>JAJJMC010019832.1:5824706-6000084 GCA_023531435.1 Papaver californicum
TAATAATAATAATAATAATAATAATAATAATAATAATAATAATAATATGGCCTTGTTCCAATGTCCCTTCAAGAGATTTGATGGGTGTAATAATGGAGTGGGAGGAAGGGGTCTGAGCAGAACAGGTTTTTACAAACACCTCTATGACAAACACGTTCCAACTGACGGGGACAAATATACATGCAGAGAAAGGATCATCATCAATTTAGATGTTTATAATGCTTGGGAGTTTGTCCTATCCAACCTACAGAAGTGGATCTGCACTCAATATATATACATCTATTCTTGGTGAAGGCGTTGCAGGTTACATGAAGGAAATTTCATCTCAAAGCCTTACAATGGCTTAACTGCAGACTTCTAATACATGGCCTAGAAAAACCCCAAGCAGTTGTCACTGAGCCAAATGACACAGGGGAACCTGAAGCACCAATTGTTTTGTCCTTGGACATGCTCAAACTGGTCTTGCAGAAGAATTACACTATTGTTGCCATCATCGCTCCCCAGAGTAGTCTCAACTTCTCAAGAACTTTTAAAGCTACTCTTGACAAGGTTATTGCCAACCCTTTGGATCTTTCTGTGTGGCTGCATCCCCTTTTATTGCCAGTTTGCAGCTTAAGCCTGTATACTCCTAAGTGCACAATGGAAGAGATATCTGGGACAAAGAAAAGGTTGCAATCTACCAGTATTAACCATGCTCTACTTCTATGGAATGATACTGGCTTCACCAGTATGGTGCATTCTCTCTTAGATCATTCAAAGCAAAATCAAAGGGGCAAGACCAACAATAGGAATTCTGGTGGCTCTAACCTTCATGCTTGCAAAAAAAAGCTGAGTTATGGTCAATAAACAGCAGCCATTAAGGTCATGTCCTCTAGTGGAATTGCTCCCAACTCCCAGGCTACACTTATGGACCTGATTCAAAAACACCCCAGTGCTCATCCACCTTTCATCCCTGCAGATCTTATTCAAGCTGATGCTCTTTGTGCAGAAAAAAATGCAGTCATGGGTGTTATCAAAGACTTCCCTAAAGGGACATTCTATGGAAGATATGGTCTCATGGCATAACACCTCCTTGATGCCTTATGTGGTCCAACTTCAGCAGTTGCAGAGGAGATTCTGACCTCCATTACAGGGGTTGTAAACTTGTGGCTTGCAGGGAAGTGCCCAGCTGTGCTTGGGGAGTATATTGCCAGCGCTCTCTTGACTCCACTGCTCAAACCTGAAGGTGGGATGAGTCCCATAGTTGTTGGCACAATCTGGAGGAGGCTCTACTCTAAACTGGCTGCTTCTTTAGTCAGTAAAGAAATGTCCTCCTATCTCGTGGACTTCCAGTTTGGTGTGGGTGTTCAATGTGGGGGTGAAGCCATCATCCACTCTTCCAACAGGCTTTTATAGATATAAGATAACTCACCAAACATGAGTATGCTTCTTATTGATTTCAACAATGCTTTTAATATGGTTGAAAAATATTCTATGATCAAAGAAGTTAGATGCAAGTGCCCAAGCATCTCCAGGTGGGTGGAGTTCTGCTATCCAAACCAGCAAAACTCTACTACAATGATAACACCCTCTTGTCTGCACAAGGAGTTCAACAGGGTGACCCCCTTGGACCCTTACTTTTTTCCCTGACATTGCATAATCTCATCATCAAATTGCTTCAGAATGTACCCTTGATTTGCATGCTTGGTACCTTGATGATGGTACCATTGCAGAAGACACTCGGGAGGCTCCCAAATCTCTGAACATCATACATACGAAGAGCAGCGGGAGGGGTTTTTTCTTAATATTAACAAACTGAGCTTTTCTGGCCTACTGCAGATCCCAGAATTTTAGTGGAAGGGGTTTTTCCTGTTGGCATCGGCATACCTGTTTTTGGGGTGAAGTTACTTGGGGGGCCTGTCAGTCTTGACTCAAAGTTTTGTAGTAACTTAGTGCAAGGCAGAGTGGTGAAGACCATCCAAATAATGGAGATTCTGAAGACTCTGCAGGACCCATAATGTGAGCTGCTCCTCTTGCGCAATTGTAATGGTTTCTCCAGACTCTATTTCAAAATAAGGACCACCAGTCCATTGGCTCTCCAGCAGCCTGCTACCCACTGATCAACATCTCCTGAAGTTCCTCAGACACCTTATCACAGGAGATGGTGCTTGGTTTGGCCTATTGCAGCAACGCATAGCAACCTTGCCCTTGAAGGATGGAGGTCTGGGTGTTTACACTATGGGGGATATCAGCCACTATAGTTATCTTGCTTCTTATGTCCAGACTAGACAGGTGCAGAACACCATTCTTGGAGCCCATGTGACTACAGATACACATCACAACTTCCAGCAAGCTATGTCCAATTTTATTCAGGTCACTGTCTTAACTTATTCTTTCAACATCCAAGCTACTGCCTCACGTCCAATACACTCATTGGCAGTCCTTTACTTTGATGATGTAGGAAGAATATGCCCAGCAGATTTACCTTAACAGAACGTGACACAATTCTTTGGCAATGTTACAAACTTAACTATGCCCAAGATTTCCTCAAAACCGTTCTTATTGTTGGGCTTAACCAGTCAATTGGGACTTGTCATTTCCGGGCTATGCTATGCTATAGGCTGGGAATACCCATATTTGAGGAAGATAGCTTATTCTCTATTTACGGGAGAGGGATGGACGTCGTCGGAGACCACGCCTTACATTGTTCCAGTGAAGTAGGCCTCAAATTTAGACACGACTTGGTCCGATATGTGCTCGCAGATATGTGTTACGGAGCTGGTGTGCCCTCTCGAAAAGAAGTTAAATTAGGCTTTCTATCGGACAACGAAACTTCCTTGCGGCCAGCGGATATCTTGGTGTATCATTGGGAGAACGGTCGTGAGTCTGTTTTGATGTTACCGGGGTGTCCCCTTTCACTGGTGGTGGAAGAGCCGCCTTCTTGCCCGGCCAAGCCATTTTGAACGCCATCACTCGTAAACATACCTAATACTTGGAAAAATGTGTCGTTCACGGATACGGCCTCGGTGTGCTTCCCTTCACCACCTTGGGCTAACTAGGAGAGGACACGTTAGCTTTTGTAAAGAGGTTGCAGAATTGCATATCTAGCTTCGATTACAATTATAAAATCGGGAACTCTTTTTTTTCCAGATTAGGCATTTCTAATCAAAAGGGGGTAGGTGCCCATCTTGAGGCTACGCTTCCTACCATTTCATTGTAAATGTGTTTTTTCTCTCTAATAATAATAATAAAAAAAATAAAAATAATAATTATTATAATTATACTAATAATAATAATAATAATAATAATAATAATAATAATAATAATAATAATAATAATAATAATAATAATAATAAAATAATAATAATAACTGCGTGGAGAGAGAAACTCCAGCGGAAACTCAGACAATGGAAACCCTGATTTGTTATTCATTATTATTTTGCAGCCTTTCTTCAGTGGATCCTCTACTTTACCTCACCAAGCGATTTCTTATCATTCTCCTATCTGAATGATATATTTTTTTAGGCATTCTATTGAGTTTCAGTAAATGGTTATTGAGTTTCCGTTTTGCAATATGCCGAGTGCAAGATCATCTATATCCTCATCTTTAAGATTGTCAAGAGTAAGATCATCCACATCTTCTTCCGCAGAACAATTTGTTCCTTCTCAAGATGTTTCTTCTCAAGAGCAATCATCTTGCAGAGACAAAGAATCTTCTGATGATACATCATGTCATTGTCCCTTTGAAACTTTGATGAATTCCACGATTGAATAGGGGGCATAGGATTTTCTAGAAGCTCCTTCTTTAGGCATATACCGGACAATCAGTTACTAACTGAAGAATGCAAATCAATATGTAGAGAAAGGATCTGAACACAAGTACATGTTTATTCTGCTTTGGAGAAGGTTTCAAACCAATTACAAATGTGGCTTTGTTTTCAATACATGTGTATGCTCTCATGAAAGAGACCATGTCGTTTCCATGATGGTGATATCACGCATTTCCCTTTCAATGACAGAATTGTGGACTTTCTGATATTTTGGGTAGATAAACCTAGAACTATAGACAATCCTGATGTATATGAACTAATATCACATACAACAGTTGCAGTAGATGTTCTAGATAGCCTTACTTTGGAGTTGCTCAATATGATTCTCCAAAAAAAAGATAAACACCATTGCAAGCATTCATCCTCCATGTAGGCTTAACTTCTCCAGAATATTAAAAGCCACCTTAGATAAAGTTTTATCCAATCCCATGGATCTCACTACATGGCTACACCTACTTCTTTTACTGGTGTGTACCTTAAACCTCTATATACCCAAAAGTACTTTGGAGGAAATGACTGGTAATAGGAAACGGCTACAGACTATTGCAATCAATAAGTGGTTAATGCAATGGAATGAAAACAATGGTTATTACATTATTTGTCAGAAATTGCTTGACATGACCAAAAAAACCAACAGCCACAAGCCCAGCAACAAGAGGAAAAAAGACTCCAACATACAAGCTTGTAAGAAGAAGATGAGTTATGGTCATTACACAACAACCATTTGTGTGCTTTCCTCTACTGGTATTTCCCCACCCACCCATGATATACTTTATAAATCAGAACAAAAACATCCACAAGAACCTCATCATGTCATTCTTGCAGATAAAAATTCAGTTGCAGCAATTTATGTTGATACAAGAGTAGTGTTGAAAGCTTTAAAAAGTTTCCCCAAAGGGACTTCTTGTGGCCGTTATAGACTTAGATCTCAGCATTTATTAGATGCTATGAATGGCTCAGCAACAGCAGTTTCGGAAGAACTGGTAGAATCAATTACATGGGTTGTAAATCTATGGCTTTTTGGAAAGTGCCCTTATGTCTTGGGAGAGTACATTAATAGTGCTCTATTGACCGCATTACTCAAACTTGGAGGGGGAAGGCCCATTGCATTTTGGACAATTTGGAGACGACTATGCTCCAAACAGGCAGCAACTTCTGTTGGTAAAGACATGACAACATACTTTGGAGATCACCAGTTTGGTGTTGGAATTCCATGTGGGGGAAAAGGTATACTGCATTCACTTGATAGGTTTCTTGAATTGAAGGGTGATCACAGTAACCTTACAATGCTACTCATAGACTTCACAAATGCATATAATCTTATAGATAGAATAACATTAATCAATAAGGTAAGAAGTAAATATCCTAGCATCTCTAAGTGGGTGGAATTTTGTTACTCAAAACCTGCTAGGCCGTACTATAATGAATCCATTTTAATATCAACTCAAGAAGTTCAACAAGGTGGTCCTTTATGACCTTTGATTTTGGCTTTGACTTTACATCCATTGGTTTGTAAGATTGCCTCTCAATGCAAGCTTGAGTTTCATGCTTGGTATCTTGATGATGGAACCATCATGAGTAACACTATGAAGGTTGCTAAAGCGTTAAAAATAATACAAGCTGAAGGCGTTGGCCGTGGTTTGCATCTTAATATCAAGAAAACTGAAGTCTTTTGTCCCTCCACAGATCCGAGATGTATTACAGATGGTATTTTCCATGATATTATAAGTAGACCTTCTGGTGGTGGCAAGTTGTTAGGGGGACCTATGAGTCTTGATAATAAATATTGTTGTGACATGGTTATAAGACGTGTAAATAAGACTGTGCAGCTCATGAACAATGTCAAAAAAATTCAAGATCCATAGTGTGAACTCCTCTTCCGCAACTGTACTTGGGTCTCTAGACTCTACTTTACATTACGCACTACTTACCCCTTGGCCCTTCCATAAAGCCACAAATCAATTTGATCAATAGTTATTTTAATTTTTGTGACACTTAATTACTGATGATGGTGCAGGGTTTTGACCAGTTCAGCAGCGTTTCACTTATCTCCCCGTTAAGGATGGTGGTCCAGGGGTGTACACCATGTATGACACTGGTAAGTACGGCTACTTAGCTTCTTGGATACAAACACAAGATTTAAAAAACTCTATCTTGAATCTACTATCTGTTCTAGACTCAAGTCCTAATTTTCAACATACTATACAAAATTATCTACAACATGTGGTTTATCTCTTTCTAACTTCAACTTCAGAGACATTGCTGTTAAGTGCTTACATGTTTAGAGTTTAAAATTCATACTTGTTTTATCTATACTTCTTGCATATTACTTATTATTATGATTATTTATATTAAGTGAATCATCCGAAAAGAAGCTACAAAGTGCTAAAATGGACAAGGAAGTGAAGTACTATTGATGAAGAAGGGCCAAAGACAAAATTTAAGTCATTCAAATCCAGGAGTTCTTAATACCATCTTGAAGAGAATAAGAATTCGAAGCCAACGCAAAAAGAATGAGGTCATTCCGAGTTCGGACAAAGAAAAATTACGGGCAAAACATCCAAGATGAAGAAAGTGAAACCCACAGTATTATAATCGGTAGATAATGGGAAACCATGCCTACCAGAAACAGAAAAAGTATTTAGGGGTCTTATAATCTTTAGATATGATAGGTATTGATTCTACCGATTATGGCAAGCCAAGAGAGATTTCTTGGACGCGTTTTGGACTTCTAAAAGGAGAAAACTTGGTCCCAATGGGTTTATTAACCCTATAAGAGACGATACTTATAGGTCAAGCATTGAAGACTATAAAAGAATACATCTAAGGCTCAAAGAAGGGAGGATACATATATTTTAGATTTATCTCTACCTCTCATATCACAACTTCTAGATCAAAAACCTAGGGTTTACCCCTTTAGAGGGAAATCATTCTTCTTAGTAATATGAGTAGCTCAACCTTTTGTTGATTAAGGATGAATTCAATGTTATAAGCATGAATCTTTATTAGTTAAGACAAGTTTGTTTGAAGTTATTATTTTCATCGTTTGTTTTCACTATATCTAGGGTTTATGATTGATTTCTTAGATTGTTTGGAGTGCACGCTAGATTAATCTATTCATCATTCTATTGCTAGTAGAGAGTTGAGCGATCTGTAATTGTCGATCATCTCCTACACAAGTAGAGAACGTGAGACCTTGCATATGGATTCTGTGGAGCAATCGTGTGTGAATACAAGACTTGCAAGTGGACCGAGCATACTGAGTCTAACTACTAGGATCAAACCTAAATTCAGAAATGTTAAAGCGTTCGATAGAGTTACACCTTATAACCGTACCTCAAGGCGGATCAGTTTGATAGAATCCGGTGACTAAGCGTACCTGTTATCCGGTGATATAAGGAGTTTTGAGATAGATAAGTGTACCTGCTATTCTACGGTTGGTGATGAATGATTCTGATGAAATATAGATAAGTATATTTATTCAGTCAACGTTTGGTAACGACAAAGGACTCCCTAATCATCTCTTTCTTTTATTATCTTTTTATTTGGTTAATTAATCCAGAAAACCCCTCTTTTAGTATTTATTCTAGTTTTGCTAATATAAATAACATCTCAAATACACAGCTCTCTGTGGGAACGATCCTTACTACCGCTATATTACTAGTTAATTAGTGGGAAATATCTTGAGTAATTTTTTGCACTTACAGCATGCATCAATTTCCCCTCATTCTATACACTTATTGGCAGTGACTTACTTTGATGTTGTTAAGAAAGATTTGCCCATAAAGTTGCCATTGATAGCCATCTTGTGTCAAAGCAATAAAATGAACCATGCTTTGGATTTCCTTAAAGTCGTACTAGTTAATTGGGCTGAATCAAACACTTGGGCCTCGGCAATTCAGTTCCATACTCAAATATAGGTTGGGTATACCTCTTCTTGAGGAAGATAACCAATGCTCGAGATGTAATAGGGTTATGGATATCTTCGGAGATCATGTTTTGCACTGCCATAATGATGTTTGGCTCAAGTTTCATCATGAATTATTAAGGGATGTATTTGCAGATATATGTTACAAAGCTGGGGATGCTGCTCGAAGAGAGGTAGCTTTGGGATTTTTATCAGAGCACGATAATGCCCTCAGGCATGAAGACATCCTTGTGTACAAGTAGAAGAATATCCAAGACGTATGTTTTTATGTCACCAGCGTGTCGCCTTTCACTAGTTCAGTTACTTGTAATTTCACGCCAGGACATGCTATTACTGCCGCAATCACACGTAAGTATAATAAATACTTAACCAAATGCTAGGCATATGGTTATGGATTTGGTGTTTTATGTTTTTTGACCTTAGGCGAACTTGGAGATGATACAATTATCTTTTTGAAGAGATTAAGGAACTGCCTTGCAATTCACGATGTCAACAGTAAAGTTGGGGGCTCTTTTTTTTTTTACATAATTGGGCTTGTTATTCAAAAAGGTGTGGGAGCACAACTTGTTGCTAGGCTTACCACCAATTTTTTGTAAATTACTCTACTTATAAAACTTATTTTATTTTTGTAATAATAATAATAATAATAATAAACTCTGATGGGTTACCATTTTGGAAAGAGAAGCTCTGATGGGTTCCATGGAGATTTCAATGGAGTCTTCAATGAACTCCATGAGTTACTCGGGTGGGTTTCAGGGAAGAGCTTCAGGTATGAATCTTGTCACTCCTTACTCCATTACACCTCATAAACCCATCTCCTCCATTGTATACATGCTTCATTATCTAGGTTTCTTTTGATCTGTTTTCTGCATTGTAAATCCGGCATACCTCCTCACATATCTAGTTTTATTTTCGGCATTTTGTGGTTTGTGTTCCATCTAGAGTCACACCCACTGTAAATTCCAGGTTGTTTTCATTTCTTGGTCTCTTCGTGGCCATTATTGGGTTTTCTTGGTCCGTACACTTGGTGTTGGGTCTGTACTCTCTGTTCTTGGTTTAATATTTTGGTTTCCTGTGTTGCCTTCAGAAACACACGAATATATCTGTTCATTTCCATTCCATAATTTCTTTGCTTCAGGCTTCAGAAACACACGAACATTTTTGTTCATTTCCATTCTACAATTTCTTTGCTTCAGGCTTATCTTGTGGATTCCTTATTTTACTTTCATTTTTGGATCCTGATTTCACGTACACCTGGTTCTTGTTTTGGCAATCTTGGGTTTGTGTTTCTTTCAGTGACACAATTACTTCTCTCGTCATTTCTATTCCACATTTTCCTGCCTTTGGAGTCCAGGTTGTAGACTTTGTTGGGTCCTGTTTGCTGTGGTTGTGTCCTGAATCACTGACATCCAACCTTGTTTGCTCTTCAAGCTCAGTCTTGCTTGTAGCATCAGCTGCTTTGTATCTGTGGTTCCCCCTGAGGCATTACCCATAACTCAGTTCTTTTTCAGTTTATTTCCTGTTTAGCTACAGGCGTTGTTGGTTGTGTGTTCAGATGTTTTTGGGGCCTGTTGTGTGGCTTGTGTGTTCATTCAGAAACACATTTCAGTTATTTGAAGCTGCTCACTAGTGTACGAGAATACCCCTGAGATATTCTCGCATTTTAGCTCCAATTCAGTTTCACTTTTGGTTTAGCTACATTTTTTTTTTTCTGTGGCTGTCAGTCTTGCCCTCTGTTTTAAGTTCTTGTAGCGAGTTTCCTGTTTAAGGTGCCTTCCTACCAGCTTTCCCAGAACGAGACACATTTGTGGCTCAATTAAGTTCCATTTTTCTTCAAGTTCACCTCATCTAGCTTAAGCATCAGCAATTTTATGGTTGTGATCTGTCCAGCCTTCACAGGTCTGTCCACTTCAACTGTTGCTTCAGGTCAGTCCTGTGGTGTCCTGTTTTTACATCTTGTTCAGGTTCCAACTTTGGTTTGTCTGTGTAATTTACAGAGCCACATTTGTGGTGCACTTCAGTTCACTCCAAGATTTGCTTTAGTCCATTCCCTGTCACAATGCCAACCACCAGGTCAGTCAGGAGCTTAACGTACAGTGTAGAAGAGGGTTCCCAATGTGAATCAGGATTTCATTGTCCATTTAAGGGATATTAAGGGTGTAAGGATGGGGTTGGTTGAAAGGGATTCAGCAGGTCTGGCTTCCTCATGCATCTACAAGACAGACATATGACATCAGAGGAAACCAGGTCTTCCTGCAGGAACAGAATCAGCACTGAATTGTCCGTGTTTATAGCTTGGGAACAGGTTCTGGATAGTTTACAGATGTGGTTGTGTTCTTTGTGTATGCATACTTATTCTTGGAAGAGACCATGCCGCAATCATGTTAATTTTATACCCAATCCCCTCAATGGTCTGACTGTAGAGTTCTTGGTTTATGGGATCGACAAACCGTCCACAGCTCCAGACATAGCTGCCCCTGTTGAGTCGTGTGTTCCTTCCAGTTCCCCTTTAGATATGCTTCACAGGTTTTTCATGAGGAATATTCCCACGGTGGCCAGTATCCCACAACAGTGCAGGTTGAGCTTTTCAATGACCCTTAAGTCCACTCTGGAGAAAGTCATAGCCAACCCTTTGGACTTGACAGTGTGGGTGCATTTGTTGTTGTTGCCCATTTGCACCCTTGGCTTGTACAATCCTAGGATCTCTAAGGAGGAGAGGTCGGGCACAAGGAAGAAGCTACAAGTATCTAGTATTAACAATGCCCTACAACGATGGAATGAAGTCGGGTGCTACAGATTAGTGCACAACCTTCTAGAGCTACCAAACCCACAGAGGAGCAAGGCACCTAAAATGAACCAGGGTGGCTCAAACCTCTCTGCTTGTAAGAGTAAATTGAGTTATGGTCAATACACAGTATCAACTAAAGTCTTGTCTTCTAATGGTCTTGCACCAAGCTCTCCAGCAACTCTCAATGAACTGAGGAACAAACACCCCATTGTCCCACCACCAGGTATCCCAGAGGGCCATATCCAGGCAGATGCACTATGTGTGGACAAGGAAGTTGTCTTAAGTCATATTAAAGGCTTCCCTAAGGGTACCTCTTGTGGTAGGAATGGCCTCAGGGCACAACACTTATTAGATGCCTTAAGTAGCTCTGCATCCGCTGTTGCAGAGGAGTTGCTCATCCCCTTAACAGGTGTGGTTAACCTATGGATTGATGGAAAATGTCCCCCCATGTTAGGTGCATATGTGGCTAGTGCTCCTTTGACCCCTCTTCTCAAGCCGGGAGGTAGTATAAGTCCAATAGATGTTGGGACTATTTCGAGAAGGCTGTGTTCCAAACTAGTAGCAGCAACTGTTAGTAAGGAATATACCACTTACCTAGGCGATCATCAGTTTGGGGTTGGTGTCCAGTGTGGGGGAGAAGCTATCCTCCACTCAGCTAAAAAGCTTCTGGAGATGAATGGGAGCTTCCATACCATGAGTATGTTATTGATAGACTTCAGCAATGCTTTCAACATGTTGGACAGAACAGTGATGCTTCATGAAGTGAGGAGAAAATGCCCAAGCATCTCCAGATGGGTAGAATTTTTCTATGCAAATCCAGTAAAATTATACTACCAGGATCACACTCTTCTTTCTTCTCAGGGAGTGCAACAAGGGGATCCCCTTGGACCATTGTTGTTTGCACTAACCCTACATCCTCTCATCTCTAAGATAGCATCTGAGTGTTCCATTGTGATGAATGCATGGCATCTAGATGATGGTACAATTGCAGGTGATTCTTGGGAGATAGCCAAAGCCTTGCAAATCATCCAGAGAGAAAGAATAAGTATAGGGCTCTTTTTCAACATCAACAAGACAAAGCTACTCTGGCCCATGATTGATCCTAGAGTTCTAAAGGAGGGTATCTTCCCTGCAGGCATTAACAGACCAGCTCAGGGGTTAAGCTACTTGGAGAACCAGTTAGCTTAAACTCAAGCTTTTGCAGAGACATTGTGCAGGGAAGAGTGGACAAGACATGTAAGCTTATGCAGTCATTGAAGGCCTTGCAGGACCCACAGAGTGAGATCTTGTTGTTGAGAAATTGTGCCTGGGTCTCCAGACTGTTTTTCTCCCTGAGAACCACAAACCCTCAAGCCCTCCAGGCTCCAGCTGCTCATTTTGACCAGCACCTCATGCAGTTTCTCAGACACATAGTGACAGGTGACGGAGCTTGTTTTGGTCCTACTCAGATGCGTTTAGCCACCTTTCCAGTGAAGGATGGTGGCCTAGGGGTTTACACCATGGGCGACACCTGCCACTATAGCTTCCTATATCCATGCATACAAATACAGCAGCTGCAGAGCGACATCCTTAAAACCCACTGTGATGCGGACCAGCACCTTAGCTTCCAACAAGAACACGCCAGGTTCACACAGGTCTGTGGGCTTCCTGCCAACATCCAAGTCGCTGCCCCACGCCCTATGCACTTTCTGGCAGCCCAATACTTTGATGTGGTCAAGAAGAAGATACCCAATTGCTTCAACCTGTCCGAGCGAGATACCATCCTTTGGCAAAACAACAAGTTAAGCCATGCCTAAGACTTTCTTAAGGCAATCCCCATAGCCGGGATTCACCAAGCTATTGGGCCTCGGCAATTCCGGGTTGTCCTTAGTTACAGGCTTGGTATAGCACAGCTTGAAGAGGGGAGCTTATGTTCGTGTTTTTGGCGGGGTATGGACGTCTTTGGCGATCATGTACTTCATTGTGCCAGTGAGGTGGGCCTCAAATTTCGACATGATTTAGTCAGGGATGTGCTATCTGACATGTGCTACAAAGCTGGAGTCTCAGCTCGCAAGGAAGCTAACCTGGGCTTCCTCTTGGAAAATGAGAATTCCTTGAGGCCGGCGGATATCCTAGTATACAATTGGGAGAATGGCCGAGACGTGTTCCTTGACGTCATAGGAGTGTCCCCGTTCACGGGTGCCAGAGGAGCCGCCTTCACGCCCGGTCAGGCAATCTCAAACGCTACGACTCGCAAGAACAGCAAATACCTAACCCAATGTGAAGACCATGGGTATGGGTTCAGCGTGTTAGCGTTCACCACTTTGGGGGAATTAGGAGAGGACCTTATAACTTTTTTGTCCCGGCTACAAAACCGCACTGCCAGCCTAGATTACAATTACAAAATAGGAAACTTCCTTTTCGTTAGACTTGGCATTTCCATTCAAAGGGGTGTGGGAGCTCAGCTTATGGCGAGGCCTTCCACCACTAATGTGCAATCGTTTTTTCCTATCTAATAAAATTTTTGTTAAAAAAATAACAATAATAAAAAATAATAATAATAATAATAATAATAATAATAATAATAATAATAATAATAATAATAATAATAATATAGAAAACATGGAAGAGAGAGAAGCTCTGGGTGAAGCTCGGGGAGAAGATGGAAATGGTAGAGAGCTTCGTTGCAGTCGGGATTCATGCCAGATTCTTGTGCATGGTCTCAGTTCCACCTCCTTCTCTTTCTGCTAAGCCTTTTCGATTAGGGTAACGCTTGTATATACAGAAATTTTAGTGGATTTGGTTTCTAGGGCATCATCAGACAAACCCTTAGGTCTTAATTTTAGGTGGTTAGTCACTTCAGAGATACTTTTACAGCACCATCACCTCCATTATCACCCCTTAGTCTACATTAGGTATTCTCCTCCTGCAATGCCAAAGACCAGATCTTCAAATGGGCTTCAGGGGTCATCAGACATTGATGATTGTGGCTCTCCCTATGATGGGTTATTCCAATGCCCCTTCACGGACTATGATGGGTGCTCCAATGGAGTTGGTGGCAGGGGCCTGAGTAGAACAGGCTTCTATAGAAATATCTAGGACAAGCATCTCCCAACTTTGGAGGCCAGATATATCTGCAGAGAAAGAGTCAGTGTTGATTCATCTGTGTTTAGAGCATGGGAATGTGTTCTCTATGATTTGCAAATATGGTTGTGTACTCAGTTCATACACATTTACTCCTGGAGAAGACCCTGTCGTAAACATGATGAGTTCATACCTAAGCTTTACAATGGCTCAACTGCAGATTTCCTAGTTCATGAAGTGGCCAAACCCCAGCCATCCCTCTCTAAGACAGAAGCATCTGGTGACCCAGGAGCAAATGATGGAAACCCATTGGACCTGCTTAACTTGGCATTTCAGAACAACTTACCCACTTTGGCAAGCATCCCACCACAAAGCAGGCTCAACTTTTCCATGGCTCTCAAGGCCACCTTGGACAAAGTCATAGCCAACCCCTCTGATCCAGCTGCATGGATTCACCTTATGTTGCTGCCAGTCTGTACCTTGAACTTGTATATCCCTAGATGCTCTATGGAAGAGAGATCAGGAACAAGAAAAAGGCTACAAGCTGCAGCATCAACAATGTCTTGTAGAAGTGGAATGAGGTAGGGTGCTCTGACATGGTGCACACCTCCCTGGAACAAGCCAGACTCCAAAGGGGTAAGTCCAGTAAGAAGAGGAATAGTGGCTCCAACCTCATGGCGTGCAAGAAGAAATTGAGCTATGATCAGTATACTGCTTCCATCAAAGTTCTTTCTTCTAATGGGATTGCTCCCAACTCCATAGCTACCCTCATGGATCTGAGCTTAAAACACCCAACTGTTCCCCCACCGTCCATCCCAGCTGGACCCATCACAACAGAAGCTTTATGTGTGGACAAGGATGCATTCCTGAGGGCATTAAAAGGCTTCCCTAATTGGTACTTCATGTGGTAGGGATGGCCTCAGAGCTCATCATATCCTTGATGCACTGAGTAGGCCAGCTTCAGTTGTTGCAGAGGAGCTACTTAACTCTATCACAGGTATGATCAATCTCTGGCTTGCAGGGATCTGCCCTTCTGTGCTGGGGGAATATGTGGCTAGTGCTCCTTTGACACCTCTACTTAAACCATGGGGGTGAGGCCCATTGCAATGGGCACTATCTGGAGAAGATTATGCTCCAAATTGGCAACTGCTACAGTAACCAAGGATCTGGAACCTTACCTTGGTGACTACCAATTTGGTATAAGTGTCTAGTGTGGTGGGGAGGTTATTCTACACTCAGCCAACAGACTTCTGGAAGTGCAAGGTACCCTGCAGACTAAGAGCATGCTTTTAATAGACTTCAATAATGTTTTTAATTTGGTTGATAAGTCAGTTATGCTCCAAAAAGTCAGAAACAAATGCCCTAGCATCTCCAGGTGGGTGGAGTTCTGCTATGCCAAGCCTACTAAGTTGTACTACAATGATCGTATTATGTTGTCTGCACAAGGTATCCAGCAAGGTGACCCTCTTGGTCCCCTACTTTTTGCACTAACTTTACATCCACTCATCACCAAGATTGCAACAGAGTGCACACTGGACATGCATGCTTGGTACCTAGATGATGGTACAATGGCAGGGGATACAACTGAGGTGGCCAGAGCTATGACCATCATCCACCAGGAAGGTAGTAGGAGGGGTTTAATCCTCAACATCAGCAACACTGAACTGTTCTGGCCCTATACAGACCCAATGAGCCTGGTGGATGGTATTTTCCCAGCATGCATTAGTAGACCTGATATGGGAGTGAAGCTGTTAGGGGGGCCTGTCATCTTGGACCTGGGGTTTTGAAGTGCATTGGTACAGGGTAGAGTGGAGAAAACAATCCATTTAATGGAGTCATTGAAGACCCTGCAGGACCCACAAAGTTAGCTCCTTCTTCTGAGGAATTGTGATGGTGTTTCAAGATTGTACTTCACACTCAGGACCACCAACCCACTAGCCATCAAGACCCCAACAGCATACTATGACAAGCATCTTCTGTAGTTCCTAATACACATCATTACAGGGGATGGGGAAGGCTTTGGTCCTGTTCAACAGCGTATAGCTACACTGCCTATGAAGGATGGAGGCCTAGGGGTATACACCATGGGAGACACCATCCACTACTATTTCCTGGCATTATGTATGCAGACTCAACAGGTACAAAACTCCATTCTTAAAGCCCACCACTTTGCTGCTCAACACCATAGCTTCCAACAAGCCCAGGACAGCTTCCTTTAGCTTTGCAACTTGTCCACATCTTGTTTTAACATCAAAGCCACTGCCCCACATCCAATGCAAGACCATATACTTTGATGAAGTCAAGAAGAACATAACAAGCAGACTCCAGCTGACTGATCGAGACATTGCCTTATGGCAGAGTAACAAAATGGGCCATGCCCAGGACTATCTCAAGGTTGTCTCAATAGCTGGGCTTAACCAATCAGTTGGGCCCAGACAGTTTAGGGTTGTCCTTATCTATAGGCTTGGTATACCTTTGTTTGATGAAGACGGTTGTTGTACCAGCTGCAGGAGGGGCATGGATATCTTTGGGGATCATGATCTGCATTGCGCCAGCGAGGTGGGCCTCAAATTTAGGCATCACTTAGTCCGATACGTGCTCGTGGACATGTGCTACAAAGCTGGTGTCCCGGCCCGTAAAGAAGCAAAACTGGGCTTCCTTTCGGATTCCGAATCTGCCTTACGGCTAGCCGATATCCTTGTGTACAATTGGGAGAACGGTCGTGATGTGTGCCTTGATGTCACCGGGGTGTCCCCGTTCATAGGAGGTGGGAGAGTGGCCTTTACACCGGGTCAAGCCGTTGCGAATGCTATAACCCGTAAGCGCAATTAATACCTAACCAAATGTGAAGACCATGGATATGGATTATGTGTACTCTCCTTTACCACCCTAGGCGAATTAGGAGAAGACATGATAGCTTTTGTGACAAGGCTACAAAATTGTATTGCTAGCCTTGACTAAAACTACAAAATAGGCAACTCTCTCTTCTTTAGACTAGGATTTTCCATTCAAAAAGGGCTGGGGGCCCAGCTTGTTGCTCGGCTACCTACCATTTATGTGTAAAAAATATTATTTCCATCTAATAAAAATTTCTTTATAATAATAATAATAATAGCTAACAACTGGTAGATAGCTCAGCTGGTCATCCCCATTCCTCACAGGTTTGATGCGCTCTAGGAGGTCAAGGTTAGAATCACCGATAGCGGAATACTGCAAAATTTGACATGAAAGATAGTGTTAGTTTACCCCCCTTGCGACATAATCAGCCCCCTATCCGCTTCGTCTCCCTTTGTTGGTTCCTCATGAGGCTCGCTGATATGCTAGCACGATAACCTATTTAGTTACTGCGGTACAGGTCCTCAATATTTGTTCATAATTCTTCTTCCTCCCTATTTTATTTCCTCGAAAAATCTTTCCTGCCTAATTCTTTCGTATACTCTGTTCTTAACTCCATTTGTAGATTCCCTATTTCATCTTGTTATCCGAATCTACAGAAGTAGTTAGGAAGTTATATTTATACCAACTACCCTATGCCTAGAACAAGATCTTCTGCGTCTTAGGAAACCACCAATTTTTATGCATATGAACCACACACAACTGATGAGATACACGAATCAACCTTCCACTGTCCTTTTTGAAACCATGATAGTTGTCGCAATGGAGTTGGTGGCAGAGGCTTTACTAGGAGTTCTTTCTTCCGGCATCTGAGATAGGAATCTTGCATCTGATGAGTGCAAAGAAACTTACAGGGAAAGAATAATAAGCAATATTGATATCTTTGTCGCCTTTCATTCTTCAATTACAGATGTGTATTTGTGTTTAATGTATGCATCTACATGCTTCGAAGAAAATTTGCCGCCTGCACCTTGTTGATATTACTCTCGGTCCCTTCAATGGTGGAGATGCTGACTTTTTAATCCATGGTGTTGTCAGGCCTTTTGTAAACAACATTGATTCTTCTATTACAGAGGCCGAGAACCTATCTCACAATTTTTCTTTAGACTTGCTCAATCGTGCATTCCAATACCAAATAACTACTACAACCAGTATTCCGGTCCCTCGTTGATAGGCGCTTAATTTAGACATTTTTATCTCCTAACTTATATTTACTAGTACTTCAATTTATATTAATTTTGTTATTTTTATGTTCTTATAGGTAATATACATAAAACCCAAAATTATACATAAATCGGTTAAATGGGCTCAATTGTTTAACTTTGGAATTGGCTGGCATTGAGGCAGTAAAAGGACGAGACGGCTAGGCTGCAGGCGCTGTACAGTGAAGAGTAGTGAGACAATAAAAGAAAAGAATGAGAGATGTGTTGTTGGTGATGCCATAAAATAATACAAAAGAGAGTATGGAGCGAAGTATGGAGTTGGTAGGTATTGTAAAGACTTTGGAGTAGCTTGATGAAGTAGGAAGAGTAGGGACCGAAGTTGAGTAGGCTTTGGGATAGCTCGGTTGAATATAAAGTGGACCAAAAGGACGTCACATGATGGAGAGAAGGAAAAGTAAGTGTTGGGTAGAGAAGAAGTACGGTGGTAATTAGTAATAGAGAAAGCACATCACGTGGGAGACAATGAGGGATTTCTTTTAACCTTTCTCTTAGGTTTTGAAGTGGGACAACCGTATAAAAAAGAGAATAGAGAAATACCTATAAATTGAAGAGAGCGGTGGTCAGATGATGAAAATAAAAAGGGTGGCGTGGAAAGAATTGTGGGGTCTGGTTGCTTTGTTTGTTTGGAGGAGATTGAATGGCACGTGAGTTGAATAGAGAACGAGGGTTGTCAGGTGGTGACTATTAAAGAAAAATCTTGACGAAACAGAAAAAAGGAGCTCTGCTAGGTCTTCTTTTGGGGGGTTATTATTTCTTTTAGGCTTCTGGTTGGAGTCTGCGGCTGGAGGAAGTGGAAGAGAGTAGAGGGGAGAGCTTAGGATACGCACAGAAGGCTTAAAAATTAAAACAGGAATTTCTGCTGCTGCTACTGTGAAAGAGAAGAGGAAGAACATAAGGCGTCAGAGAAGTGTCGCTGATAGTGTTGCTGAAGCAGTCTTATTTCAACAGTACCTGAAGTCCGTTCTTTTCTCCTGTTTTCTTTTCTTTCTTCTGTAACGCAGAGAACACTTCTCTGTAACGCTTATAAGCGTATCAAATCTCATGTGTTACTATTATTTCACCATTGTAAGCACCTTTTGAGTTATGAAATATATTTTTGAGGGTTTTTCCAATACAATGAGGAGCTAAACCTCATCTCTGAGGCGACGGAGGAAGCTAATTTTCCAAAGATTATGTGGTAATATTTATTTAATTAATTTATACAATTCATTTATGATTAATTGGCTTGGTTAAAAAATCATTTAATGATTTTTGTTAAGCAATTGTGATTTCGTTAGATGGTACATGATTTGGCCTAGGTTTTAGATGTTCCATGCTTTTGTTATACAATTGTTATTTTGAAAATCTACTTGTTGCTATATTTTAGAATCAAATTAAATGTTAGAATTGCATAATTATAATTATTGAATTTAATCACTTTAAAAATTGGAAAATTAGTGGAATCCTGGCCTCAGTTACTCTCAATCTTGTTATAAATTTTATTTGAGTTTTGCTATTTTTAGTCTTAGAAATTAGATTTAAAAATAAATTTTCACAAGTCTTGAATGAACCTTTATTTACCACAACTACGAAACACATCACTCGTAGACTCAACTTTGCCAAAACCCTCAAATCTACACTTGATCAAGTTCTTCTCAACAATATGGATCTGCAAGCATGGATAAAACTTCTACTTCTCCCCATCTGCACCCTCAACTTATACATTCCTAAGTGTACACTAGAGGAAAGATCGGGAACTAGGAAGAAACTGCAAGCTTCAACCATCAACCAGGCCTTACTAAGTTGGAAGGAGCCATTTGGCTATGCTAGAATGACTCACAAACTGTTGGACCTAACCATTCATAAGTAACCAGGTAACTCTTCTGGCAAGCGGAAACAAGAATCCACTAACCTACAAGCATGTCGTAAGAAACTGAGTTATGGCCACTAAAAACCGGATATCAGGGTCCTTTCATCTAGTGGTATTGCTCCCTTGAATGGCTCCACCCTTGATGACTTACAGCAGAAACACTCTCATGCTCCACCACCCAACATGCCATCTGACATCGCTAAAGTTGTTGTTATTTCAGTTTCTACTAGTTCAGTTTCAACTGCTATAAAAAGCTTTCCTAAGGGTACCTCTTGTGGGAGAGATGGTCTTAGATCTCAACATCTTTTGAATGCTATGAGTGGGTCGGTTGTTGCCATTGCTGATGACCTGCTGCTTTCTATTATTGGTGTAGTCAACCTCCTTCTTGCAGGTAAATTCCCTCCAACACAAGGTCAGTATATTGCAAGCGTACCCTTAAATCTACTTTTAAAACCTGGAGGGAGCATTCGTCCCATTGCAGTGGGGAAAATTTGGAGGCGATTGGTATCCAAGCTTGTTTCTACCTCAGTTTGCAAGGAGATGCTTAGAGATCACCAATTTGGTGTTGGCCTCCCCTGTGTGTGTGAGGGCATACTGCACTCTGTCAACAGATTATTAGAGATTAATGGCAACTAACAAGGTTTATCAATGTTGTTGATTGACTTTACTAATGCATTCAATCTAATTGACAGAACTGCCATGCTCAAGGAGGTAAGAACTAAGTGTCCATCTATTTCTAAGTGGGTAGAATTTTGTTACGCAAAGCCACCTCGCTTATACTACATCAATCACATTTTATCTTCATCACAAGGAATGCAGCAAGGAGATCCCCTTGGTCCCTTATTTTTTGCTCTCACACTTCATCCTTTAGTGTTGAAAATAGCAAGCCAATGTGCTTTGAATTTGCATGCTTGGTACCTAGATGATGGCACCATTATATGAAACACTTTACAGGTCTCAAAAGCCTTGAACATCATCCAATCTGAGGGAAAACAGCATGGTCTCCATTTAAATATTAGTAAGACAAAAGTATTTTGTCCCACTTCAGATCCACAGCATAATACATATGGGATTTTTCATCCAACATTGGTAAGCCAACCACAGGTGTGAAACTCCTTGGTGGTCAATTGAGTTTGGATATTAAATTTTGCACTGAAATTGCGATAGCTAGAGTGAACAAGATTGTACACCTCATGTCATCAATCAAGAAACTTAAAGACCAAATCTAAGATTCTTCTTCTGTGCAACTGTGTTGGTATGTCTCGCCTCTATTTCACTATACGCACCAAATCCTCAAGCTCTCTATCAAGCATCAACTCAGTTTGATCTCCACCTTGTCCAACACTTGCGACACCTTATCACTAGTGATCGTGCAGGCTTTGGTCCTCTTCAACAACGCCTTGTTACGCTGCCTATCCATAATGGAGGGCTAGGAATTTACTCAATGTCAGATACACTTCTTTATTGTTTCATTGCCTCCTACATCCAGACACACTCTCTACAAGACTCCATTATGTATGGTGTTGTTGTTATTACTCATAGTTATACTTTTCCACAGGTACATCAACATTTTATCCAAGTATGTGGCTTATCACCTTCTACCTCTATCATCGACGACGCTTCCCCCCATCCTATACGCACCTTGACAGTAAAATACTTTAATGCAGTTAAAAGGGAGATACCCACAAAGTTTAAGATTTCTGCCCGCGACTCCATTCTTTGGAAGACTAACAAGGTAAAGCATGCTCAAGATCTTATTTTGGATGTACCCATCAGTGGGCTCAGCCAATGTATCGGGCCTAGACAATTTAAGTCCTTCCTTTGTTATCACCTTGGTATTCCTCATTTTGATGTAGATGAGACGTGTTCAAGCTGCAATAAAGTTATAAACTTTTTTGGAGATCATGCCTTGCACTGCGCGAGTGATGTAGGGCTCAAATTTCTCCATGACTTGGTGAGCCACATGTTAGCAGATATCTGTTAAAAAGCTGGCGTACCTGCCAGAAAAGAGGCTGCTTTGGGTTTTCTATCAGAAAAAGATAGTGCTCTTATGCCAGTAGACATTCTTGTTTATAATTGGGAAAATGGACAAGACGTGTGTTTTGTTGTCATTGGTGTCTCTCCCTTCACAGGAAATAGACTTCGCTGATTTACTCAATGCCATGCTATCTCTAATGCCATCACACGTAAACACAACAAATATTAGGACACGTGCTTGGATCATGGGTATGGGTTTGGTATTCTGACTTTCTCCACTCTGGGAGAGTTAGGTGGGGACATGATAACATTTTTGAAAAGATTGAAGAAATATTTAGCAAGTTAAGATGTCAATGCTAGAGTCGGTAGTTTCATTTTGCATAGATTAGGCCTTATAATTCATAAAGGTGTTGCGGCCCCATGTTATAGTCCAAGTAAGCCAACAACATTACTAACATTTAAGGATCTAGAAGTGTGTCTCAACCAGTTTTCACTTTCAGTCTGAAACAGTCTTACCACCTACAAAGAGATTTCACATTTTCAAATACAACTAGAAATTTTGCTTTCCATAAAAATAAATTATCAGTACTAATTTGTTAGCATGCACCACACTGTTATTGCTATTAGTCTGAAACAAACTAGTCAACCAACTATTAAAATCAACATTCAGAATATTACCACTTAAGGAGACACATCAATATCATTCCAAACCTGCTTAACATGCTCACGATCTATATAAATATGTTGCATATTATCTTGACCATTACTGTAGAAATGACAAGGTTGACTGACAGAACTACAAAACCTTCCAATTCTATCACTAGTAAGCAAATATACTTGCAAGCATTTAAATATAAAGTGAGTAATTATAGGGGGTAATTTAGATTTCCAAAAAGTTTCAAGACATGGAACTGATATTGCCACTGATCGTTCTTCTAATCCGCGAACTAGTGAAAAGGAAGAAGGAGTTAAAGCAGAAATCGAATTGAGTGAAGTAGAGAATAAGAACCAAATTCTCATTACAAGGAAATGTACAATAAAAACTATTTCCTACAAACCCATATCTTATTTTTTGTTTTTAATGGATATATTAGGTTCAAATCGAAAACAAATAGGGTTTTATAACATTTATAAAGTGAAGTTTGACTGGCAATTGAAACGAATTATCAACAGAACTGGTCATGTTTTTTTCATTTTGAAGGTGTTGATGAACTGTTCGGTTGATAATTTAGCACGAAATTAATAGCCGAGCTTCACTTTGTAAAGAATAATAGTAAGTTTGTTATCCTATTTTTTGCTCGAATTAGCCGAACCTAAATTCGGCAGTTATAGAGAAAAGTTAAGCTAATAACTTGTTAGTCGAACCTAGATTTATTTTTAGAAAACCTAGATTCGGCTGACGAACATCCAAAGTTCAACTGGTAACCTGTCAGTCAAATCCAGTGTGTTGTAAATAAAAATAAAATATAATAATAATAATAATAATAATAAAAATTTTCCCTACCAATGTCATGTAAAAAATACTTTTTTCCCTTTCAAAGAAAGCCCTTTTTATAATAATAATAATAAGGTGCAGGTGTTCAACTTGTGGCTAGGCTACCTACCAACTCAATGTAATTGTCTTTCTCCCGTATATGAAAGTTATTGTTATAATAATAATAATAATAACGGGGTGGGCTTATTTCTGTTTTGCTACTTAGTGGCTATGTACTATGTGTATGAACATCTATTCCTGGAGGAGGCCTTGCAGGATGCATGAGGAGTGTTTTATACCTAATCCATACAATAAAGGCACTGCGGACTTCTTGGTGTATGGGCTGGACAAACCCTCTGCAGTCTCAACAGAGCCATAGGATGTTGGGGAACTTGATGCTACTTCAGGTCTGTCAGTAGAGCTGCTCAACTACGCCCTCAAGGAGAACATCATAACTGTCGCTAGCATCCCTACTTCGTGTAGGCTGAGTTTCTCCAGAACTTTGAAGGCCGCTTTAGACAGAGTTATAGCCAGCCCACATGTGCTTGATGGATGGATACACCTCCTTCTCCTTCCAGTCTGTACCTTGAGCATGTATGGCCCCAAAAGCTCAATGGAGGAAAGGTCAGGCACTAGGAGAAGGCTACAATCCAGCAAGATTACTCAATCCATCCTCCAGTGGAATGATAGTGGCTTCCTCAACTCGGTGCACACCCTACTTAAGCAGTTGAAGCTTCAGAAACAACCACGCCCAGTGCATACGGTGTTTAATGGGTTGGTTTTCTCCGAGTTACACGATAGATTTACTTTTTCGACAGTGAGATTCATTAGTACTGAGGATGCATTTGAGAAGTCCTTCGGGCTAAAGCGGATTGGAGAGACAGGTTGAGAGACAAAAGTCCCTCCAACACCCAATAGTCCGTTTAGCACACAGCATCCAGGTTTGACGTAGTGAATTATGCAAATGAATCAAATTATCTATCGAGCCCTGAAAAAGATTCAACAAAAGACAGAAGAACATACCTAACAAAAGGAGGACTGGTGGCTTCAACCTAGCGGCGTACAAGAAGAAGTTGAGTTATGGCCAGTACACAGCCGCCATCAAAGTCTTATCTTCCAGTGGAGTGGCTTCTAACACACAAGACACACTTTTAGAGCTCAGGCAGAAACATCCGGTTGCAGCTCCTCCAAGCATCCCAGCCGTCTCTGTGCAGGTTGACGCAATCCGGGTGGATAATAGTGCCGTGTTGAGTGGCCATTAAGGGATTCCCAAAAGGCACATATTACGGAAGGGATGGTCTTCGAGCACAACACCTTCTCGATGCACTTTGCGGCCCTGCCTCCGCTGTAGAAGATGAACTGCTCACTTCTATCATAGCAATAGTCAATCTTTGGTTGGCAGGGAAGTGCCCAGGTGAGTTATGGGAGTACATTGCTAGTTCCCCCCTTACCCCCTGCTCAAACCTAGTGGAGGGCTCAGTCCCAATGCAGTAGGGACCATCTGGAAGAGATTGTGCTCCAAACTGGCAGCCTCAGCTGTTTGCAAGGACATGGTAGAATATCTCGGGGATTACCAGCTAGGAGTTGGAGTCCCATGTGGCGGGGAAGCAATCCTTCATGCTGCCAACAGACTCTTGGATTTGCAAGGTACATCGCTCACCAAGTGTATACTTCTCATAGACTTCATAAATGCCTTTAACTTGGTCGACAGGTCAGTCATGATAAATGAAGTCAGGGCTAGGTGCCCTAGCATCTCAAGGTGGGTGGAGTTCTGCTATGCTAAACATGCTAAGTTATATTTTAATAATTCCATCCTTCAGTCCGCAACTGGGGGACAGCAGGGCGACCCTTTGGGACCTTTGCCTTTTGCCTTAACCCTCCATCCCCTTATCTCCAAAATTGGGTTAGAATGCAACTTAGATATGCAGGCATGGTATTTGGATGACGGAACCATAGCGGGTGACACTTTGGAGGTGGCCAGGGCTCTCAACATCATTGATTCTGAAGGTTGCAAGAGAGGATTATTCCTCAACATCTCCAAAACAGTCGTTTTCTGGCCACAAACCGACCCCAGAAGCTTGGAGGAGGGGGCCTTCCCAGCAGACATTGGCAGGCCCAAGGTTGGGGTGAAGTTGCTTGGTGGCCCAGTTAGCTTGGACATCAAATTTTGTAGTGATTTTGTGCAGTGCAGGGTTGAGAAGGCTCTTAAGCTTATGGAGACCCTGAAGTCCTTACAAGATCCGCAATATGAGCTTCTTCTCCTTCGTAACTGTGCTGGAGTATCCAAGTTATACTTCACTATGAGGACCACCAAGCCTCAGGCCCTCCAGTCACCTACAGCCCATTTTGACCAGTCTTTACATCAGTTCCTTAGACATTTGGTAACTGGAGACGGGCCCGGATTCAGTCTTCTACAGCAGCGCATCGCTATTTTACCTATGAAGGACGGCGGGCTTGGGGTTTACACTATGGAGGACACATCCCATTACTGTTACCTGGCCTCTTACACTCAGACACTCCAGTTACAGAACTTGATCCTTGGTTCCCTCCAGATAACAGATAGTCATCCTTGCTTCCAGCAGGCGCTGTCAAAATTTACCCAATTCTGCGGGCTTACTCCTTCTTTCGACATCAAGGCGGCAGCCCCAAGTCCAATGCGCACATTGGCATCCCACTACTTCGGCGTTGTTAAGAAGAGTATCCCCTCCAGGTTCAATTTGTCTGACCGGGACACCATTTTATGGCAATGTACTAAGATGGACAAGGATCAAGATTTTCTCAAAGCGATCCCCATATCTGGCCTCAACAAATCAATTGGGCCTCGTCAGTTCCGGGACGTTTTATCCTACAGACTTGGTATTCCTTTGTTTGCGGAGAACAGCGTGTGCTCTTGTTGTGGAAGAGGGATGGATGTTTTTGGTGACCATGCTCTTCACTGTTCCAACGAGGTGGGGCTTAAGTTTAGGCATGAATTGGTCCGAGACGTGGTCACTGACATGTGTTTCAGGGTAGGGTTGTCAGCGCGGAAAGAGGCGCCTCTTGGCTTCTTGGCCGACGATGAACACTCACTACGACCAGCTGACGTCCTAATATATAATTGGGAGAACGGTCGGGATGTATGCTTTGACGTTACCGGGGTGTCCCCCTTCACATGAGGAGGGAGAGTTGCATTTTCACCCGGTCTTGCCATTTCGAACGCCATTACCCGGAAACGCATTAAATACCTTGACAAGTGCGAGGCACACGGTTATGGACTTGGTGTGTTGGCCTTCACGACCCTAGGAGAACTAGGAGAGGACACGATTACTTTTGTAAAGAGGTTGCAGAACTGTATAGCTAGCTTTGATTACAACCACAAGATCGGCACTCTCTTTTCTTCAGACTAGGGTTAACTATCCAAAAAGGAGTGGGAGCCCAACTTGTGGCTAGGCTTCCTTCCGGTCCAATATAATTACCTTTTTCATCCAATAAATTTTTCATTCATAATAATAATAAATAAATAAATAAAGACTATTCCTTTTTTCTTAATACTACTATCTAGTGATCCAATTTTGGATTTAATCGGGTTCTAATAAATTTTGGGTATGTCTAAAAATAGCTTTCATTTTTGGTATACCTAACCCAATATCAAAATTCATTTTTTCTTTTATAAAATTCTTACCAAAGTCATTCCAATAATATTGGAGAGGGAATAAGCTAGAACAGAGAGTTTGACGACGTTGTCAGTGTCTAGGCTCCGGTGTTCTTCGCATTACCGTCCCAGTGTCGTCAAGTTTCAATTGTTTCGCCCTCGTTTCCTCAATACAAATACTACATTGTGTTCTTCTCACGACCAGCTCATCTTCAAGAATCTGAATTATAAAAATCGGGAACAGCCTCAGGATTTAAATAATCATGTTGATGACTTCTACTCCAAACTTGTTTCTTCAGAGATTTATGACTATAATTCAACGATATCAAGTCTGGGTCGTGATCAAAAAGTTCAAGAGGCAAGGAATGTGTTTGATAAAATGCCATACAAAGACAATGTTTCTTATGCTTCCATGATTACTGTTTATTTGAAAAATGGTGATTTAAATGCTGAAACAATCTTCAAAAGAGTACCCGAAGCGGAAGCTAATGTCGTGGTTAATTCGGCCATGATCGACGCTTATGCCAAGGCATGTAGGATGGAAGAAGCTCGTCGTATTTTTTATGAGATGCAAGTGAGAAATGTATACCCGTGGACGAGTTTGATATCTGGGTATATAAGAATTGGACAAATTGATGAAGCGCGAAGGCTTTTAATCAAATGCCTGACAGAAGCGTTGTTACTTGGACCACAATGATTTTGGGTTATGCTCGGAGTGGTTTGATTATGGAATCGAGGGAATGATTTGATCAAATGCCAGGTTGCTTGGACTTCTATTGTAAAATCTTATGTGGAGATCGATAAAGCCCGAAAATTGTTTGATGAGATGCCGTTCAGGAATTTACATTCTTGGAATATAATGATATCTGGTTATTTAGACAACAAGAGAGTTGGTGAAGCTATTGAGCTTTTTAGAGTAATGATGCCTCAAAGTAATGCAGTTACTTGGACTAGTATGGTAACAGGTTTGGCGAGAAATAAACTGATCAAAGCTGCAAGAGAGTATTTTGAACAGATGCCTAA
Source organism: Papaver californicum (assembly GCA_023531435.1). Classification (NCBI taxonomy): domain Eukaryota; kingdom Viridiplantae; phylum Streptophyta; class Magnoliopsida; order Ranunculales; family Papaveraceae; genus Papaver; species Papaver californicum. Next base: position 5,852,367 of record JAJJMC010019832.1, read on the forward strand.
AAAAGATATAGCTGCATGGAATGCGATGATCACAGCATATACTGACGATGGTCTCATGATTGAGGCAAATGAGCTTTTCAATTTTATGCCAGAGAAGAATACAGTATCTTGGAATGCTGTAGTTAATGGTTATGCCAGAAACGGTCCAGGGTGTGAGGCGTTGAAGCACCTAACTCTGATGCTTCATACCTGTTATAGGCCAAATGATATTACTATAACTAGTGCCCTGACTGCATGTGAGAGCATGCAAGAACTCAGGCAAGTCCATGCTCTTGTAATACTGCTCGGGTTTGACTCTGAAACATCGATATCAAATGCATTTGTAACTATGTATTCTAGAAGTGGAGATCTTGGAGCTGCTGAAGATGTTTTCAAGGCCTTGCAGGCTAAGGATATTGTGTCATGGACAGCTATGATATTGGCATATTCAAATCATGGATATGGGAAATATGTATTCCAGGCATTTGCGTGTATGTTGAGGTCTGGGACCAAGCCAAACCACATTACATTCGTGGGTGTGTTGTCCGCTTGTAGCCATGCCGGTTTTATTCAGAAAGGCCAAAGGATCTTTGACTCAATGAGAAATGGTTATGCCCTGGAACCAAAAGCGGAGCACTATTCATGCCTTGTCAACCTTCTGGGTCGAGCAGGGCTCGTCAATGAGGCTGTGAAAGTGGTGGATGGAATGCCACCAGAAAAGAAGGATGGAGCTCTTATAGGGACACTGCTTGGTGCATGCAATTTGCATGGGAATAGGAGAAACTTTTAGAGCTGGATCCGACTGGCTCAGGAAGGTATGTGCTTTTCGCTAATCTATATGCAGGACAAGTGAAATGGGATGATTGGGCACGAGTCAGGAAGAAGATAAAGGATAACCAGGTGAGGAAAGTAGCTGGTTTTAGTCAAATTACAGTTAAGGACAAAACTTGTGCATTCTTAGTTGGAGATAAATCACACCCACAGGTGAAGGAAATATATGCAATGTTAAGAGAGACGCTTCTACCACCATGATGGATATCGCTTACTTGCATGACAACCCCTTGAATAGTAGTTCTGGAAGCAAATATGTCAGCTGATTCAAATATATTTATGATAATTGAGATGATTTGAAAGAGGAAGTTTACAGGTCCAATTTCATCGTCTAAGACCTGGAAGTTAGAACATATGCACGACCTGTGGCTTTCTCTGCGGAAGTGGTGGCAGACGAAATAGTAAAGATAAATCTCATTGATCTATGAAAAACATTTCCAGGTATATATAAAAAGGAAGGCTGCATAACTTCTAAAACGTTTAACACTCTCAAGTGTGAGGAACTGGATTTGGCAACTTTATGAGGAAAGATATGGGGTGTGGCTTTAGCAATTGGTTGTGGCAAAGGAGCTGTTAAAGTTTAAATTCTAATTGTTTAAGAACTAGACCATAATGGATCTGTCGTTAGCAAGGTCATTTCTCTATCTATACTATAAGATGTATAGGAATATCAGTGCATTTCGTTTGGGGCATGACTTCAGGTATTCTTTGAAACCAACAAAAAGTTCATGATGCTTCTGTTTAGAAATATAATTTGTCAGAACGAAAAGGGTTGGCTACCTCTCCTATTCTAAAGAGACTTCAGAAGAACTCCTTAGTGGAATACAAGATGGGGAAGAAGAGAAGTGCTTGAGGGGACTAGGTTCCATCGTCATATCTTGGTTAGCCTTCCTCCAACATTGCAGACGAAAAATAGGTACCAACGTAATATATCTCAGTCTTTGTTCAATTGGTCTTTGATAGGAGGGAGTTGTTTCTTACATTTGCCATTACTTTGCTGCAGCTAAATGAGCCTCATTGGATTCCCAGAATGGAATTTTGTCGGTCAATAATTTACGAGGTTCTTACTGTATGGAGAGGCTGCTAGCTTTTCTTTTGACTTTTCTTGGGCAGCCTGGAAAGCTTATTTCAATGCTAAAGGCGTATCTCTGCAAGCATGCAACAGTAAGAATTCTTTTATTTCTCGTTGTACTCTAGTAATCATCCTTTAGTCATTGTTTTACTCAATAATAGCATCTCTGTAGCAGATAAATGCTCTCTTATTAATATTTTGATTGACCTAAAATTAGAACTGAAAATGATGAAACTTATTCGAGTACAAGTATACACAGTAGTTGATTGACTACCTAATTTTGGACTTGTCATGGAACTGAATTATCAATCATCAGCAGTTAAGATAAAGCTTCTTCCGATTGCATTATTAAGAAGATGCTAAATCTCAATCACACCAAACTACTATACACGTAATATTAGGACCTTGGAAACACATGTTAATATTTGTCTCAACTTTGTACGTTAATATTTGTTTAAATTTATTTGACTACGTCAAAATCACCCATCATTATCACATTTTGGTTATGTAGGCAAAGTGGAGGGATAAAAGAAGGACTGAAAACACCCTTTCTAATGTGTCTTACTCAACTCAAGTCTCAGTCACAAGGTACTCCTTTCCCCTGTTTTACCATGGTTTCTTAGTTAATGTCTACTATTTACATTACTCTGCTTGGGTTCATAAGAAAATGGCTAAGGATGAAAGGAAAGGAAAATTTAATCCATCCCCAATTATTAAAAAGGTGCACTTCGAGTTAGGTGGATTTGGTTGATAGTATAAACCATGTTCTAGCTAGATTAGTGACAAAACGGAATGCCATACATGCATGCATATCATCATCCTAAGATTACCTGCCCCCGGTGGCGGAGGATGATCATGCACAATCTTGTTTGTCTCTGAGTAAGTGACTGTGTCTTCCTTTGGCTTTGAGGAGACGTTTCTTAATTCTCTTTTTTTCTTTTTCTTACGATACTAAATTATGTTATTTTTATTTTTATTTTTTGAAGCATCTAAACTATGTTATTGAGCTAGGAAGCAAAAGAAGAAAATTTAATTTTTCTTTCAGCTGACTAAATAGATATAGTGAAATGAGCCATGATTCATGAAGGATGCTTTATTTTGTCACATCTAACTATTAAGAAATGGTCAACTAACACAAACAAAACAACCAAACCAACCCACCATGACAAAATTATAAAACAAAAAATAGGTTCAATTTTGATTAATAAATCCTTTCTCTTATGTTTGTTTTTTGGTTGTTGCATCCAGGACTAGTTTGATTAGTTGTTGGTTATTGGAGGGATGTGATCAAAAAAAAGGATATATATATATATAAAAGCAGAATCAAAGGGATTCACCCCTATTTCTCTGAAATAATCCCCTATCATCAGCTATTCAGCTTATATATAGATGATCCAATCCCTTACTGAAGGATTCACGTGTCTTCGGAGCTAAATGGATGCGTGGACTAACTTCTTTTTCAGTATTTTATTTATATGTTTCTTTGGCGCCAACTCATATTGTTTAGTTACTTTAGGACAAGCAACCAAAAACGATGGCCAAGATGACGATGATGATGATTACATTAGTTCAATCAATCCAATAAAAAAGTTACAATTCAATATTAACGGTCCAATTTTCACTTTCGATTTCTCTTTTGCTTTTTATCTTTCTTTTCTAAATAAATGGTTATTTTGGTTATTTTGTTTGTTAAGCGTGGCGGTCCCCAAGGATAGAAGTTGTGCAGTAGAAGATTTGTTGGTATAAGTGAGCGGCAAATACTCGGGGATTGACCAAGAAGACTCTTTTAAGACTGTTTAAAGAAAAAGTGATAAAAAGAAGATAACACAGAGATCCATTGAGTTAAATTAACACACATGAATGCAGGATGATGGGTTGTTTTTCCTCCCAATTTGACACAACCAGCAAGGAAACTGTAACCTTGCACCAAAAAGAAGTGAAAATCCAGCTAGATTGTGTCCGTTTGTTTTACGAGATTATAATTGGTTTTGCATCGGATGCTAAGTGATACTGCTAAGACCCCACCCCCACCCCCCCACCCCACCCCACCCCCTAGGAAATTAATTAGGATCAAATTCTGGACCATCCCAACTAGCTCTTTGGCAACACCCGGTGCTTAGAATCACTTCCCATGGCTAATGCCACATGGTAGCTCGGGACTTGGTGGTGGAAGTACTTGTTATGGTCAGTTGTAATCTATTAGTTAGTAACTTAGTATTACTCGAAGTCTCAAACCTTCCTACTTTAGTAATAGTAGACTCGTAGTAGTAGTATTAGACTACCAATTATATACTAGTAGTTTCTTCAATTTTATGTTAATAATCTAGGTAAGGATATCTAATGTCAGCGTACGTAGCACTAGGAAGTTAATTAGCAGCTAAAATGTCATTGTTTTGGTAGGCAAACTTGTTGTGCTAACCAGTGGTCCTGACTTGTAGTACTACTCCTACTGTTTCTACTATACTTGACAAAAAAACGATGAACACGATATTACTAGAATCACAAGGAGTAGGACTACCACTTTTGTATCTCAAAATAGTAAGTTAATTGTGCTATGGATAACTAGTGGTGCCGCTTTTGTCGAGACAGGCATTACTTATCACTCCTTTTTTTTATCTAGGAAATTATTTACTCTAGCACCAAAAGTAAACAAGATCCGGACAGCATTCACTCACATTTCACAGATAGTATCATAGTAACACACTTGGCCAAGAAAGGACAAGAACTATAACAAACATGCACCCCGGAGCAAATCACTTTTTTTTTGTGACTTGAAAACTCACTGAACTTCAACTGTTGGCGAAAGGATGCGTGGATGAGAAAAGCAATGACAATACAAAGAATATACATAAACGTGCTGCAGTATCACAAAACAGAAGAAGAATGCGTACGTGATCAAATAGTTGAACGGATAATCGGATATTCATTTCTTAACTTGAAGATCTAAACTAGATGCAAGGGTATACTCATACTCTCCTCTCATTCTACACTTGTCTTTAATTTGGTTCTTTTCTTTTTCTTGGAAGTTTGAAGTTTGACGGTTTGAACACTCCATCCAACTTAGACTTTTACCCTTATTCGGGAGGGCTCGATCCCCAACCCAATCCCCCAGTTATTAACTTTAAAAATGAATAAACAAAAACGAAATAGGAGTAAAGTGTATTACATAGTATTGTGTCCGGGGAATTATAGAGAGGATCTATGGTATATAAAAATGAATTGACGAATTAAACCAAACAACCATTCGGGTGGATTTTAATTTGAAACATAACCATGTACGCATCTATTGTATTGTATGGAATGAAGAAGCAAGCAAATAAACATCTGAATCCTTGTTCGCAAAATTGTAAAAGGAAAAAACAAAACAAAAGTAAAAGAAGAAGATAAAGAAAAGGTCGAAGTGAAATGTATTAAAGTATTGAAAAATGAAAAATTAGAGAGAGAAGAGGGCAGTTAAAGCTGAGAGGGTGGTGATGGTATAAATTTAATAATAATGATGGTAATAAATAGTGGAGACAAAAGAAACCAGGGAAGGAAGAAAGACGAATAAAGCAAACAGAGAGAGTGAGTGAAAGAAATAGAGAGAGAAGAAGAAGAAAAAAATACTGCAGAGTTGTTTTGTCCTTGTGTCTGTCTTCTCTTCTTCTCTCTATCTGTTCTTCTTCTTCTTCTTCTGTTTCAAAGTGCCAAATGAAGTCACAATACCACACAGAGTAATCACATTCAGATTCATTCAAGAGAGACATAGAGAGAGACCAAAGAGATTGGGATAATAAATTAAGAACACAAGGCAACACCATGGGAGTAGCTTCGACATTCAGAAAAGTTGTGAGAAAAATCAGACTCCCTTGTGGTGCTACTGGTGCTGACCTTGATGATGATCATCCAACACCTCTTCACAAGAATGTATGTTTCTTATCTTTTTCTTTTTTTTTTTATAAACCCCTGATTTTGGGGGCTTTCAGTATCTTTTTCTTCGTTTCTTACTATCATCAATCTGAATTATGCCCAGCTAGTTTATTGTTGGACTCTTCTCTGTTGGTTTTGTGTCTTACTTTCTGTATCATCCCCATTGCATTCCACTTAAAAGGGAACAATTACAAGTTTTTAGTGGCTCACCCTCGGTAATTTTCCATTTTTAGACAAGAAAAATTGAAAAAATCCTCCTTCAAAATTTGCCTTTGAAATCTTGTTCCAAGAATTTCAGTCCACTCCTTGCTCTGCACTATTAGCTGCCCCAATTCAGGGCAGTTCAATGCTTTCTCCGTTTTATTTTGTTTTGGATCTCTAACTTGGTTGTGTTCAAAATGACCTCCTCTGAGAAACTGTGTCGTTGTTACTGCAGATCTCGAACTCTAAACAAAAAAGTGTTCATGCAAAGGAGGAGAATCTTTCCTCATCTCTAACAGAAGAGGAAACACAATCAAGCAGCGCCATCAAGGTTTCTCACTTTAACTTTCCTTGCATTATTAAAATCCAAAAAACTAACTTCAAAAGTTAAAAAGAGCCAAAGACCAAACCACTATCTTGTCATTTGCCATTTGGTGTCCATCAACACCACCAACCAGCAGAAGCTTTTTGAATTCTAGATGGATGAAGAAGTGAAGTAAAATACCCCAAATTTGATTGTTATGGTCTTTCTGTCTGCGACTGTCTGGTGTCTTTGATGGGGATTCATGAGGGGCGTGGGCCATGTTATAGATTTTGTCCTCTCAGTCCCCAAGAGCTGTAGTCCACACTTGTTTCCACTACTCAGTTCAGCTATCATCTTGAAACGAGGGGGTGTGACAAATATTTTAGTATTGAACTTGATGACAAAAAAACAAAAAAACAAAAAAAAAAACATAGTTCCAGTCCAAGCTGGATTTTCACACCCTCTATTCAAATATCTGTGACCATCAATCTCAAGATCCGACTATCTTATAATATCCTTACTTGGGAGAATATACTTACCAATTGATACTCTCACCACCCAGAATGTTGATCCCTTGTCCTAGATAGATTGCTTTGTTCCCCTGTTCCAGGGATCTCTGTAGAGGCTTTCATTTTCTTTGGTGATAATATTATCTAAAGTAATTGAAAAACTGAATATTATTGTATTGTTTTATTGTCTCTATGGAATTAACAGGACTCCTTAAAACTAAAGTTTTTTCCCCTTCTGTTTATCTGATGTTTTGCAGAGCTTATGTGCAATATGCCTGGAGCCATTGAGTTGCAACAACAACTGCAGCAGTAGTAGTACAGGCAGCAGTCCTGGCCAGGCTATTTTTACAGCACAGTGTTCACATGCCTTCCATTTCACCTGCATATCCTCAAATGTCCGGCATGGCAGTGTTACCTGTCCGATATGTAGGGCTCACTGGTCTCAGCTCCCTCGCACTCTGTATACACATTCTTCCTCCTCTTCTTCTTGCAGTCAACAACTGCTTCCTAATACCTGCAATAGTAATCAGATTCAGGCAGATGATCCCATCCTACGAATCCTCGATGAGTCCATTGCTACTTTCCGGGTTCACAGGCGTTCCTCACTCCGCGCTGCTTGCTATGATGATGATGATCCAGTCGAGCCACCGGATCACACAATGCCTCCACCCAATCACCCTCGTCTCCATCTTACTCTTGTCCCTTGTACTGGTCGTCCTCACTCTAGCTTCCCCCCTCTTCCATGCTCACACCCATCTTTACAAAGTACCACAACCCCATCATCATACCATCACTACGCTTGCGAGCTTTCCACTCCACCTCATCATCACTTCTGCAGCTCTTTCCCATTATCACCAGAAAACACCATGTCACCCTCTACCAGAAATAATAACCCTTACCATCATCTCAGCTTCGGTAACAGCCACACGACCAATAGAGCTTACCTATCTGTGAAACTAGCACATCAACAACCTACAGACATCGTCTTAGTCGCCAGCCCAAACGGACCCCACCTTAGGCTTCTTAAGCAGTCCATGGCACTAGTCGTTTTCTCTCTGAGGTCAGTCGACCGCTTGGCTATTGTTACCTACTCTTCTGCTGCTACACGTGCTTTTCCACTGAGGCGTATGACTTCTCATGGTAAACGAACAGCCTTACAAGTCATTGATCGTCTTTTTTATATGGGAGAGGCAGACCCAGGTGCAGGACTCAAGAAGGCAATAAAGATACTCGAAGACCGTATCCATAAGAACCCAGAATCATGCATCCTCCATCTTTCTGATTCTCCTACAAGATCTTACATAGGTCATGACATGGATGTCGCTATCCCCATCCCAACACCAATCCATCGGTTTCATGTCGACTTTGGGTTTGGCACATCATATGGATTTGTTATGCATGAATTCGAAGAATTCCTGACAAGATTGCTAGGAGGGGTGATCAGAGAAACCCAGCTGATGATTGGGGAGGATGGAGGGATAGCAAGGCTGGGAGAACTAAGAGGAGGAGAAGAAAGGAGAATCCCATTAGAGTTGGGCGAGAATGGATTTGTTTGTGTTGGTTACAGCTACATTGAAGGTGGGGTTGAAGAATATATAAGAACAGGAGAAATTGTGGTCAGCACGTGTGAAAAGAGGGAAGTCAGTGATGGTGGAGAAGCAGGGGGTAGAAGAGACATGAGCATAATCTCTGCAGCAAGGACAAGCAATGCAGAAAGTTGGAATCACCATGATCCTTACATGACCAGAAGATGGGCTAAGCATTTACATGGACAAAGATTGTGACTACTATAACAAAGAAAAGAAAAAGATACATAATACAGATACAAGATTACTCGAGCCTCTAAGACTAGGATGTATCCGTGGCTGGACTAGCCAGGCTATGCTTTTACTCATAGAATACCACCAAAGTTTTCTGGAATCTTTCAACTGAGATTTCAGTTGTTCCTTCCTTCTATCATGTATGGATATGTAACATAAGTCGCTAGAGTCGTGTTTCCTTGATAGTTTAACAGTTTCGTTTCCTTGATAGTTTAACAGTTTCTTACACTGTTGATTTATAAGGATCTCATGAATTGCATACTGCATAGGTAGTTCAATACTCATTCATCAAAGAGTTTTGATTACTAAGTGCCATTTTAATCCCTTTTCCCCACTACTTATTGGCCAAAGTGATCCTACTGCTAGTAACAGTTGCCCATATGAGTCACACCTTAACAAGGCATGTTGGTAAAACAGAGGTGGACTTCGATTATGAATGACCCAAAATGGTATGACCAAAAAGATAAACTGTCTGGAAACCAGAAATGAAGATCTACTATTTCAATTTGAATTATTTAATAAATAAAAGACTATTTCTAGTTACAACATATGAGCGTCAATTTCCAGTAAAGCCTAATCATGGGGACAACTGATACAGATAAAAAACTACATCAGGAATAAGCATCCATTTGTTCAAATGACATGAAACTTGCCTCTTGACAGCTGGTTATTACGTGTTCTCAAACCCAAATATTCTGAAAACACCTGGAAGCAAGGAATATACAGCACCAGTTAGAGTTGAGTTCTTACAATACATGTTGTGATTCTTCAGACAATATATACCAAAATTTGGATTGCACAAAAACATGGAAATAAGGCAAAAGTTATCTACCTTCATCAGCCTGGTACTTGTTCTTGTCATCTCCTGCATACGCCAATAAGTTATATTTGGGATTCCATTCCACGCTGTTCATAGCCGCCCGACAAGGAATTTGATGGACCGTTCGACCACTTTCAACGTTAGACTGAATGAAATAGCAGGAAAGGCGTTAATTTGCTGATATCTCCTATTGTTTTAGCCACCTCCATCACGTCACAGTGGCTAAAACATTTCACATAAAATAAACAAGAAGTTGGGAAAATATTCGACGACACGTACAATATCAATAAATAGATCTTCACTAGCTGAAGCAATAAACTCCCCAGTGTGATTGAAGCTTATGGTTCTGACAGGCCATCTGAGGAGAAATAGAAAGGGTTAACTGCAATGGTTGTATTAATAAAGTAGTAAAGTGGAGAGCGTTCGATTATCAGCTTCTTAGTCATATAGGATAAAATTGAACCTTAACTATGATTACAAAATATATCTTATGTTGCATACAGAATTATTCCTGGAGTTATCATACTCTACAGCATAGTTTCATATATAGTAAAAAAATACCATGTTCTACAGAATAAACTACACCATACATATAGCAACCAGTTCATACTTCAATTGAAATAGTTAACACCATAGTAAAGAGGTAGTAAGATAGAAGAATACTATAACTTTAAGACTTAAACTTCTACCTCTATCTCCTCATGCTTGAATGATGGATAAATCAAATTTTTCTTTCTATTCCACAAGGCTAGAAGAGAGTCCTTGTCAAGCTTTCCATGTGTCTCTCTAGCCTTTCCATATGAGATAGAGAGACACCAAACTAGGTCACACCGGACACCTCAAACTACTCAACTTAATCTAGCATTAACCATAAGCCGAGTCTTTAGTGCATGATTAAACGTAATCACACCTTATTCCGGTTACTACTAATCCAGCTTAACTTGAACTATTAAAGGATTAACTTAAACTAATTGATTTGTTCCTATAACCACAAAAAAAAGAACAGAGAGAACTTATATATGTTTGCTGAAGGTGTAAGGTGTCCAAGGACCAATTTTAATCATAGTGAATTCAATGGAAACTTACTCAAGCTTTGTAAAGGTCCGGACCAATTTTAATCATAGTGAATTCAATGGAAACTTACTCAAGCTTTGTAAAGGTCCGTACACAGAGCATCTCTGAAAGATCCCAGAGGCTGACTAGAGAATCAGCACTTCCAACAGAGAAATATCTGGCATGATTGAAAGAAGTTGAGAAGAAAAATGAGTTACCGTAGTGTTGAGAATTCTATCAAATATTAAGGTGGGTGTGGGGAGGAGCCAAACAGGTTTCAATATGTGAAAACATTCTAGCAGCACAATATATGAGGAGAAGACCGAGAATGCAAGGGCAATGATAGTAGAAAGTTGAAATACCTTCCATTAGGAGCAATTGCAATGCAATAGCAACCTGCTGTATGAGCTGACAGAGTGTGGAGTGCTTTAAGAGATGGGTAAGCTAGAACCTCAACAGTACCTAAGCAGAGAGTACAAATTAAACCCCAAGAATAAGGATATACCGTAAACAAGTATGAAATGAGTCAATGACACAGACTTAAATAAAGAACATGAATTTAAATTCCTTTCAATCAGCATGTAATCATGGAAGGCAAAATTTGCTGAGCAAACAAGGGGTCTAATTCCTAGGTGTAGCAAAGGTTGTAATTAATAAGAAGGCATTTCAATAGCCGTTCTTAGTTCTTACCGTTTCCTGTTGTAAGAAAGAAAATCTCTCCCGTAGTATTCCAAGCAATTTCATTTACCTGATTAAAACAACAGAATTTTAAGAACAGATCTAGGTGGCCATAGACTCATAAACAAGTGCTACAAGCAGAGTTTTAAACATTCAATACCTCATAACCAAATTTGCGCTTGTGGATTGGCTTAAATTTACGAACATCCAATATTGTTAGCTCATCATCCTACATCAAACCAAAGGGAACTGTTATAATTGGAAGATCTTTCAAGATCATTACTCAAACGAAATTGCAGAAAGACAAGGCTTACCCTATTTCCAACAGCTATATGTGTCCCATCTGGTTTATATGTAATATTAATATTTTCCCCACTGAGTTCCACCTGCTGGGAGCATTTACCACCTGCAGCAATCACACACTAATAAGTGATAACCATCAATGCATTAAGAAGTAAAATAGCCAATAAAAACTACAAGGTCGTCACTGTGAACTACAACATAATGTATCTCCAGAAGCTCCGAGCAATATTTTAAATGAAACTGTAGAAGTCTAAAAATTACTCACTGCGAGCATCCCAAAGTCGAACAGTCTTATCACCAGATGCAGTCGCAATTAATTCAGCATGTTTAGGGTCCCAACATAACTGATCCACACTATCAGTGTGCCCCTTCAGTTCAATATCTTTAACCTTGCCCTGTACCCATATTTCTTCCAAATGAGTTGAAGCAAACAGAAAGGACAAAACACAGATAAATTTTGGCAAACTAAAAAACCTAAATTCACTAACAAAGTGAGCTTATCGGGAGCAAAACAAAAAACCCAAATCGAATAAGAGTAACATACATGCCCGTGCGGCTCAATGTGCCAAATTCGAGCGGTTTGATCAACAGAACCTGAAGCGAGCTTCGTGCCTAAGCAATTCCAAGCTACCGAATGGACCTAAATGAATAGCAAAAAGAATTGTTTGATTAGAAATCTGGAAACAAACTACATAATTCCCTGGATTAATCTAACTTTCAATTATAATTAGGGTTTACCTTCTTCTTGTGACCTTGAAATTCTCTGCTATGAAGATTGTTTTTAAATGGTACTTGTGGTGTTGTGGTTTCCTCCATTCTTTCTTCTTCAGCTGCGAAGCTCACTTCTTCTGTTAAAGCTCGCGTTTTAGTTTCAGAAGATGACAGTAGAAGGAAGACTGGTGGTGAACCGGTGGTAAAGATAATAAGGCATAAAAAAATAATGCAACAAAATCAGCCAGTTCGGTAGTTTAGTGGGCGGACCCGTGAAACATGGTTAGCCCGTTTACTGACACGATAAAAGCCCAAAGGAGTTGATAAGGTTGTAAATAATACCAAAAATACTCGGCCTGCCTGTACCCACCTGAGCCTGTTGTTGCCTGTTACGGGTTGCTGGTCTGGTCTGGTCTGGTCTGGTCTGGTTAGCTTAATTAGGCATGCACCTGTTTTTCCTAAAATTTAATAGCCTGAATTGGTGTCCGCCCAAATAGTCCGACCTGATAGCGTTTAAATTTTCTTAAAAGTTTTAATTTAATGATATTTTACATTTTAAAGATTAATAAACCATAGTTCATTCGGTTTCTAAATTCCAAAAAATGAATTGAATCTGTTATTATATAACATTATATATACGAAAGTTTAGTATCTTGTTTAGCTTGCCTAGTCTTGTATGGTTAATGGAATGGGCTTTGGGCTTTAAAATAAGTGTTTTTACCTGGCCTACCCGACCTGACAGGCTTTTTGGGTAGATAAATATGAAGCTCGTCTAGCTTGGTCTGGATTAAAAAGATGGTCAGGCTGTCCGACCAGTCCCAATTTACACCGCTGGGAGTTTACAGACCCGTGTTTCTGGTATGACAGGTTTTACGGGTCATGAGTGTCTACGTTTGCAATGATCTTTCATTATCTCATCTTGGAATATACAATAATTATATACGTAAGAGCAAACACTGCGATGATGACATTGTAAAGGATTTGTCAACAATGTAAAGAAGAGAAACCATTATGGTGTTTAAATCTTTTACATTTTGATAAATAGCCAAGGCTTAACATCGAAAACTGAGAATTTAACCCAATTGAATATTCAGTATCTGAAAAAAAAAAAATTTACCCCACCACTCATTCGCATATATATTTTTGATCTAATAGTTTATTAGTTTTGGCCCCGCTTTAAATTTAAGTAGGATATTCTATATCAGGCCAATATATAGCCAAAGCAGATAAGAAATCGTAGTGGTTTTTTTTTCTACAGTTAAGGTTTGTCAGAAGCCCTTATTGTGGACGAGCCTTAGGGCATCTCCAACGGACGAGGGGACCAAAGAGTAAAGATTATATTTACTCTTTGGTCGCCTAAATTCAAGCGCAACAGGCGATTAAATTTGGGTTTTCGACGACTATCTGTACAGTACCAGAGTAGTTTTACTCTCAAACATATATATAGTCGCACGCTCTAGTAAATATGCGTTAACAAAAAACGCTTCGTTAAGAAAGCGTTTTAAAACATGGACGTTTGGTTAGAGAAGCGTATGACGAGACGCTTGTGTAGAGAAGCGTATGATTTAACGCTTACTTAAAAGATCGCAAGCTAGCAGAAACGCAAGTAAAGGGAGCGTCTGACCAAACGTCCAACTAGGGAGACGTTTCAAAACCAACGTTCACCTAGGGAGACGCCTAGTCCAGGCGCTCGCTCAAGACGACGCAGCGCTTCTCCTGGAAAACGCCCAGTTTTCAAACGGTTCTCCAGAAAGACGTCCCAATTGGACGCTCCTCCAGTTAGGCGTTGCAACAAAATATCCCCTACACGAGCGTTTTTGTTACCGTTGTAATGTATACATTGTAAAATGTAACCGTTGAACGTCTATTAAATCCTTAATGTATATAAACGAGTTATCGTAGTATGTTTCATGTTCACAACAACATTTCATAACTCAGTTAAAACAAATAAAGAAATTTTTAAGGTTTTCAAATTTTTGTTCATTCCAGTTTGTTTTTCATTCCAATTTGTTTGTAATCACTTTCATTAATGGTCCAAATTTTACTGTTAATGAAGATATAACCATGTGTAAGATTCATTTATCAATATCTCAAGATTGTAGTGTTGGTACCGATCAATCAGAAGATAAATTATGGTCTCGCATCAAAGCTGGAATGAAAGAAGCTATACCTTCAATGGCTGATCGGAGTTGGACCTCTATTCAGAAACGCTTTCAGGGAATAAGTAAAGAGGTGGCTCTGTACTCTGCAAAGGAGGCATAAGTGGAACGTGAACACCATACTGGATGGGGCCCAGAAACAAAGGTCTGTGAAGACTTATATTTTATGCACTGCCTTTTTAAAGCTTTGAATTGTATATGATGCACTAACTATTTTTCTGAACAACAATAAACAGAGCGTAGAAGTAAGGAGGTTGTTCAAGGAAGCTAATGGTGGGAAACCATTTAAGCACGAAGAGTTCTACGCAATTATGTTAGAAAACATCAAATATTTAAGACGATCAACACAAGTTTTCGATTCATCACAAGCCGAAGAAGATTCAGATACCGATGATGATACTCGAAATAGACCTTCGCCAAGCCAATGCCAATGTAGTGGATACGAAGAAATAGGAGATATACCTAACACGTATCCCCGTCCAATGGGGAAAAAAGAGGCTAAACGTTTGAAGCTAACAGGGAAAGCAAAATCCAGTGCCCAAGCCGATGCCTTGGACACCATTATTAACAACCAAAAAAACTTCAACAACAGTTATATGGAAAATGCTAAAAGGAAGAATGATCAGAGAGAAGCCGAGTTTGCAGCAAAAGAGGAGTATCGTATTATGATGACGGACGTCTCCCATTTGGATGCCGCAACCAAAGAGTGGATTGAAATTAGGAAGCAAGAAATTTTACAGAAAAGAAGAGAATCTCGTCTTGGTTAAACCATATAAAACTTCGAGTGTAATTTTTCCGACTATTAATGAAAATTCTAACTTTTGAGTCCTTAAATTGATTGTCACTTAGAGCAACTAGAACAGAACACAACTTTACATTAACATATCTCATTTTCACATGAGTAGCGGTTGCAATTAGCACGTGCAAGATGGTTGTTGTAAGTTGACAAGTCAATGCAAGGAATTGACAATACCCAGACCATATTTCAATGTAAAAATCAGTTTTCAACATTGTCAGAGATATTATAAAAAGTAAGTTGACAAGGCAATGACAGGAATTAAACTAAACATTCATATTAAGATTAAAAGTAATACAAAGGTTCAACAGTTTAGGACGTGCAACATGCCTTTAAACCACTAAGTGCCCCTAGTGGCCGAGTGGTGTCTCGGGAGGGTTTACAAGAGATATACCCACAAAACCTAGCCGTATGGTTTACTAATTTTTCATACTTCACCGAAATCCGACCATAAATGTTCAATCAAGTCATTTTGTAATCGAATATGCGTTTCTTTGCTATGTACTGCAACTCGGCGTTGGTGAGTTGACATCCTCGACAGTTCTGCAGTTTGTTGACGGGATATATTAACAGGTGCGTGGTAGCGCCCTTGATCATATTCATGTGGCCAATCACCGGGTTGACGTTCATCCTCCACAATCATATTATGGAGAATAATAACCGTTTTCATTATATATGCTAGTGCGTCTATATTCCACATGCAAGCTGGTTGTTTAACGATTGCAAATTGGTTTTGCAGTACCCCAAATCCTCGCTCAACGTCTTTTCGGCAACCCTCTTGGATAGTTGAGAATTTGCGTTTCTTTACCGAATCTGGATGCTTGATCGACATAATAATGGTTGCTATCTCTGGGTATATCCCATCACCGAGATAGTACCCCATATCATATTGGTTCCCATTAACCTCGAAGTTCACAGGTGGTGTTTTACCTCTGATTAGGTTCTTAAAAATATAAGAACGGTTCATTACATTTATATCGTTGTTGGAACCAGGCATACCAAAAAAAGCATGCCAAAACCAAAGATCTTGTGAAACCACTGCCTCCAATACAATACTTTCATCGCCTTTGTAAGCAGTGTAGGCACCAGATTCGGATGATGGACATCTATCCCATTTCCAATGCATACAATCCACACTTCCTAGCATCCCAGGAAATCCCCTCGCTTTGTTCTGGTTAAGCAATAGTTCTACATCCGCAGTAGTTGGGTTGTGCAAATACCGTTCCTCATATAAATGCAGTATCGTCAAACAAAATCATCGTGTTGCCTCAAGAACCGTGGTTTCTCCGATGCGTAAGTACTCATCTATTGCATCCTCCACAGATCCATAAGCCAGCATTCGAATTGCAGCCGTAATTTTCACGTGTGGGGTTAATCCTAGGCGCCCGGCTGTATCCCGTCTTTGAACGAAATAAGGATTAACTGCTACTATATCCCGCAAGATACGGTTGAACAATTGTCTTCTCATACGAAATCTTCTACGAAAAACATTGGGAGGAAAAGTCGGGTTTCTTGAAAAGTAATCTGTCCTTAGTTGTCTAGCTCCATACGATTTCTTTGTATTTCGATCCGAGTACGTGGCTTGTCAATGTATGAAGCGACTAAGCCTAAATTTAGTGCTGCGTTATTTTGGTTAATTGGAAATGCTTCTTCGTCTGATGAGGAAGTGGTGTTATTACTATCATCATTAGATGTCGAAGATAGGGTTGCTAGTTGATAACCTGCCATTGAAAGGGGAAAGAAGTATGTTTTTGGGGGGTTGCTTGTTTTGTGGTGTTTAGATGTTCTGGGTTGGTTTGTAGTTGTTGATGTGTTTTCAATGGAGAATGATGTGTTCTTTTTATAGTTATGTTTAAGATAACAACGAAAAAATAAAGCAAATAGAAGCCCAACAAACTTAGACAAGAGCTATAAAGAAGAAACTGCCAAATAATTTCGAATGAGAAAATCAAGAGATAAGAAGTTTCAGCTGCTTAGACAATACAACACAGAGCGTAGGGTCAAATTAAAGCATACATAAACAACAGCTATAAAGAAAAAACAGACAAATAATTTCGAATGAGAAAATCAAGAGATAAGAAGTTTCAGTTGATTAGACCATACAACACAGAGATAAGGGTCAAATTAAAGGAAACCTTGACAATAGCTGTAAAGAAAAAATAGACAAATAATTTCGAATGAGAAAATCAAGAGATAAGAACTTTCAGTTGATTAGACAATACAACACAGAGATAAGGGTCAAATTAAAGGAAACCTTGACAATAGCTGTAAAGAAAAAACAGACAAATAATTTCGAATGAGAAAATCAAGAGATAAGAACTTTCAGTTGATTAGACAATACAACACAGAGATAAGGGTCAAATTAAAGGAAACCTTGACAATATCTGTAAAGAAAAAACAGGCAAATAATTTCGATTGAGAAAATCAAGAGATACCAAGTTTTAGTTGCTTTTTCCGATACAACTCATACACAAGGGCTAAAAAAAAGAAACTGAAAATTACCTATAAAGCAAAAAATACAGAGCTAAGAAGTGTCGGTGGAAGAGAAAATACATGCAGTAAAATCCAAATTAAAACAAAGCCAAACATACTAAAGATAAGAAAACGACGAATTTAGTAAAAACAAAACGGTGACATATGCATGACATAGGTAAACCAAAATTTTGTTTTTCTCTATTTATTATTATTTTGTTTTTGTTCTTCACTTCATGAATTTAACTCCAATCATGTCAACATTTCATTCATCTGAAGGCTTGGCTTGTCGGACGACGTACACGGCGTTCTTCAGTACTGGGTAGAAAAATCAACACAAAAGGATTGAATTGTTCCATTACCCTTAAGATCTCGAAATGAGGTTTGTACCGGAAATCATGTTGGTTCCATCTAGTCCATTCCTCAAGTGATCTGTGAACAACTTCATCTCTGTTTCATTCCTAAGACGAAATTCATTGACCTTAGCAGTTAAAGAAGAAAATTCAAGGACTTCCTTTGTTATTTGCACATATCGATAAAAATGCCTGCTTTGTTCCTGTTGTTGGGATTACCGGTTTCATTACAAAAGTTTGCATGTGTATGTTCCAACCATTGCATGCTCATACAATCATTCATCCGACGTTCATTCCCCCTTAATGGATAATGCAATACTATGTTTCGACATATGGATAAATCTTCCTCTAGTGTAAAATTATCTGCATGTAACCGAAAATTTTCGTAACCCGCCATTAAATGAAAACCCAGAATTACAAATTTGATCTTAAATGTTACTGAGATGGATTTGGAATGAGAATGATACATATAAGCTAATGTATTTATAGGACTCTATGTAAGGGTATTTGGCCGTTGTTCAACGGTAACATTCCATAACGGTAACAAAACGGTAACATATAGGTTGGATCTTTTTTTTAAAACCAAATCAAAGAGTTTGTACGGCCACAAAGAAAACACATAATTAAAAACGAAAACAGATAAAGTCAAATGTATTTTGAAAATGTAAAACAATAAAGTCCAAAATATAGTGTAAATTGGAATGACTACACAATAATGGAATAACACTATTCAGTAGTTTAGTCCCCACGAGAAGAGCGAGGTGGCATAAACGGAGGCATACTTGACGAAGTTCCCTGACCCCCCGTGTTCCACATTTGCGTTGGAAGAGTTGCCGGAAAATTACCAACCCCTAAGTGTGGAGATTGAGAATGAGCACGGGCAAGTTGTAGGTGCAAATTAGTGTTTTCATTCTTATAATTGGCGCAATTCCTCCATCATTTCCCTCGACTGGGCCAAATGAAACTTACGGAATTCTTCGGTAAAATCCGCAGATTCTTGCGCAAAATTATAAGCTTCGACCTTTATTTGAAAAAAAAAAAGGTCATTTTCTCAAAAATTTTCTTTCAAAATATATCTTCGTTTAAATTTTAAATATACTTACATATGTCCAATTATCTTGAGGCGGAATGCAACATGTTCAGCGGGTTGGTCGAGGGTTTCTGTAACAAGCCCCCCCAAACAGTCGTATGTTTCCACCTCCCAGTTGACTTGGGTGCAAAATTTGTTGGAGTTTGTAACATGTCGCCAGTACTCCAAATAGCAATCATAAGTAACCCGATCTTTTAGGTAGTCATTTATTGGTATGGCACTTGATTCCCTCATCTTGGTAGCCTCGGCATCAGTGATGTTGTTCATACAACTTGGGGGTTGCGAGGAATTCTCCATCCACCATAGATTTGGTGCCATAAACGGTCTCCAAGGTACACGTTATGCTGTAAAATTTAATTATTATCAGCCATGTACCAGAAAAAATTAAAAAGAATATTAATAAATATGACTATTTGAACTAGAAAGTGTCAACTCACAGTGCTAACCCAAGTAAATACGGTGCGGGTATTTGATACCGCCATAGCTATGCGGATAGTCTCATTAATATGGCGTGCCGCAATTTCAAACCATGGTCTCCATGTCACAACATCCATTTTCAATTCATTCAAAAGTTTCCTTGCACCCTTAATATCATTACTCTTCCTTCGCGTACTCTTCCACCGCGAACATGTTGGCAAAGGACATTCGCTCTCATCAGGGATGTTGTGAGGTCGAAGTATGCCCAGATATTCGTACCCCCAAAACTTGAATTTGATTAAAACAAAGTTAATAATTTACCCCGAAATTATTAGTTATATGAAATTTCAAGGAAATAAAATTACCTCCAATATTTGACAAGACCCGGTTAGTGACTTTTGACCCCTCCCTGCTGCACCAAGTGCGGAATAAAGTCTTGACATACCAGCACTACCCCAGTCAAAAGTTCCAACTTTATTTGTATACTCAAAAGCAGCTAACCATCCAGCATCGATGTAGTTCTTAGCATTGGAAAAGAAGAACTGTCCCAGAACATACATCCAAAATGCTCGCGCCACTCTCTCAGCAAGTACATTATCCTGTTGCGCCTCAACCAACTTTGCCTCTGTAAAGTATGTGCCCAAAAAGGCCACAGTAATGGCATCTGAAATCTACTGCGCCGGGATACCTTCTCTCCGACAAACTTCAGAGTCTTTAAATCTGGGAAACTATGTTCACCGACATGTTGAAAGGTATACTTATCCGGGGCATATGGAGGCGCCTCGCCAATACCAATACTGATTCCGGTCAACATCACCCAGTCTACAGGTGTAAAACCCATTTCACCAAATGAGAAGTGAAAGGTGTTCGTCGTGTCCCAGAAACGCTCGACGATATAATCAATCAACGCATGTGACGAGTCACCAACATCCATTGACAAAAACCGGTCCCATTCTGCCATTTCAATAATAAATTTTGCTCTTTCGCAGGTTTTGGTTATAGCTTTATACGCTTGTTGGACCGATTTCAGAGACCCACGATGCATATATTTGGTTTTTGGGTCGGCTCTCGAACTCATATTGCTGGAAACGTGACCTTCATCATCTTCCACCATACTATAATTGGCTAAACCAATATCATCATTCACTCCTTCGGCAGTGCTGGCATCTGGTACATCCTGCGTTGTTCGGGCTTTCTTGTTCTTTTTTTTCCGACCAACGAATCGAGAAGCGGCATTTCTCAACATCTACACAAATTCAATTTTTTCGAAACACAATAGAGAAAAAATATAACTCCAGATTTATCCATATATCAACGACAATACAGATTACAGTTCAAACAAACCTATAGACACAAAATACATATTACAAAGACATACTTAGCAATTGGCATAAAATTTCGAGACGACTCAATGTCTAACATGTATCTAGAAAATTAGTTGTTCGGCCAATAATCATGTTGCGCTATATAGTGTAATGTTCAGTTCAATATGTGAAACATTGTATGTGTTCGAATCAGGAATTACTCAAGCAGACAATAATGATGAAAATTTTAATTAAAACTGCATATAGTGCAAAAAAATTAATTGTTTTAAGCAATTTATAAAAATCATAAACCCGGTAAATTATGTTCTAATTTTAATTTTCTAATTTTAATTTTCTCATTTTCGGCTCAAAAATAATTTTATTCATATAAATGTTCACGGCACAATCATGTTCTAATCCTAATTATGTTCTAATTTTAATTTTAATTATGGTTTATAATCCTAATTATGTTCACCATTCTAATTATGTTCTAAGTCCTAATTATGTTCACGGCATAATCCTAATCATGTTCTAATTCTAACAACGAATAACAAATGGTTAATTATGTTCTAATTCTAACGGCGTTAGTGCACCGTGAAAAAATGGTGAAACCTAAATATACTTTGAAACAACGAATAAAACCCTAAATATGCAGTTAAACAACGAATACAAGCTAAAACAAAGAAGAAAATGACTGAGATAAAGAATTAATTACCGTGTTTTGAAGCAATTTTTCTCCACAGTCTAGCCGTTGTCGTCTGTTGAGGGGAGCGTTCTTGAGGTGGGAGAGACGAAGCCAAAGAGAGAGCGTTAAATACAAATAAGGAAACCCTAGGAGACGGACGCTCACTAAGCTTGGCCTGGACGCTCACATCAAATACACGGACGCTCTCCCATATAAACGTGTATGTCTACCCGCTCCCCCAGCACGACGTTTACACCAAAACGTCTTCCCACTTGGACGTCCATTGGGCGCTCACTCTGGTGGGCGTCCGTGAAGCGCTACTGTGGGTGGGCGTTCTGTGAGTGGACGCTATTCTAGATGGACTTCTGGCATTGAGGCGTTTCCTAGGAGCAGCGTTTATCACTAAACGTCCACGCAGCACAACGCACAATTTGTAGACGTTCACCCAATACAACGCTGGTATAATAGACGCTTATCAGTGTCGACGTTAAACATACGTCCACCCACAGTGGCGTAACAAAATGCAAACGCTTATGTACAGTTGAGTCTGCTTTCAGAATATGAAACGCTCACATGATGGGGCGTATGACAATATACGCCTTCATAGAGAAACGTCAGTGTCAACTCACGTTACTCTACAACAGCGTTTTACAACAGACGTCATTTTAATTGGACGTGCGATCTTATTTATTCCAGAAACCGTTGTGCAAAAAAAGAAAAAAAGATCAAATTTTTTTAGTTTTTACTCTTTGGTATACTCGCCTTGTTGGAATTGCCCTTGACTGACTATAATGCTTGTTCTAATATATTTTATACTTTCAAACATAAAAAATAATATATAAAAAATAAAAAAAATATACCAACCTTACAAAAAGGGCATTGAGTTTGAATCTGACGTTTGCATGTAAACACACTATATAAACGTAGTGACATTATATAAAAACATCACACAATTTTAATATAATAATGTCTAGGAAAAAGAAAACTCTTTTTAATAGGCGACAAGAGAAACAAATACTAAAAAGAATCTACCCTCAGCAACACATAGCTTCAAGATACAACGATGGGGTTCAGAAGATAACCACCAACAGTTAGACTATTTTGATAAGGTAAACTTTGTCACTGTATCGGCTATAGTATTCCCATCTCTCTTGTCAAATTAAGATTTACTTTATTTATTCCTTAACAATTTCTTTAATATAGAGAATTAAGTGATTTAAATCTCTAGGGGATTGCACCAGCCTCTTATTTCAAGAACTTGGTAACTTTTTCAACATCACTCTCAATAATTATTCTCTTCAGCTTGTGCAATTGAGCAGATTCAATTGTCAACAACGCATCACGAGCTTCCGCTTCAAGAGGGCTAAGCACACTAGGTTACTAGTCACACTGCCTTTGAAAACATCATTGGTGATCTTTAGCAACCACATCCCATCTAGCTTCAAAATTTAAAAATACAACATCCACTTAAATTTAGGTGTATTCAGTTAAGATTTTATTGTATGTTTTTCTATTTTTTAACTGGTGGATTTTATTTGAATCATATAATTATGAATAGATCCATGAATAATAATAGATTCCTTACTTGATAAATATAAATTCATTTTACAAAGACATGTGGATATTTGTGGATCTTTAAACAACATTTTCTATAAACGGCCAAGATTAGCCAAAAAAACACTACACCAAATCAGGGTTCTGTAACGGTTCTTATTTATTGTTGAATGGGGTTTGCAACAGCAGACTGTCGTTTTTAAACATGTTGCATATTTTAGCCACGACTAAGGATCGTTCTAAATTTGGTCTGCAACTGCTCCTAGCAATGGAATCACTTGTCGTTAAATTTAAAATTTCGCAACAGCAAATGTCGTTGCTAAAGTTTTAGAAAACAGAGAAAAAATAATTGTATTTAAGATGGTCAGTCTTCATTAACCTAGACGAAACCGAATTCCCCCAAATTTACCAGTTTCCCTGCAATTACCCAGAATCGTCTAGTTTTTGTGATTAAATCTAATAACTCTCATATTCAACATGGCCACACACTACACCAAAATCAGCACAGTTGATTAACTATGAATAAACAACTAGACATGCTCCTAAGAGTAGATAAACCCTCACAATAGTTCTTGTATCACATTAAATGAAGTTCCACTAAACTTTTGCCAAACCAGTAACAATTCATAATATTACTATTTCACATTGTTGTTGGAGTAAAGAACATGTATAAATGAAAGATAAGTTGAAATTACATCACAAAGAGAAGGCTAAATCTGCAAACACTAGTACTAACCTCTTGATTAAAGCATACCATGGTAAATAGTCAGTATACCTTCAGACTATCATCCGAGATTAACGTGCCGACATAATATCCAGACACTTCTTTACTGAAAGTTACATCGCCATTCCACTATCATATGTTATATGCTGCCTCACTGCTGAAATTTAATACACCACCCATGACATGGTTGTTAGCTTGGCCTGAGGCTAATTGTTTCACAAAATGTTATCAGTATACGAAAAGCTCTTTTTGTAGACATGGGATGGGATAGGACGGGATAGGATGGCAGGAGACCGATAAAATCTGATCCAAAACCAATGAATCCTTGTTATATAAAGTAAAAACAATCAAACAACAATTGAATAACAACATCACTATCAAATCCTAAGCAACAATAGGCTCACTAAACCGATACCGCCTTATTTGGGTGCCTTGCAAGTTGCAAGGTCTGACCTATCTAAAATTTGCATATAATCGTTTCAAACAGATGAGCTAGATGAATTTGTCTTTTCAATTCATTACATATGGGTGGGAAACTCACATATCCTAGTTTTCTGATAACGATTTAACGATTTTCGCGTACATAGTTGGATGAGCATGTGGATACTACTAATATATGTAAGCAAGGTGTAAGACCCAAAGTTTCCAAACATTAAGCATATAATGATACTTTGGTGTAAGGCTGTATTGGGTGTTCACAACACCATAAAATTGACGATATCAAATAAAGCAAAATATGCAAATGATAGGTTTGATTATTCGAGAAAGTAGAGCAGACTTGTTTACATACCTTCAAACTTTGTTGCACTTTTTTGACTTTCCTCCTTTCATTGCCGATTTTTTAGGCCAAGCCACATGATATCCCCTTGGCCTGTCCAACGAGGCATATTTCTTCTTCGCCTCTAAGTAGAATCGGAAGACATGCTCTTGGCTGTAATGGAAATTCTGTGACAACACACACATATTCTTTTTCAATGGGAAGCATGTAACCAGACTGCAATAACCCAACAAACAAGTGAAATCATTTAGGTGATTTACCAAGTTTTATCCATTGACCAATCAGTGTCACTTTGTGGAGTACAACTGGTTCAACAATTTAAATTATATCCCAAATTTGGGAAGATAATGTAAACTCCGTAGGTTATTGAGTAAATCAAACATAAGTATGAATTTAATACCTTGAGAACTGCAGCAACAGTATCAGAAGGCTTAAAACTATGAGGTATTTGGAACAAGGCATCATGCTTCTCAACTCCTTTCATATTTAACACCTAAAACAACCATTATGCATGCCAAATCATCCACGATATTATAAAAATCTTAATTAAAAAAAAAGGTTTTATGTACATATAACAACTATGTTTGCTTCGAATACCATCAATCTTTCATTTAGTTTTATGTACATATAATCTAGATGTTACACAATACAGCAGGTAACAAGCATAACTTGATAGAATGGTAAATGCAACATTTATTGGGACAAGCAAGTTGATTCCATAAACTCTTAACATATAAAGAAATTATGACGCCCCAAATTAACAACCACACATGTTTCCAAAGGTGTCACCTAGGCGTCAAAATTGTATTCTTTTTTCACAGTTCTCTATCGTCATGTTTAAAGTATATATATCAGTACTAAGTGAGACTAAAATTGTTCCAACCACTAAATGTCCAAACTCATAATCAAGGTTTTCAAATCGAGACTCATTTTTCAATTTTAAGAATCAATTTGTTGTATGTTGAATCATGAATAAAAGATTCATGATAAAATTAATATTTATATAAGTAGCATTTTAATAGTTTTAACATGGAACTTATATATATTAATATAGTTATAAGTATAAATAAAGTTTAATATTATTAGCAAAAAAGGCTGTGAACAATAGTTAGAAGGTAGCCATATGAAACATGAGATCCCAAGGTCGAATCTCACGATTTAGTTAACTCAAGAATCGGAATTTGACTTTGACTTACACGAGTCTGGGAAGAAACGATTCTTCTTTACGATAATTTCATAACCATCAAGGATTATCTCGGAGGATATGATAAGACTTAAAAGCATGGTGAAAGACACCCGTGGTTAGGCAAGTAACATATCTTTGATGAGAAAAGTACAAAAAAAAAACATATGGAATACATGAATAAAGATAATTGCTTCCAAGATATTCTTATTTATTTAAAAACATTTCTCATACGCTCCAGCTACATGTTGTAAAAAACATTCCCCCTTTAACTATGACCAGTGACCATGGCACATGCATAGTCCAGTCAATTTGTTACATATGCTTGACATGATATAATGTTTGATCGTTTTAGAAAAGTGATAAAAATATGTTCGTCCGCTGAGACTTGTGAAGATTCATTTTAGACCTAATTATGATTTAAATTAGCAAACTTGTAAAAGATTGTAACAATACTGGAAAAGTACTGGGACTCAGGATTCCACCAAAATCACTTCTGAGTGATTCATATAATGATTCATAACAATTGTAGCTCTTTTATTAACTCTGTTTCTTTGCAAAAAATAGATTTCTGAAACATTAACTGTAAATTGTAAGCATAACACATCAAAATCTCTTAAGTCCCAGCATACACCATCAAACAAAATCACAACTAATTAAAAAAAATCATAAATCAATTTAAAACCAATGCAAAAAGTCATAAAGAATCAAAAATAGTTACCATTCATTCATAAAATATGGCTTCCTCCATTATCCCAGTGATGGTGTTTAGCTCATTATGCTCAAAAGATAGAAACATGGCTGAAAATTGCTTAAGAAGAAGAAAAGAAACAAAAATTATTAACACAGGGAAATTGAGACGCTTATAAGTGTTGCAGATGGATTGTTGCTACAATTCTGAAACAGTTCCCCGTTGCTAAAAGTATGAAAAGAATGACAGGTCTTTGAAGCGTTAATCAGCGACAGTTTGAAACGTAGTTCTAGCCTTCTTCCTCTTCACGAGTAGAGATGGTTTTCTTCCCCTGAATTTTTCCGCCTCTCCCCGATAGCTTTTTCTTCGATCTTTCTTCTATTTATAGGTTAAGTAAACCCTAATATGCTTTCCTTAACCGATAAGGACCTAAAAATCCAACCAAAACTAATTCCAAATCTTATTTATCCAAAACAGAGAATGAAACTCTTTTCCGGCGTGAACTCGACTTTTCCAGCGTATTTTACGGCAGAAAACACTCTCTTTGACGTGTGCAGATATATTGTGATAGTTACTCCTTGTTAATATATCCAAATCCCCTTAAAAATCGTTTCCCAAATAAATCAGAAGAAGCTTCACGCGGAGAAAATATTTTTCCGCCATTTTCATTTTCAGACGAAGGGGAAGGGGTACCCCTATCCAATAGCTGGTTATCTTTATCAATTTTACTGGGTGCCTTTATCACTTTTTGAGCCATTTTTCTCAAAAATACCTTCAAATACGTAAAACAACACAAAAAATACCAAATGTGCATTATTAATACAGAAAATTAAGAACAATTTAGACACAAAAATGTATCTATCAATACTACACATTGATTTTAATTGAACGTATTACATTTTGACAGCATTGTTGCTTAAAAACACAAGACTAAAAAAATTCTTAAAAAAAACTTAAACTTACAAGTCATTTGACAACATGACCTGGATCATTACGTCGTAGATTTATCATCCTTTAAAATGTGTGGAACATAACCTTATTTTTTCATTCTGTCACAACTACCAAACAAAATTCCGTTAACTTAATTTTACTCCACCAACACAATTACGTCTAATCCACTTACAAGGTGACAACCATACACGAACTAAAGCATCAGTATGTTAAGTGACTAGCAAGACGCGAGAAGAAGAAAATAGTCTTACATTTGCCAAATCCGATATCGAACTCATCAAGAACATCAACACTCCAGACATGTCTCTAAAATGCACTCAAAAAAAAAAAAAAAAAAAAAAAAAGAAAAACATAACCTTAAATGAATTATTCAACGCGATCACAACTAGGGAAATTCTAATGAATGAAAATAGGCTAAGCAAATTAAAAGTTACAGAAATCAAAAAAACTCATATATCTTCTATTTGGAGATCCAGAGAAGCAATAACATTTTCCTCAAAACAATCCCCAGAAGAAATAAGTAGGGAGTTAGGTTAGATTGATAACATATGTTAGGGTGGAACAATATTTCTACAACAAAACAATCTAAATATCGTAGTGGAAATATAACAGAATAGTGTGTGCAAATATCTTAGCGGAAATATAACAAAATAGTGTTGCTAGGCACACAAACTACTCGCACATGATTGCAACAAATTAAAGTTGTTGCGACTTCAGCAACTACCTAAACTTGTTACTAATTAGCAACGGCTTAACCTCACTGCTAATTTTTATTGCTATTTCCCGATTTTGGTGAAGTGAAAATATTGGTTATTGTTTGGGCTTATACCAGATGATGGTAGGAACACTGTGAGAAAGGTGGTGGTGGTTGGTATGGTGATAATATTGTACTAGTCGGGGTAGTGTTGGTAACAATTATAGATAGATAAGTTGATGTTGATAATATGTCGTCAATTGTTGTGAGGTACTTAATTTGTGCCCAATTATTAGATAACAAGATGTGGTGAACATGGGTTAGATAAACATAGTGGTGACAACATTGGTTATATAAAATTAGCAGTTTGATGGCAATTGAGGTTAGATAAAATGATGATGATGGTGGTGGTGTATAAATGAAAACAAAGAAGGTTTAACTTCTTATTATAAATCCATGAAAATCTCATGGTTTGAGGTTGAATATGTGAAGAGAAGTTTGTGTGAAATTATATTTGAAAATTCTACAACTATCCATATAAATCATGGGACCTTGACAAGCCATAAGAATCCTTAGTTTTTTGAATACCTAGATGCAGATGGTGGGATTTTTCCAAAGCTAAAATCATAAAATAATATGTTTCTGACCAGGATATCATAATATATTGAACTTTAGTATATTTTCATTCTGCAAAGATTATTAGCTAAGTCATGATAGGTCTTCATACTTGTCTCTCTCTCTCTTCCTATATATATATATATATATCTTAGAATAGTGCTGGTGCTCGTTGCAATACTCCCAGATATTCTATAATTTCTACATAATAAATCTCAAGCTCCTAGATGGACTACCGACTAGTATGAAGCAACCTGAGTTTCTCTGGTACTAAACACCAAGTCATTTGATAGGATTTTGAAATACCTATATAATAACGGCAATCACACGGTATCTAACTAGTAGACAATGGAAAATATGGGTCGAATCCACAGGGAGCGGGGACGATACTGCAATCAATATCTCTGATTGACTAACCATAAACAATATTTTTGGGATTTTTAAAAGAATAATAACATAAAAATAAACTAAACTAATAATATAAATGCACTTGGAGAATCGGTAACCGGGGTTTTTAGTATCCACCACTATTTCCATTCAATTACTGAAATGAAACATAACTCCTGAATTTTTATCTATTGTTTATTCTATCGACATCACCTATTATATGTATTAGAGTCGCAAATATCACTGGGATACCGTAAGCATGGCGTCAAAAGCTCTAAGTCTCAGCATACACCATCAAATTGCGTTAGCGAGAAAATTATATGAAACTAAGTATTAGATCACAAATAGTAGTTGCAATTTTAAGCATACCCCACCAAAGAAATTAACCAAGCATGGAATATCAAATAATAATACAAATATATTTGTGACCCAATTTATTACGCGCATAGGTTACTGTATTGTACAGAACCGGTAAAGCAACAATTTATCTTATAATTAAATTAATAAATGGTATTCAAGAATTAATCATATTCAACTCATAATAGTCTATACCAAATAATTCAATTTAATTGGTCTATACTTTAAGTGGTTTCAACAGAAACCCCTAGTCACATAGTTTAGCAAAACATCGCTATAGATTTCTTAAAAATCTATAAAAGTAATGAACAAAGAAGAGTAAGATAAAACTGAAGTAGATACAGCAGTCGACTCTCCGTTCTGTACCACCTCCTTTCAGCCGCCAACCCCAGACGTTTGAACTTCTCCAATTCACCTCCAAGACGCTGGTTCAACTTCTCCCCTCAAACTCTAGCCGTCAAAACCACCTCTTCTCCAATCAATTCTAACCTAATTTTATGTCCCCACTACCGCCAACCCAATTTTCTCTCCAGGACCGAGAACAAAAACTCCCCCTTTTATTAGGCCTGTCAATGAATAACCGAATATCCGACATTCGTCTGAGTTCGTACTGAAAATTTAGGATATTATATGAAGTTTCGGATATCGGATACGAATACGAATATCTTATCAGATAATTTCTCCTTATCGGATACGGATACGGTAATACTACTATCCTACAGGATAATTATCCGATATCCGATAACATAAATATATGTATATAAAAATATTATTATAAGTTAAATTTACTTAATTTTCTTACATGTGTTGACGATTTTGTTTGAAAAGAAATAAAAGAATAAAAAATTCATCAAAATTAATTCAGTGCTACAATTTTATAATCACATGAAGAATAAGTAATTAAACATACACAATCAAATAAGATTTTTTTTCTTTCATAAATATTTTTTGGATAATTATTAAATTATCCGGTATCCATTAATCTTAACGGTTCGGATATAGAAATAATTTTCTTTTATCCGTCGGATAACTATCGGGTACAGATATCCGATGAAAATTAATGGATTCGGATATGAAACAATCACTACCCGTTCCGTTAACCACCGATGACAGCCCTACCTTCTATCAGTTCTTTCATCACTATTTATACTCTCCACTTTTAACCTTCAGGCACACGTGTTATTCATCTCTTCTTCTCTTGTTTAATTTTACTGCCCAACCCCACCAACCTTCTCACTTCTCTGACGTCTATTCTCTTCTCATCTATCCCCACCTGGACCGAATTCCACCAAAAGTCCACTTCTTTCTCTCTTTTTTTTTTTAATCCTCAGCCAACAACTAATACTACAGCCCCACTCCAAGACCAAGCCACCGGACCCCACCTTCTCACTCTCTAATTCAGGTGCTGTACACACCAAGCTCCAAGGCCAGCCACATTTCACTTCTTTCCCTTTATTCTCTCGACCAAACAAAGCCGTCCAACCCATAGCCAACGTATACATACATGGAGTCAGCTGCTAATCCTAGTGACTTTCAACCAATTAATTTATGTAATTTTACGTATAAAATTGTTTCTAAACTAATGGTCAATCGTATAAAGCCTATTATATCTAAGATTATTTCTCCATATCAGGCTGTATTTGTACCAGTTAAATGCATTCGGGATCATATAATTATAACTCATGAGATAATTGATACTATGAAAAAGAGGAAAGATAGAATAGGAGATGTAGAAATAAAGTTTGATATGTCTAAAGCATTTGATAGATTAGAATGGAATTTTGTTAGAGACATATTTAAGCAATTGGGTTTTGATCCTAAATGGTGTGATATGATCTTTCATTAATAAGTACTCCATCTATTTCTTTATTTTTGAGTGGTTTCCTTGTCAACCTTTCTCTCCCACAAAAGGATTAAGACAAGGGGATAGTTTATCTCCCTACATATTCATAATATGTATGGATGCTCTTTCACGATTGCTTATTCATGCTGAATCTAACAAACTAATTTATGGTATTAAGCCTGCTAGAAATGGCCCATCCATTTTACATCTGTTTTTTTGTTGATGATGTGTTATTGTTCTTTAAAGAAAAATATTTTGACACTAAGCATGCTCAAGATTTATTAGTTAGGTTCAACAGAGCTTCCGGGCAGGTTATAAATCCTCAAAAGAGTAGTGTTGCTTTTAACCCTAAGATGCCTAGACATAGAAAGCATGATCTTGATAATTTATTACAAACGCATCCCATGAAACTATCGAATAAATATCTTGGAGTACCTTTATTTTTGAATAAGATCAAAAGTAATTAGTTTTCACCCTTTTGTAGATGAGATACATAAAAAACTAGATGGTTGGAAAGAAAAGTTAATCCCTCAGGTAGGTCGTGCTATTTAGATTCAAGTTGTTCTGACGTGTATCAAATGTCTTGCTTCCCATTACCATACTATATTATAAAACAATTGAATACATTGCAGCGTAGATATTGGTGGGGACATCAACCTAAAAAAAGAGGTCTTAATCCTAAAACATGGAGATCTTTATGCTTTCCTAAAAGGCTAGGAGGTTTAGGATTTAAGGATTTGAGTAAATTTAATTTGGCTTTGCTTACCAAAATGGCTTGGAGGCTTGTGAATCAATCAAATGCTTTATGGGTTCAAGTTCAACTAAATATTTTCCAAGACAAAAACCATTACATGCTTCGTTATCGAAACAAGGTACTTGGATATGGAAAGGTCTCAAACAATGGATTGAAATAGTAAGAAAATATTATATCTGGGAAATTTCTACAAGTGAGAAGGTTAGTATATGGCAGGATAGATGGTTAGATCTTCAACTAGAATTTTTGCAGAGACCTACTGATTTTTATTTACATGATTATACCCAAGTAGACTAACTCATGCTCTTGCATAACTTTTTAGTGAGGATCAAATTCATAAAATACATGTTATAAGAATCCCTTACCCAGGAAATGATGTTATGAAATGGTCCTTGACTACTTCAGGTACATTCACAACTAAATCCACTTATAAAGCTTTGTTGCAGAATCAAGATACTGTATCATCTCATGATCAGAAAAAATGGTTGAGATTGTGGAAACTAGACATTCTGCTGAAATTTAAAAAAAAATTGTGCAAGTGTTTACATGATATTTTGCCTCTTAAAACTTACCTGATTCGGTTTGCTATTGTACCAGATAATAAGTGTGCTTTCTGTGGTTTATGTGATGAAACATTTGATCACTTATTCTTTCATTGTCATTTTGCTAGGGCTATTTGGTTTGCTCTTTGTCCTTAGATATTTGCCATTTTATCTTCATTTTAATCTATTCAGGAATGGATATGGAGCTGGTTTAATCATCCCATCACTCCTAATCTGTTAGAAAATTGTATCCTATATATTGTTATTTTATGGCAAATCTGGAAGGCTAGATGTAAAGCAAGTGTAGAAAATCTAAGCCAACAATCATTAAGTATTATTCATGTTATCTCTATTCAAGTTCAGACTCTTAAGAAAACTCAAGCTTTATATGCGAAGCTTAATAGTATCCAGTTTAAATTTATGCATGATAATAAATCTTCATGTTTCAAAAAAAATATCTTCAAAATTAATGCCACGTCATGATGTCCTTTGCCAGTGACGTTTCCGTATCTTTTAGCCATGTTTATTCGTAACATAGGGAATTATGTAATAACCTATAAAAGCACAAAAATAACTTATTAGCATAAAAATAGGTGCTAACGAATATAGACAAAGCGGTAAAATTTATGAATTATGCTCGTATCAAATACTCCCAAACCTATATTTTGCTAGTCCTCGAGCAAAACTAATCTAAAAATAAAATAAAAATCCTAACTCACTTCGCAGGAATCGCGACTACACTTAGCATGTATAACAAGCCTTTAAACCCCCTAAGTGGACCCATATGACGATTTTTGTCTCCTGAGGGTTTACAAGAGGTGTACCCACAAAACCTATACTCCAAATTTTAGCTACATGTGAACGATTGAGGATAGACACTAAACATACTATTTAGTTGTCTATGGGAGGAATTACCATGTATGAATCCAATTGTTGTACATGAGTTTGCACTCAAGCGTACTAAAATTCATATATAAGAAAACCAAGCACTACTCAGAAAGTCGTACAATAGACCACGATGCTCGGAATTCAACAAACCGCAATCACATGAATAGATTAAGAAGATGGATATGAAGATAGAAGTATGCGCATGATGACTAAGGTGAACGGTGTTTCCCAAAATATATGTACGATCGTCAGTGCCAAGATGAACCTTATTGAGATACGCACGCACTGGTCTGAATCCTAATTTTAGTATCAACTCAGTTGGTATATATAAGGTCCCCATGTTATGGACGTGATCAGGTTAGGAGAGAAAGCTTACGAGATGTGGAGGTACTGATGTATAGATGCTTTCGTCAGGATGATGCGATTGAGGGGTCTTGTTGCTACTACCGTTGTTGATTGAATGCTCTAGTCGAAGGAGGTGACTGCGTTAAATATCTGAAACTGAAGAAGCCTTCAGTCCCCAGGTGTAGCTACTTTAGTCTACTGCTTGACGATGAATGATTTAATAGTATCATCATGAGTTCATGCCTCTAGGGTCTGATCAGGTAAGGGAAGCCAGGAAGATTAATATATCCTATTATTATTTTTTTCTTTGCGCGCCACGAATGGAGCAAGAACTTGAATTGAAGTTGGAGTCCTTGTTGGTGCCCGGGTTGTTAAGTCCCAACTGGGACGTTTTCGTGAGCATTGACTGAATGAAATTGTGTCTTATTCTGAACCTTCGGTTTATAATCTTGGTTTACTCTTTCTGGATGGGATAATGGTATGCTTGGAATACTTATATGGGCGAAGTCCTCTAGAGGCGTCGAGGGTGAATAGGATGAGATGAAAGGTATTCTTTTACCGACACGGTGTTGCGGGTGTCTTCAAAGATTATGTTCCAAGAGGCGTCTCTTGAGCCATTTTCTGAATCCTTGATTGTCATAGAGGATGGACTACAGTGAGCAGTCCCCTGTCATACTTCTCTTTGAGGGTGAACTGCAGTGAGCAGGCGCTTACCAGATATAAGACGTAGTTGGTAGAGATGAAGATATCCTTGTTGTGTGCCTTTGGAGAGTGGAGGATTTCGTCAAGGTTATGACTCTTTGGTTGACCCTCTCTTCTGTGTTGGAGAGGTTCTTGATAATGAGGGGACGTGGGACAACTGGTTATGAAGAGAGTTGATGAACACGACTTACTTGTAGACGAAATCCACGGGCGTACGGCATCACCTCTCATATATGCAATTGTTTAGCGTCCAGATCCATTATTTGGTGATTTTCTGAAGGTGAGTGATCTTTAGAGTCTGCTGGCATATTGGCGCCTACAGGTGAGCCTCTTGGTGACAATTTCTCCATAGATGCGTCGAGCCTTGCCTTGTTTATATGGATTCACGGACGTCCCAGAGCCATATCGTAGTATAGATCTACATGATTATTATTGATGAAGTGGTAGCGGACATTCCTAGCCATAAAATGGTAGTGGTAGTGGTCTCTTCTAGAATTTTATGAATGACGAAGTTTGATTCTTGTATCCCTGGTTGCTTTATTTGAATGGGATCTCGTCATGTTTTCGAATGTTGATTCTGGATGCGCTAACGTTAGTAGTGTTAGGAATATTGGTTGGTTCTATCTGGTGACGAATTGATAAAGGTGAGTACCATTATCTCTTTATGTGACAAGAAAGGAGGAGAGATGTCTTCTTAGTGTAGAATTCTCTAGATCTCAAGTAGACAGAGAGGATGGTAATGGTGAGATAGAGATAAGTCTTTCTTTTTGTGATTTTTGTAGGGACCTTTCTAGAACTCCACTGGTGTTGAAGTTTTGTTGTTGATTGTTTCTTGGTACCAGATCAGGGCTATACAAACTTCTCATTTATCTCTTCGGACGTGGGCTCTGAAGGTGTTAGCATCAACAATAATTTTGGAGGCGTTTCTGGTTTGCTCTATATGATACTTGTGTTTCTCTAGAGGTGGTTGCTCCGTATGAGTCTTGAGAGGAGCGAGTATTTCTTTTTGATTGGTAGTCACGTCAGCTTGTGCTTCAGTAGTTGTTTCTTCATCAGATTTGAGAGACTTGGTGATGATTGGTAGTCACGTCAGCTTGTGTTTCAGCAGGGGTTTCTTCATCAGATTTGAGAGACTTGGTGATGATTGGCCATCCGTTGCGTTTCCAGTAACACTTCTTGAAAGAGTAGTGGTTGTGTTTTTGGTGAAAGCATTTTGAGGAATGGAATACCAGAATTGAGACTGGTTGCTGGACCTGAATTGAATTGGATGGTTGAACTAGATCTAAGATCCACCCTATTTTCAAACGGTTGAAGAATTGATTTTCATATGGTTGAAGAATTCGTGACCAAGAAATTGATCTCCCACTGTGGTCGCCAATTGTTAGTACCTAAAAATTACTCCTAGGAAAAACAATGTATTGTTGAAGTACTTTCTTTATATTCGGAAATCAAAACCGTACAGGACAAGCCTAAACCACGAAAGTAGCCGTTCCATCCTTCTTCAATCACAAGGACAGAAGATGGGTTGATATTAGGGGAGGGAAGCAAAGAAAGTTGAAGGAATTTGTGTGTTGAATTGTGTGTAGTGGTGGAGAACTATGGAGAATAACATAGCTTATAAGAGAATGATAAGCTTGTTCTTGTCTTCTGAATGGGCTAAATAGCTATTTACAATAGCTGGTAACACAGTGAGAAGATGGAGTGATGGAGATTATGGGGGTAATAGTGTAACCGCCCATTATGCTTAGAAGTTTCTGGAAAACCATTATTCCATTATCTCCCCAACTTCTACGACCGTCACCACTATTCTGTAACTTTTAGATCATGGAGTGTTGCCACGCAACATGTTGTTGTAACCACCAGACCAAAACCCCATAATCCCCCTATATGATTGTTTTGATTTCTCATAGGAGTTAGTGGAGTCATGGACTCAAACCACATGAGTAATTCATGAGTTTGTCGTAAGATTAATGATATCAATGAGTTTGTGCCAACACAGTATGGTGATAAGTGCATAATTCACATGGTTTTAGTGTCAAATTCATACTAATATTTGCTATAATTCTTGCATGTCACTTGTTATTACGTTTGTTTTCTATCTTATGTCTTATATTAGGTAAATCATCCAAAATCAAGGAAATTGCTACAAAAGTGCTAAGGAAATGGAGCCGACAAATGAATACCACTTGAAAGTTTTTCAAACCCATAATTCTTCACCTTTATCTTAAATATGATTGAAAGACGAATGCAAAAAGAATGAGGTCATTCTAAAGAGAAAGGTTCTGCTGATAATCACTCGGTTCAAATAGTAGCCGAACCTGGAGCTGAAAAATCAAGTTTTTCCACAAGTATACAGAGACGTGTTCGGCTAGAAATTGATTCTATGATAGTCGCGAACCTAGGAATGCGTTTTGAACAAAGTGTCCAGGAGAAGGTTCGGCCAATAAGTCAAACAAGGATAGTATCCGAACTTTGGAGTGCGTTTTTGACGAAATACAAAGAGTGTACAAAGATAGGTTTGGCCACTAATCCAAATCTAATTAGTAGCCGAACCTAACACTCATCTGGGGAAAATAAGGGTTGTCAGGTTCGGCCAGTAATCCATACACAATAGTAGCCAAACCTGACACTGTTCTGGGACGTTTTTGATATGTTTTTTACTCTATTTTGGGGAGAACCTGGGTCCGGAAGGATTATAAGCCCTAGTTGGGTATCTGTAATTGTACCATATAATATTACCTAAGTAGAGAACCTGAGACCTTACAAAGGGATTTTGTGGAGCAATTGCGTGTAAGAACAACACTAGAAAGTGGACCGAGCGTACTGGGTCTAGCTACTAGGATCAAACCTAAATTCACAAACTTTAAAGCATTTGATTGAGTTACATTTTGTAAGAGAACCTCAAGGTAGCTCAGTTGGATAGAATCTGGTGACTAAGCGTACCTTTTACCCGGTGATAGTATGAGTTTTTAGGATAGCTAAGTGTACCTGCTATTCTAGGGTTGGTGATAATCTGTGATGAATGAGTAATAGATGAGCATACTAACTCAATGATTTTTTAGTAACAAAGAAGGATTCCTCGATCATATTTCTCTTCATTGCTTGCATATTAATCACTTTTAATTGCTTTGTTAGTAAATTTCAACCTTAAACAAACCCCCGTTTATAACATTTGATAACTAAAACACCTTGCTCTTCGTGGGAACGAACTCTATTTACAACTGTATTATTCTTTAGTAAAATAGAAGATAAGAGAATAATTTGTGCACCTACGATATACAACAAATTTTGGAATGCCGGGGAGCAGTTGGTTTTAGTTGTTATTTTATTTTATTTTATTTTGGTTTTTAGGTTTATTTTTAGATTTTAATTTTGTTTTATAGATTTATTTTGGATTCAGGTACTTAATCTCTGGCACCTAAACGTTGGGATTACTACAAGAACCTCAGTTTTTGTTACAAGATCCACCTCTAGAAGAGATGGGTGGTCCTCAACCTCCAGAGAAAAAGTTGCGAGAGTTGACCTCCCCATTTTAGATTCGTAACCACTGTGTATTAACATAGTTGAACTAGTGGAGCTGAAGTCGAATCTGATTCATCATTTACCTAAATTCAAGGGATATGCTGGTGAGAATCCAAATCGTCATCTTCAATAGTTTCAGAACACGATGACGAGTCTTAGGCATGGAACCGGAGACAGTGAAACGGATATGCTGTAAGCCTTTCAATTATCATTTACAGACTTAGCATAGGAATGGTTTTATTATCTTCCTACAAAGAGTATTTCAACATGGGAAGATATGAAAAACTATTTCTGGAGAAGTATTTTCCAGCTTCTAAAGCGGCATCTGTTCGTAAAGAGATTAGCGACATTCTACAGATTACTGGGGAGTCTCTTTATTAATATTGGGAGAAGTACAAATGGTTTTTGGCAAGATGCCCACACCGTAACATCTCTTCAACACTCATCATTTAATATTTATATGAAGTATTACTTTCGGAACGGAGAAACTTGATTGATGCAGCCGCAGGAGGTACACTTACTGAAAAGACAATCTCGCAGGCGACCAGTTTGATTGAGAGTATGGATTCAAATACATAACATTTCTATACCAGGAACAACTCAAATGTCAGAAGAGTTAACGAGATAGTAGAGCCTTCACAATCAGAACAACGTTTATAGAGAAGGTAGTGCAACGTCACAATCAGAGCCGTCACAATAAGCTCAAGATAAGAAGATCATGGATATCTTCAAGGAGGTGCAAATCAACATCCCATTTATTGAAGTCATCAAAACTATGCCTAGATATGCCAAGTTTTTGAAGGATTTGTGTACAAGGAAGGATATTTTAATTCCTAATGAAGTCACTAAGGTGGTCGAGAGTGCTACGGCTATATTGTTAAAGAAGATGGCTGCAAAGTGTATGGATCCTGGAGACTTTGCGGTGCCAATTACTATTGTTACTAAGAGTTTTGAGCGTGCTTTATTTGATTTGGGAGCATCCATAAGTGTTATGTCAGCCGATATTCATGATTCTTTGAATCTCGGACCATTAAAAGAGACAAGGATTACCATTCAATTAGTAAACAAGTCCAATATATTCTAAGGGACTAGTGAAGGACGTGTTAGTTCAAGTGAATGAGTTAATTTTTCCGGTTGATTTCTGTATTGTGGATATGCAGAATGGAGATAATTGTTCATCTACTTCGTTACTTCTTGGAAGACCGCTTATGAAAACTGCAAAGATGAAGATTGATGTTGATAGTGGTACGCTCACTATAGAATTTGATAAAGAGATTATTCGCTTAAACATATTTGAATCCATGCGTTATCCTAGTGATATTCCCTCTGTTTTCTCTATCGATGTTATTGGTTCGTTAGCACAACAAATGCTTTATTTGAGCAATGGAGATGAACTTGGAGTTGTGATTTGAAATAGCATTGAATTGGACATTCATGGGAAGCCGAGCTTGGAAGTTGACTTATCCAAAGAGATAGTGGAGATGTGTGGTGCTTTAACGGCAGTACAAGAAGCTCAAACGGGTAATATCTCATATATATCTTTACCCGTAACTAATGAGGTTCCTTTACCTTCTATTGTGCAGGAACCTAAATTAGAATAGAAGCCTCTTCCCGACCACTTAAGGTATGATTACTTAGGTGATAAAGAAGAGCTTCCGGTAATCATTACAAAGAACCTCACTGCCATACAAGAAGAATGTTTGATTAGGGTTATGAAAAAAACATAAAACGACCATTGGTTGGACGATTGATGACATCAAAGGCATCAGTTCATCCATGTGCATGCATAGAATCCTAATAGAAGATGATGCCAAGCTAGTACGTGAGGCTCAACGTAGGCTCAATCCCCTAATGATGGAGGTCGTAAAGAAAGAGATCCCAAAATTTCTAAGTGTGTGGGTGATTTACCCAATTTCTGACAACAAATGGGTTAGTCCGGTACAGGTGGTACCAAATAAATATGGTGTTACTGTTGTTCCTACACGAGTTCAAACAGGATGGAGTGTATGCATAGACTACAGAAAGCTTAATTCTACTACCCGGAAGGATCATTTTCCTTTGCCTTTCATTGATCAGATGTTAGAGAGGTTGTCGGGACATTCACATTATTGCTTTCTGGACGGTTATTCGGGTTATAATCAGATTGTTATTGCACCGGAGGATCAAGACAAGACTACTTTTACATGTCCTTTAGGTACGTTTGCGTATAGAAGGATTTTGTTTGGTATTTGCAGTACGCTTGCCACATATCAGAGATGTATGGTTAGTATATTTTTTGATTATGTGGAACGCATAATTGAGGTACTTATGGATGATTTTAGTGTTTATGGTGATTCATTTGACATTTGGTTAGAGAATCTTGAACTTGTGATTAAAATATGTATAAACACTAAGCTTGTTCTTAATTTAGAGAAATGTCATTTTATGGTAAACCATGGCATAGTGTTCGGTCACATTGTGTCCTCTCGAGGGATTGAAGTAGTCAAAGCAAAGATAGACTTAATAAGAAACTTACAATACCCCACTTTGGTGAGGGAGATTCACTTGTTTCTTGGTCATGCAGGTTTTTACAGGCGGTTTATCAAAGATTTCTCCAAAATCTCAATGTCGATGTGCAAGTTGCTGCAAAAAGAGGCTACTTTTAACTTCGACCACGAGTGCAAGGATGGCTTTGACAGGTTGAAAGAGTTATTGAAGAATGCACTAATTATCAAGTCACCCGATTGGAATTTACCCTTTGAGTTGATATGTGATGCGAGTGACTATGCAGTTGGAGCTGTTTTGGGTCAAAGGGTGGACAAATTGTCCCACGTGATTTACTATGCATCTAGGACCCTAAACGATATGAAAATAAACTATTCTACTATGGAGAAATAGTTATTGGCTATAGTTTTTTCACTAAAAAAATTAGATCTTATTTGGTGGTACCAAGGTTGTTGTTTATTCTGATCATGCAGCACTTAGGTACCTACTTAAGCAGAAAGAATCTAAGACCAGGCTTATACGTTGGATTCTATTGTTGCAAGAATTTGACATAAAAATTAGAGACAAGAAAGGTGTTGAGAATACAGTTGTAGATCATCTTAGTAGACTTGTTGTTTCTGAAGAAGAACTTCCCTTACAAGATCGTTTTCCGGACGAACAACTTCTCTCAATCGATGGTTCAACATCTTGGTACGCTGATATAGTGAACTACTTGGTTACGAGACAGGTACCTAGTACAATGTCTAGTTTTTAAAATCTAAAGATTAAGAAGATAGCCAAGCAGTATGTGTGGGATGAGCCCTACTTGTGGAAATATTGTGTTTATCAGATTATCAGTAGGTGCGTACGTAACTTTGAATTTCAATCTGTTCTGAATTTTTGTCATTCTTATGATTGTGATGGGCATTTTGGTTCTAAACGTACTTCTCTCTAAGTTCTTGGGAGTGGCTTTTATTGGCCCACCCTATTTGAGGATGCATATTCTTTTTGCAAATCTTGTGATAGATGTCAACGAACGGGCAATCTAGG
The DNA here is from genome assembly GCA_023531435.1 of Papaver californicum. Lineage (NCBI taxonomy): Eukaryota > Viridiplantae > Streptophyta > Magnoliopsida > Ranunculales > Papaveraceae > Papaver > Papaver californicum. The sequence goes on from JAJJMC010019832.1 coordinate 5,893,876, forward strand.
TGCTCGAAATCAAATGCCACTTACACCGGTTCTTGCTGTAGAAATATTCGATATGTGGGAATTAATTTTATGGGCCCTTTTGTTAATTCGTATGGAAATTTTTATATACTTCTTGTTGTGGATCATGTTTCGAAATGGGTGGAATCTAAAGCCACCCTACTAATGATTCTTAAGTTGTTTATGAGTTTGTGAAGGAGAATATTTTCACTAGACATGGAACTCCATGTGTGGCTATTAGTGATGGGGGTTCACACTTTCATAAATCCTTCCATGCTCTTCTCATGAAGTACAACATTACTCACAAGGTCGGTACGCCGTATCACCCACAAACTAGTGGGCAATCTAAAATTTCAAATCGTGAGATCAAATCCATTATAGAGAAAACCGTTAATACTATACGGAAAGATTGGAGCTTGAGACTCAACGATGCATCATGGGCGTATAGAACTACATACAAGACACCGATTGGAATGTCTCCATATTGGTGAGTTTATGGCAAAGCTTGTCATCTCCCGGTTGAACTTGAACATAAGGCTTTATGGGCGATAAAGATGTGCAACATGGAGTATGATAAAGTGGGGAAACAAAGGAAACTACAAATTAATGAGCCAGAGTAGATACGTAACATGCTTACGAGAGTTCTCGTATATATAAGGAGAAGTCTAAGCTTTTTCACAACAAGATGATTTCTCAAAAGAATTTTCTTGTGGGACAAAAAGTCATTTTGTTTAATACCCGTCTTCGTTTATTTCCTGGTAAGCTAAGGTCCATATGGGTTGGACCATTTGTTGTTACTAATGTTTTTCCTCATGATGCAGTTGAGATTACTAGTATGAAAACAACTTCCAAAATCAACGGCCGTAGATTGAAGCCTTATTACGAAAACTTCCCTAAGGAGAATGTAGACGTGATTAGACTTGAAGATTTTCTCCCTCTAGAGGAGTAATACTGGCGAGTAGAGATTCGGGCTGACGACTTTAAACCAAGCGTTAAATAGGAGGCAACCCACTGATTTTGTATTTCTATCTTTTGATTTTGATTTTTTTTCTTAATTTTTCATATCATGTTAGGATTTCTCATCTTGATTTTACATTGGAGGAGTCAATTTGCATTGAGGACAATGTAAATTTTAAGTATGGGTGAGTGGTTAAGCATATAGATTTTTAGTATTTGTTTGCGTAGGTAGAATTTTTAAACTTTTTGTACATATTTGCATGAAACCTCCAACTTTTAGATGTTCTGAAGTCACTTTGTATACTTCTAGCTAAGTTTACATATGGATTTCTTACCGAAATAACTGAACTTAGAAGTATTAGAGAACGACATTCAGAGTGCTAAGTTGTTGAGAGGCTAGAGCTGACAAAAAGGGACTTAAACCGCTGGTAGGGAATACAGTATTAGAGAAGTCGATCATTCAATACCCATGAGTGAGGCACCAAACCAACAATTCTTTGTACCTTTTTAAATTGTCCGTTTAAAGTGTTTCATCTCCGCAAAATCCGGGTAGAATGATGACCTATCCAATTTCAGCACTATTTTTTGATCTCTTGGGTGTTATTTCTATCAATCACGAGGGTGCCATCAGAAATTGCTAATTCTATCTTGTAGTCTTGTTTGCAGTTGGTACCATTCTCTCGACAACAACAGGTCCATAGAAACATATCATCATCAACAAGCGAAGCATCACAAATTTAAAGAAAGATGAAGACGTTCAAGGTTTATAAGCAATGGTACGGGAAAAAGCAAATTTCATATTCCAGTGAAGCAAAAATACAAAGAGCGGAATTATATATACATGTTGAAGACTTATGTACAAGAGAAAAGAAAATCAAAAGATGTGAATTTTATGAAGTTTATGAGACGGGGACAATATAAGTTGTGAAGTATCAAGTGGTAAAGTTCTTATCCCACGACCATAATAGTTTTCATTTTAGTTTTCAGTTTGTATCTTATTATTTTCAAAAATAAAATAAAAATAGAAAATAAAACTAAAAAAAAAATCGGAAAAAATAGAAAAGAAAAATAATGTTTATCAGTGCTTTAGTGTATATTTGTTTTTGTATTCATTCAATAATGCCTTGGGAAGAAAAAATCTATAAAGAAGTTTCAAACAACAAGGAATTGATAAAAAGAGTTACAATTTGTCGAAGTTCTAAGAAGTTCAAGAGTTCATCATCAACAGTTGAAAACTGAGGACCGAGGACATTTCTATTGGATGTTGTGAGAGTGGTGTTCATTGTAGATCGGGTGAGAAGGTAAGTAAGCATTCTCATCCTCACATAGTGGTTGATTTATTTTCTTAGAGGTCATCAGAAAAGAAAAAAAGTTCTTTTTCATCCCACATTCTACGGGGTAACATCTTCATATGATTCAGAAGGATTTCTATCTTCATTCCTGCCTGCACATATGAGAACCATAAAGTGCGTCTTTTGAGGGCAAGTTCATAAAACCCTATTGTGGGGTAGAAGTAAACATTTGATCGCTCTCAAACCTGGATTCTTTCATATGGTAGTTTTCTCCTAACTCAAGAATCAAGCATAAGAATAATGTTCTTTGGCATTTCTAACTTATTATTATTAGTGTGCAGAAACTTAATGTCCTCATAGCTTTTTGGATACTTGTGACTTTGAAGTTGGAGTAGGTTTTGTGGGCATACCTTTTGTAAACCCTCACGAGACTATAACTCATCCACTAAGGGTTTAAAGGCTTGTTGCACATGTTGAGTGTAACCGTGTCCTCGACGAAATAGAGTTGTTGTTTTAGTTTAGTTTAGTTTAGTTTAGTTTAGTTTAGTTTAGTAGTTTGCTCAAGGACTAGCAAAAGCTAAGTGTGGGGGAATTCGATAAGTGCGTAATTCACATGGTTTTAGTGTCAAATCCATACTAATATTTACTATAATTCTTGCATATTACTTGCTATTACGTTTGTTTTCTATCTTATGTCTTATATTAGGTGAATCATCAAAAATCAAGGAAATTGCTATAAAAGTGCTAAGCAAATGGAGTCTACAAATGAAGATCACTTGGAAGTTGTTCAAACCCATAATTCTTCACCTTTATCTTAAAAAGGATTGAAATACGAAGCCAGCGCAAAAAAATGAGGTCATTCCGAATCGGACGAAGAAGTTATGGGAAAAAAAGTTTGGAGAATTTGAGTTTACAGAGAAAGGTTAGGCTGATAATCACTCGGTTCAAATAGTAGCCGAACCGAGAGCTGAAAAATCAAGTTTTTCCAGAAGTCTACAGACCGCTGTTCGTCTAGAAATTGATTCTATAACAGTAGCCGAACCTAGGAATGAGTTTTGAACAAAGTGTCTAGGAGAAGGTTCGGCCAATAAGTCAAACAAGGATAGTAGCCGAACTTTGGAGTGCGTTTTAGACGAAATACAAAGAGTGCACAGAGATAGGTTCGGCCACTAATCCAAATTCAATTAGTAGTCGAACCTGACACTCATCTAGATCAAATAAGGGTTGTCAGATTCGGCCAGTAATCCATACACAATAATAGCCGAACTTGACACTGTTCTGGGACGTTTTTGATACGTTTTTACTCTATTTTGGGGAGAACATGGGCTCGGGAGGATTCTAAGAGCTAGATATCAAGAGAACTATATAAGAAGACTCCCAAGACATTAATAAGACACCTTTTGCATCACTTTGCAAGTCTTGGAGGAGAGAACAACACAAGAGGATAAAGCTAGGGTTTCAGAGCAGTTCCATTATCGTAATGATTTCTTAACTATTTTCTCATATGTATAACATGGATGCTTCTATATCCATGAGTAGCTACAAACCTAATTGATTGAGGATGGATTCTAAGTTCTAAACATGATTTGAGTTATTATATATGAATTTATTTTGAAGTTCTTCACATGATTATCATTTGTTTTTACTAATATGAATGTTTATGCTTGATTGATAGATTGTTTAGGTGGCAAACTAAATTGATTTGTTAATTAATCTAAATCTAGTAAGTTTTGGGTATCCGTAATTGTATTATAACATCTTACCTAAGTAGAGAACGTGAGACCTTACAGAGGGATTTTATGGAGCAATTGCGTGTAAGAACAACACTAGAAAGTGGACCGAGTGTACTGAGTCTAACTACTAGGATCAAACCTAAATTCACAAACCTTAAAGCATTCGATTGTAAGTGAACCTCAAGGTGGCTCAGTTGGATAGAATCCGGTGACTAAGCGTACATGTTACCCGGTGATAGTAGGATTTTTAAGGATTTCTAAGCGTACCTGTTATTCTATGGTTGGTGAGAATCTTTGATGAATGAATAATAGATGAGCATAATAACTCAATGATTGTTTAATAACGAAAAAGGATTCCTCGATCATATTTCTCTTCATTGTTTGCATCTTAATTACTTTTAATTGCTTTGTTAGTTAATTTCAATCTTAAACAAACCCCCTTTTCTGATAATTGATATCTTGAACACCTTGCTCCTCGTGGGAACGAACTCTATTTACTACTATACTATTTTTTAGTAAATTTGAATATAAGAGAATTAATTTGTGCACTTGCGACATGCAACATATGGGAATGGCCTAGTATGGCACTAATAGCAAAAGATAATGCGGTAGCATAGGCGTTGGCATGAGCATTGGTGCTAGTGTGCGCAAGCGTGAAGGGAGGGAAAGGCTAGAGACGATGTTGAAATACTATTTCGGGAGTTGAGGCTTGTAATTTAAGTTCTTGAACATGTGGAGAGAACATATGTTGGTGGTGCTGAACCAATCCTTAAATATCCTTTCTAAGCAGTATGTTTTGAGAGTTTTTATGTGTTTCTGAGATACCTAATTTTTCTGTGGTTTTATTTTGGGATTTTTAGTAGGTAGATTTTGAGCGGTTTGCAAAGGATTTTCTAGAGAGAGAAAAAAATATTTTGTTTAGTAAAATAAATTAAAATCCTAAGTATGAATGCAAGGCACTGCAAACATCTTGGAGAAATTGCGAAAAATAGGGAAATATTGCTAAGGGTGGTAAAGTGCTTAAGCCTTGACAGCTTTGTTAGGGGTGGTGAAGTGTTTAAGCCTTGAAATATTTTTCAGGGGTGGTGAAGTGTTAAGCCTTGACATCTTTAAGCCATTTTCCACGTACGACTACCCCTGTTGGTTTATCAGCATTGACGAGTTTGTAGAGTCCACCTAATATGGTTTTAATAATCGTATGTGGCTTTTCTCCAGAAGAAGCAGTAACGTCTCTGATTTGGAAAGGGTTGGGTTTTCGGTATCTCATGTTGATGACATATTTTGAGGATGATTGGGTTATTGGTTATAATATTATCAGTAGAGACGACCCTTATCAATTCAACAAACATTTGAAAAGGATCATCTTCCCATTCACTTCGTCAAGGCACGATGAGGTTGATACTCGAGTCAAGTCCCCAAGCCTTGATGGGACGTGGTACAACTGGTTATGAAGAGAGTTGCTGAACAAGACTTACTTGTAGACGAAATCCACGGGCGTACGGCATCACCTCTCATATATGCAATTGTTTAGCGTCCAGATCCATTATTTGGTGATTTTCTGAAGGTGAGCGATCTTTAGAGTCTGCTGGCATATTGGCGCCTACAGGTGAGTCTCTTGGTGATAATTTCCCCATAGATGTGTTGAGCCTTGCCTTGTTGATGTGGATTCACGGACGTCCCAGAGCCATGTCGTAATCTAGATCCACATGATTATTATTTATGAAGTGATAGCGGACATTCCTAGCCACACAATGGTAGTGGTAGTGGTCTATTCTAGACCTTTATGAATGACGAAGTTTGATTTGTGTATCCTAGTTGCTTTCTTTGAATGTGATCTCGTCACTGTATCGAATGTTGATTATGGATGCGCTGACGTTGGTAGCATTAAGAATGTTAGTTGGCGCTATCTGGTGACGGATTGATAAAGGTGAGTACCCTTACCTCTTTATGCGAAAGAAAGGAGGAGAGAGATGTCTTCTTAGTGTAGGATTCTCTGGATCTCAAGTAGACAGAGAGGTTGGTAATGGTGAGATAGAGATAAGTCTTTCTTTTTGAGATTTTCGTAGGGACCTTTCCAGAACTCTACTGGTGTTGAGTTTTTTTTGTTGAATTTTTTTTCGGTACCAGATCAGGGATTATACAAACTTCTCCTTTATCTCTTCGGAAGTGGGCTCTGAAGGTGTTAGCATCAATAATAATTTTGGAGGCGTTTCTGGTTTGATCCATATTATACTTGTGTTTCTCTAGAGGTGGTTGCTCCATATGAGTCTTGAGAGGAACGAGTATTTCTTTTTGATTGGTAGTCATGTCATCTTGTGCTTCAGCAAGGGTTTTCTTCATCATATTTGAGAGACTTGTGGATGCTTGGCTATCCATGGCGTTTCTAGTAACACTGCTAGTATGTTGGTGTTTTTGGTGAAAGCATTTTGAGGAATGGAATACCAGAATTGAGATTGGTTGTTGGACCTGAATTGAGGTTGATGGTTGAACTAGATCTAAGATCCACCCTATTTTAAAACAGTTGAAGAATTAATTTTCAGATGGTTGAAGAATTGGATTCGTGGCCAAGAAATTGATATCCCACTGTTGTCGCCAATTGTTAGTACCTAAAAATTACTCTTAGGAAAAACAATGTATTGTTGAAGTACTTTTTTTATATTTGGAAATAAAAATCGTACATGACAAGCCTAAACCACGAAAGTGGCCGTTTCATCCTGTTTCGTTCATAACGAGAGAAGATGGGTTGATCTTAGGGGTGGGAAGCAAAGAAAGTTGAAGGAGTTTTTGTGTAGAGGTGGAGAACTATGAAAAATAACATAGCTTATAAGAGAATGATAAGCTTGTTCTTTTCTTCTTAATGGGCTAAGTAGTCTATTTATAATAGTTGGTAATACAAACTTTTCCTTATAAAATAGTGGAGGTAGTGAGAAGGTGGAGTGGTGGAGATTATGGGGGTCATAGTGTAATCGCCCATTATGCTTGGATGTTTCTGGAAAACCATTATTCCATTATTTCCTCAACTTCTACAACCATCACCACTGCTTTGTAACTTTCAGATCATGGGGTATTGCCACGCCACATAATGTTATAACCACCAGACCAAAACCCCATGAATAATCCCCCCGTGTGATTGTTTTGATTTTTCGTAGGATTTAGTGGAGTCATGGGCTCAAATCACGTGACTAATTCATGAGTTTGTCGTAAGATTAATGATATCAATGAGGTTGTGCCAACACAGTATGGCAATGGCTTAGTATTGGCACTAGTAGCAAAGGATAATGCTGGCACAAGCATAAACATTTGCATGAGCATTGGTGCTAGCGTGACCAAGCGTGAAAGGAGTGAAAGGATAGCGCTAATGATGTGTGATAAACGCGTTAGTGCGATATAACTATACCCATATTCATACTAGCTAGGCCTCCTTATTTCGCTAATATATTTGTTTTAAGCATTTATAGAAATTACAAGTGAATTCGATCATCAGGAGCGATAAACGTCTAAGTTAGAAGCTAAAGTGGCGTTTGCGACTCATGGCGGCAGAAATAAACAAGTCAATTATAGGCTACCAGGTTAACAGACCTAGTCATTTCACGACATAACATGATAAGGGAATGTGTCAAGCATGTGAAGCTCATGTGGGGCTATAAGTAGGAAGCGACAACTTTGTACCATAGCTTGTGGTGGTATATGCTAAAGCTTAGATACGACATCTTTTATCCATATCATAATAAAAGAAATCATCATTTCTTATGAAGCAGATGCCGAATGAGATTTGCAGAGAAGAAGGGGAGCCACGTTGTGAAGAAGGGTTTAATTATATTTATCATTTTTGCTTTCAAACATATTATAAAATTCTTAATTAATCTCCATGGCTTTTAAGAAAGTCATGTCTAACTAAATCTCTTTGTTAGAGTGAAAGGATGAACTTGTAGAATTTGTTTTGCTTGTGTTTTAAAACTAGGGTTTTTAACTATAAAAGCTTAATGTCAATGTTTTGTCTCTCTTTCAGTGTTTTACTTTCTCAATGATTTTTCATGTTATATGTCATGCATAGTCCATTGTTTGATTAGTAGAAGAACTCGTTGACCCTTTCGCGACAATCGTTTTATGAATATTCTTTGACTATTTATGCCACGTATACCTAGTACTTCGAAAATCTACCTTAGGTTGAGAACAAACAATTTGAAAATTCTTTTCTACTATTCTTAAACGAAATATCTTCGATTTTCTATTTTGCATGAGTAAAATCGATACCCTTTGTGATGAACGCAAGTAAACCCTAATCTACAACAGATTCCCGAAACCTTAACTTTTTTCTATTATGGATTTCGATCTTCGTTAAATAGTTTCAATTCATTCGTTAGTTTAATTCTTTACAAAAATAGGAAAAACATCTTTTGAAACACCTTTTGACTCAAAAGTTACTTGAATTAATTATTATAAGTGATACACACTCCTCGTGGGAACTCACCGTATTTTCTATTGTTTACATCTTTGACATTGTGCGTTTGCGGTAAAACAAAGTCGGTTTTCTGACGCGTTGACGTTGATGCTAGCGCTAGCGCTGTAACTAGCAGCGCCACTGTTGGCGTTGATGCTAGCGCTAGTGTTGGTTCTAGTAGCGCCATTGTTGGCGCTGGTGGTAGCGCTAGCACTAGTATTGTTTCTTGCATCGTTATTGTGACTTTTTTTCCTGTTGTGTATTTTGCGCCAAAGTTAGCACTTGTTTGTCCTTTGTGCAATGCATACAGAACGTATTCAAGGAATTCAGTCTTGGAAGTTTGCAACTTGAGACGATGTTCGATGCGACTTTGCATTTAGATGGTATGCATCTAATTAGCGTTTTTATTCAGATATGGCATAGCCTCTATTCTGAATGTTCGCAATTTTTTATAATCAGCATGTTGAGGTTAATGCAGATAGTTTACATGGATGCACATGAAATAACGAGGGTTTATCTAGGTAAATACCTGAGATTTCTACGGGCGCATATATATACAAAAGAGCTACAAGGCTAATTTAGCCACGAGCTGAGTATGCCTTCTCAATTATCTTGCGGAATGTAAGATAGACGTATTATCCATAATTCAGATGCTGGGTTAGAAATTTGTTAATTATATTTTAGCATCCAGGAAAGGTAACTTTTACAATTCATGCCCTTTTCAAAAACCCGTCATCTACATTAAGTCCCCTGCTTAGCGCATGATCGTTTTAGAAAAGTGGTAAAAATGTGTTCGTTCGCTGAGACTTGTGAAGATTCATTTTAGACTTAATTTTGAATTAAACTAGAAAATAAGTAAAATATTTTAACAATTGGGAAGAACTGGAACTCATGATTCCATCAAAATCACTTCTGATTGATTTCTACAATGATTCTTTAACAATTATAGGTCTTTTATTGACTCTGTTTCTTTGCCAAAAGTAGATTTCTAAAATATTAACTGTAAATCGTAAGCATGGCACATCAAAAGCTTTTAAGTCCCAGCATAGACCATCAAACAAAATCAAAACTAATTAGAAAAAATCATAAATCAGTTTAAAACCAATGCAAAAGTCATAAAGAATCAAAAATAGTTACCATTCATTCATGAAATATGGCTTCTTCCATTGTCCCAATGATGGGGTCTAGATCATCATGCTCAAAACACTCTCAAAAGATAGAAACATATCTCAAAAGAGTTAAAAAGATGGGGAAAAAAAACTAAAAATAATGAAACAGGGAATCTGTAACGTTTTTTGGGCGTTACAGATTAAATGTTGCAACGCAGCTTGAGGATAAATGTTGCAGAGTGAAGATAAACGTTGCAAAACGGTTGAAGAAACCATGGCAGAGTAGCAGAAGGAACCGTTGTCTTATCTCCTGTTCTTCGTGTTCTTCTACAGCAGCAGCAGAATATTTCTCTGGAGTGATTTTTCTTCGTTTTATTGGCCTCCTGAGCTCAATCCAACCTCCCTCTCCTCTTTTATGACTTAAAAAACCCTTTTTCTACCCAACAGGATCAAGAAATCTCTAAGTGGTTCCCTTCCCTGGATTTTCCGTCCGACCCCCCTTCACCTTTTTTTCTTCAATCTATTTAGCTTTTATAGGTTTAGGAAAACCTCATAGACTCTCCTTAATCGATAAGGACTCAATATTCTATCCAAAAACAATTCAAAATCGTGTTTAATCAAAATCAGGAAATAAATCATTTTCCGACAACAACTTTGTTTTTCATCCATTTTTTACGACATTAAACACCCTTCCTGACGTATTTTAAACATGTTTTGGTTGTCTCTTCACTTTAAGATATCGAACAGACTATATATACCACAAAAATAGGAAACCAAATCTACTTGGATAATTCTTCACTCTTTATTATTTTCCCTTCATTTTTCGTTATTTTGAATTTGAAATGGGGTTGCCCCTATCCAAATATGGGGTTCCTTTAGCAGTTGTCCTGGGGTGCCTTTATCAATTTTTCTCGGATGCTTTTATCACTTTTTGAGTCGATTTTTTTCACAAATATTTATTTTCCAAAATGACCTGCAAACACATAAAATCAACTATAAGTACCAAACGAGCATTAACAATATAGATAGTTGAGGAAAAATCAGACACAAAAATGTGTCTATCAGCGCAGAACGAGTAATGTTGCGTGGTAAGCACTAGATGGTGGTCTGCTAGATGAAATAAAATGTGACTTTTATCATTTAATGGTTAGATATTATTAGGAGAGTAACAATTGGCTGAGCAAGTTTTGTTTTTACTACGATTGTACTCTCAGGTAATTTGAGCATTACTAGGGCTTGCTAAGGCTGGCGTTTGTTAGTGTTATGGACATTGCCTATGTACTGCTAGCGTTGGCATTCATTAATGTCGTGGCCATATTTATGGCCTGTTTAGGGTTTCTCAATCATGTGAGATTTAATATTCGCATTTATACTTAACTTTTATGCAGTGCATACAGAATATTTTCAAGAGATCCATCTGTGGAAGTTTGCTACTTGAGATAATGCTTGATGTGACTCTGCAATTAGATGGTGTGCATGTAGTTAGCATTTTTATTCAGATATGGCATATCCTCTATCATCATGTTTTGGTTTAATACAAATGGTTTGCATGGATGCGCATGAAATAACGAGGGTTTAGCTGGGTAAAACCCTGAAATTTCTAGAGGTGCATATATGTGCAAAAGGATCTACAGGGATTAATTCATCCATGAGCTAAATATGCATACTCGATTTTCTTACAGAATGCAAGATAAGAGTACGTATCTATAATCCTGATGCTTGTCAGAATTTTTTTCATTCTCAATTTTCTTGCAGAATGTAAGATAGGAGTACGTATCCATAATCCTGATACTTGTCATACTTTTATACGTATTTATTTCATGCTTCTGCAGCTAGGAAAAATAAATCAAAATAAACCAACGAGCTTAGTTGTCGGATTTTACCAGGAATTTTGATTTGATGACGCTCCGATGATGTCAAATAATCGTTGAAGGAACAAAAGTTGATGTAGTAGTGCCTGTAGGATGTAGTAGGCAATGTAACTTTTATAATTCATGCCCTTGTCAAAAACCCACCATCTACAGGTGCGTCCAAAAGGAGTGGCGCATATTTCTGGCTTATATTTAAGCACAGTGCTATAATAGCATATTTAAGCTCAGAGGAGCAATTTGAGAAGCATTTGTTATAAATGAAGCGTTAAGCTAGGATGTATTTTGGGGATTAAGCATTAGCTATTCCGGAATTTAATATATGTTATTGGAACATCGATGCGCATTTGGGACAAGTTCAAGGAATTCAGTCGTGGAATTTATGTGACTTGAGACTAGCTCGATATGGCATGAATATTACAAGTGTTGAGGAGGCTGCGAGGCCAGTTTAGAATATTTGAAGAGAATCTGCACTCTTAATTCGCTTGCGGAATATAAGTAGAGATACAATATTCCATATTTTGTTATAGAGTTAAGTATATGCGCATAAATATATACATATCCTTTTATATTCCTACTGCTTGGCATAGGGAAATTTTACTATTCTAACCCTTGTCAAAAACTCACCATCTACACCTATGTGTCTACTACAATATTAAAAGGGTTTATTATTCCGAGTAACGGTCTAGGTGATACGACCTGGTATCTAGTCGAAGTACAGGCTGAAAACTGTCTACTTCAAATTTCCTGGACGGTTGTTGTTTGCCCCGTTTGACTTCCAAAATGACCTCTAAACCTAACTCCTTCCACGGTAGGAGATAGCTGGTGATTTCTGAATTCCGAATTGGGGTTAATCGTCAAAAAAGAACGTTGTATGAAGAATCTATTGTGTTTTAGGTAAAGTAGCTCTTTCCGTGTCTGGCCAAGTTGGCCCTCCAAGTTGGTTGACAAACTTTTTTTCGTGTCTGACCCTCCAACTTGGCAGACCAAAATCCATCTCTTGACTAACTAACTCGTCCGACCAACTTTCTTAGCCTCTTAAGTTGGTTGGCCTCCCAACTTTGGCCAGCCAAGTTGACCTGACACATATTTAATGGCCATCCAAAGTTGACATGCCACAAACATTTTAAATAAAACACTAAAGAGAAGAATGAACGACACACATGGAGTGTCGTCCATAAACATAGACCGTCCAAGAATAAAATTTGCGACGCTTATAAGCATTGCGAAGATCACTTTCAATGTCGACCACACTTAAACGTTACAAACCTCACCTGTAATGTTTGCCACACTTGTGAGCGATACAATCTCTTCTTTTTTGGAGTGGACAACACTTTTAAGTGTTGCAATTGTTAAAATTCATTTTTAAGACATATATGACTTCTTTTGAGTGTAGTAATGGCATGTATGACATACTTTATACACTATTAACTCATATAGCCTCCAAAATACGTCTTCTTAAGTGCGCCACATACTAATTTCGATTGACAATATAGGAATTACAACATGTAACTGACATAGTGAACCATATTCCCATAAAATTCAACTTGTTATTTATAACGTACCATATATGCAATTAACATATAGCTGACCATGAATGGCGTACCATAGCGTCTAGCCAAAAAAATATTATTTTCATATGGCCTCACACATATGTCCTACTACATATGCTTGACCACTTCAATACTTAAATATTTTCTCCCTTACTCTTTCATGACCATCCATCACCTTTCGTTGATATCATGAAAGGGAGTGTTTGACCTATTCAATGCCTACTCACCTGAACATATCAGAGTCTTGACATGATGCCTAAATAAATACATGTTTATTTCCAGTCTGCACGCTCCTTATGAACCTCACTAGTCTGTCCAATGTGGTCGATCTCGGCCATCTCGGCCGAGTTTCCGAGTATCGTTCCAAGAGCGAAACAAAAATCACAATCTCGTCGAGACGAGATTTTTCAGATTTTATCGGGAATCTCGGCCTGAATTGGACCGAAATTGTTTTTTTTTTCTACCAATTTCATTAGCTAAATAAGGATACAGACCATCAAAAAGATAAAACCCATATAACTATATAATCTTCATCATTGAAAAAATTAAGTCTTTATAAGCTAATAGATCATAAATTTTATAACAATACCCAATCAAATAAGCATCTTTAATCCATAGAATATACACAAAAGTGAAATTTGTTTGATCCCATAAGCATCAAACAAAAATTTGTTTGATCACAGACCTCCTATACAAATAAAATACTAGAAATGGTGGTGGCATTCGTGGAGGTGGAAGAACAGGGGCGGTGGAGGAGGTGAAAGCAGTGGAGACTTGAGAGAATGGGGAAGAAATAGGGGAGAGAGATACGAAGAAGGAAATTATGATTTACAATTTCAAGACTTTAAGGTCAAAGGTAGAGTAAATTAGGTCTAATATAATTCCACTCCACTAATGTTTCTCTAAGATAATAATTTTCTCCACATCCCTATATTTTGTACCACTTGAATTTATAACGAATAGTTATGTTTTTGTTTTTACGTCCGTAAAAAATATGAAGAGTGCGGTATATTAAATTTGCGGTACTTTATTATATATATGCATAACTTAACTGGTGTAATATGTGAAAAACATTTGATTTAATAATTATAGGTATAAAATTTGGAACAAAGATTTTACTGATATTTCAAAGATAATCTCCCCGATACAAAGTTGTACCAGTGTCTCGGTCCCGACCGAGACGAACCGAAATCCGACATTGACTATATTGGTCTTATCAGACTCATCAAGACTTGTTATTCATGTTTAGCCAGACATGATATGTCATATGTCAACTTGACCAGGCAAGTCACAACTTGACTTCACAATAAGTAATACTTTTACTAAAAGTCATATGGAACATGAAAGATTTCACAAATGGGGATATTCACTAGGTTATTGGTCTAGCGATCTACGACATGTGGTGTAGCAATACATCCATTAGGAGAAACTTTCTGGAATGTTTGATGATTAGGTAAATAGAGAAGTGATGGGTGTGTAACCGTCCAGTCATCCTCAAACAAATGGGGTACGGTTTTCAAAACAGTCTCTATCACCTCCACCACCAATTCCTACGAGGTCAGGGTGAACACTTACTACTATATTATTATAAATAAATTTCTCAATCTGTCGAAAACAGAAGACACAAAGCGTACGAAATAGAACAAGTCTATCGTTTGATTTATAAGGCCTTCTCTCGGTCATACACAAAGAATCTTTCATAGAAATAAACACCTTCCACACATAACAGAACATGGTACTCCGAACTCAACGCTTCCTCTTTTTCCTTTTCTAAGACCAATTCTTCTCATTTCTTTATGACCGAAGCAAGATGAGAACGACCATCTCTTGGTTTAGACCAGTCTTGTGTGATTCTGATCTTTCGAATTTAAAAATATTCCCACAGTACAAATGTTTTAAGGTTCAAATATATTCATCATTAGCTTACCCTTTTTTTATCGTTTTACCCTTGAATTCGTTTTTTTCCGCAAACACTAGGATAGATAAGGAATCCGAAAAAAAATAGAATTGAATACCTCTAATTTACTATGATTCTACGTAAATTCTGACTGAATACCTCAGAGTATCATAGATATTTATTAATCCACCAGTATCCGAGTTAAAAACACTCATGTAACTTTCATCCAATTTGCTTCAGGAGGTGCCTATTAAGGTGCATCTTTCTTAGACTGGATTGGCTTAACTTTATACTATTCATCACGGAGTAAATAGGTGGTATATTTGAACCAGTAGCTAGCATCCTTAATAATTCCAGTAATGGTTTGATTCGTGTTCCTAAAAACTTTCTCATTTTTGGATTTCCATAAGGCCCACATAAAGCAGCTATTTATTCTAAAGCCATCGTCAAAAAAAAAAAGAATCTTCAGCAACCACCCAGCTTGATTGTTTGACCCTTGTACATTTCAGTTATGCACCCAAGCTGAGACCTAAAGAAAACAGTGATAACAAAGGACAATGCAAGAAGACGTGTTCCGGGTCTTTAATGGCTCAATTGTACATATTGCACTCCTCTTTTATTCCTTAAACAAACTAACTAAGGTTCCATAAAAATGCCAGACCTTCATGCACAACTCTCCAAATAAAAATGTGAACTTTTTAAACAAGGTTTTCAATCTTCCAAAACTCTTTCCAGGGAAAAGTGTTGTTATTTGCAAAAGAAAAACTGGTTTGGTTGTCTCTAAGAGTTTTTATAAAAGGTTTGACATGGAACATACCATTAGGATGAGGTTTCCACAACAGTTTATCTTCAATTGAAAGTTTTTCATTAGGCAGATAGGTGCTTAAAATTTGCTTTGCAGTGTAGTATTTAAACACCCGGTGCATGAGAGTTGCATTCTACCTTGTTGGTTAATGCAGGATGATGTCACTTCTTTTGCTCACATTTTTCATTGATACACTTTATTTGAGCTCAGGTAAGTTTTTTTGGTGTTGCAACAACCAAGGGTCTTTAATAAGTTGATTTTTTTTTCTCTATTCCCCACACTCCACAGGCACCCATCTTTGATGTCCGTGCTGCCCTCTAGAATAGCTTTCCAAGTAGAATAGCTTACAATATTAGGATTAACCTCTCGTAAGGATTTACCTATAAGGTACTTTGCTTCCATTATTACTCCCCATAATTAATTTTTACCTTCAACAAGTTCCACGCCAACTTGGCAATTTGAGCTATATTTAAGCAAATAAAAGACCTTCTAACCAGTCCACCATCATTTTCTTTTTTGAGGATTATAATCTACTCAAATTAGTGCAATCTATCTTCTTGGTGTTGTGGTTATTCCCCTACCTGAGGTTTTTGATAATCCTTTCAAGCTTCCGGATGACACCTTTAGGAAGCAAATCTGTGGAGATATATTAAGGAGAATCAATCCTAGCACATTTGTGAGCATAACTATCTTGCCAAAATGTGGGAGGAATCTCCTTTTCCAACCAACAAGCTTAGTTTCAAACTTCTCAACAAGGAACTCAAAATAGTTTATTTTATGGACTTGTTTCAGCAGTTGATACCCCAGGTATTTGTCATTCCCATCCATTTGATTAGCTCCTAATTTGGCATCCATTTAATTTTTCCTTTCATTGGTCACTGAAAATCACGACAGACTTCCCCACATATACATGTTGACCTGGCCATTTGGCATAGGTTCTTACATTAGTATTTATGCTTACTCATCCACAGTTTTTAAATTTACCACCAATTTTTCTAAGCCGGACTAGGTAATGATCTTAAGTTTAATCACATAATAAGTATGTTGGTATACCTTATTAAACAAAAAACAAAAGTTGATTTAGTGGTGCATACATCATTAATAACTCATGGTTGATTCACTTGAATAGAAGGCTTTCTCGGGATATATAATAGGAAAAAAAATCATAGAATCACTCGAATAGGTGAGTGGAATTGAGTGAACCGATTCAGTTTAAAATTACCGATTTCGATAAAGTGGTGTCATATATACATAGTACATATAGTTTGTTAGAAAATGAGCTGGATCGTGAATCAAAATTCTAATAATCATGACAAAAACAATCCATTTATTCAAACAAAAAAAGGAGAATCACGAATAAATAAACAAACAACCTAAATAAAAAGCAAAAAAATATTATTCAATATATATGATTTAATTTTTCTTTAATATGACTCTATATAATACTAAAATCAAAACTAATATCAAATTATATTAACAACGATTCGAGTACGAATAATACTAATAATTTTAAAAATATATTGATTTTTCTTATTTTTATTGTGATTATTTATAAGTTTAAGTTTCGTATTTAAGATTTTTAGAAGATTTTTTTTATCTATAACGAGGCCTAAAAGTAACTCCATTGGGACTCGTTTAATATGCCCATTTGACTATCTATGTGGATGGACCAACTCATTTTTGGGTACATATAATACTAACAATTTTAAAAATAAACATAGACTTTCCTTATTTTTCTTGTGATTATTATAAGTTTAAGTTTTATATTTAAGGTTTTTTAGAATGTAAATTTTGATTTTTTTGATCAATAGCGAGGCCTAAGAGCAAGTCCAATGGGACTTGTTTAATTGTCCATTTCTATCCACGTGGATGGGTAAATAAATTTTTGGACAGTGGAAAAAAAGTTTTTTGGAGATGATTGAATCGATCAGGCAAACCTTTTTTGGTCTTCTCAACTTGAGATGATCCTCGATTCAACTTGAGCCGATCGACCAAGGTTTAGTAGACAACAACTATATTTTTAACTGTTCATCAACGATTATATCACCTTTATACCTATATAAATCTCATTCAATTTAATAATTAACACATGGAACTACTATCTTTCCTATTTTCGTTTTTAAAATTTTCTATTATAATAGAATTTTGATTATTTGATCGTGAAATCAATTAAAAGATTTAGCAATCAGATCATAGCCAGTACTTAAAAAGGTTTAATAGATATTTCATTTCCGACTCAATCACCATCTATTTTGAATGAATTATTATCTCGGTGATGGAATAAAAATTCAATTTCTCCTTTATATTACTTGTTTTCAGTCTTTTTATTCACATTTTCGTTTTTTATGGATCATAATTTGGAAAATAAGGACATTCATACAATTACGCTAATCTTTCTCCAACAATAGAAAGCGTCTATGCAACAGTTGGATCAAATGGATGAAGACTTGGACGATGATATAACCAACACCATGATACAATTATACACATGACAAATACTATGATCTCGAGAACAAAAAACTGTATTGAAGAGAAGATGAAATGAATATTTCAAAAGGACGGCCACCAACAAATGATGTGTGATTATTGTATGGACGGATATGTGTATTCTGATGAAGATTCTCAACGTCGTTTTTCGCATGTCTCACCACCTGGTCACTAGGATTATTGGAGAGATTTGTCGTGTAAACCCTAAATTCAATTATTAATTTGATGCACGAAACGTACGGGGACAGAGTCTTGAACAAAAGGTCATTGCAGCCCTTATGTGTGGCTAACTGATGCTTGTGATGAGTACATTTGTATGGAAAAATAGCTACATACAAGAATCTCAGTATGTTTTGCGAAACTATAGTCAACCATTTTGGTCATGTTTTTTACGACAACCAACTCAATATGATGTCGAACAACTACTTAAGGAAAATCTGAAGAGAGGCTTTCTCGGAATGCTGGGTAACCTTGATTGCATGCATTGGGTGTGGTCTGGATATCCTTATGCTTGGAAAGCTCAGTATAAGGGCTACTAAAACTATTCTTCTGAAAGATGCGGCATCTTATGATTGTTGGATATGGTATTTTTTTTGGACTCCCAGGTTCAAATACGACATTAATATACTGCTTAAATTGTTGTTGTTTGGAAGAATTGAAGTATGAAATAGCTCCAACTGCAAATTTCATCGTCAATGACAAGAACTATAATATGGAGTATTTTCTGGCGGACATAATTTATCCAATGTGGTCAACTTTAGTTCAAGATTACACTGAGATACCCGAGGAAAACTGTGATAGAAGGTACTTTAACAAGAAAAAAAAAATGGGGTGTAAGAAGGATGTTGAACGAGCATTTGGAATTTTGAAGAGGAAGCTCCACGTAATTTTTGGAACATATCGTTCCTTTAAACCATTATAAATGAATAAGGTTATGCTCACTTGCATCAGTTTGCATAATATGCTAATCGAGGAAATCCAACGTGATACCAGTTAGACGAGTTATCGAGATACAAATTTGAGGCGTGATGTTCGACCCCGACATGGACTGTCCGTAAGATAATATAGAATGACATAAGACATAATTCAAAACAAAGGTTTATATTTA
The DNA here is from genome assembly GCA_023531435.1 of Papaver californicum. Taxonomy (NCBI): domain Eukaryota; kingdom Viridiplantae; phylum Streptophyta; class Magnoliopsida; order Ranunculales; family Papaveraceae; genus Papaver; species Papaver californicum. The sequence continues at coordinate 5,913,123 of JAJJMC010019832.1, forward strand.
AGGTTTAGGAACGATCTCACTACGCATAACTAGGATGAATTCGGAGCCAGGAACCCTCACAGACTTTAGTCACTTTTTAGTTGTTATCATTAAATGGTTTAGAGCAATAATATTTATCACTTTTGAGTTATCATTTTAATCATTTTATTTTTTTAATTTGATTTTATTTGTGTATGAACAATCCCATCGTCGATGAATTTTAAGTATTATATTTGAATTAAACAAGCATTGAAATTATACTGAAATTCAAACTACGTATTATATTGAAATAAAAACTAAGGACTACATTATAATTAAAACTACATTGAAATTCAAAAAAATAAACTAACTATTGCATCGAAAAGAAAACAAACTAACTATTACATTACATCAAATAAAAACTAATTAATTATTACATCCAAATTAATATTATAATTAAATCAATGTAATATCAAGCCTCGTCTGAGGAGTTCTCTTGATCAGAATCAATGTCAAATGATGTTGGGTGTTGTAGTCGTGCCTTCTCTTCCTGAAGTTCATCAAATTCGGCTTTTTAGACTTGTAGTTATAGTTGATTCATCCTTGTCGTGTACATTTCCATAATTCCTCTCATATGCACATCAAGGGGGGAAAAACCCAACCGTCATACCACATTTCCTCATTTATGCAGCCAAATTCTTACGCTCTACTATTTTTAAATTATCGATTTTTCCGTGACTATCAAAAATATCTTGCATGTTGAATTCTCAAGTTGATGATTATGCAGCATCTTAAGATGCCTTTATGTTCTTTTTTGCTATTATGACACCCGATACATCCAATCTATCAGTATATTCATTAACATTAAGATTAGAATTACCATGTTGGGATCCACAAGTATTAGGTTGAGGGTTTGAGTTTGTCTCTGGTGAAGAATAAGGAGACCCAGGTTATTGAACAACATTTACAGTCTCAAATGGTGATTGATTAGGTACTTAGAATCCGTTCAATGAATCAAGGTTATATCAGTTCATCTTCCTAAGGATGTGGAAACAGGCTTCGTACTTGAAACCCGTACTTCTTGGTTTTTGTCGTTCTTCTAAAGTTTTACGTTGCTACATTTTGAAAAATTTATAAATTTGTTATTATAACAAACATAACACATTTTATGTATTCATTAAAAAAATTCAATAGGACTTACCACATCGGCTTCAGTTTCACCGTTCTTTTTGCAACGATTCATTTGAGTCATCAGAGCTACCCAGTTGTTCAGTCCTTTGCCGATTGTATTATAACGACTTGATAATCCAGCAACATCATGATTTTTTGGATTCCCATTTTCTTGGCAAAATTGATTACAAATATTCCTCCAAAGCGTGTTATGTTATTGTTGAACACCATTGATAGGATCAAGTATAAAATGAACATAACTTCTGCAAGTAACAGTATCTTCATCTTGATTATACTTTGGACCGCGAACTTTTAGTACTGAAACATTTTGTGTTGAATAATTTGTGTTCATGATGAACCTGGCATTTTTTTTGATTTTTTTTTCTAATTTAAGCTCACAAAGAAAGCTTTGATGAATTTGATAGACACATTTTTGGGTCTGATTGATCTTATATTTATATTGTTAACTCTCGATTTTTGTACTAATATTGATTATTTTTTTATGTATTTTTGGAAGAATTGGATATTCTAGAAGAATTGGTTAAAATCATGGTTTTAAAACTCGTACAATTCGACTCGTAATTTTGTAAATCGATTACAAACGGTAGGTTGAATCGTTTCTGCCCAGAATCGTAAAAGTCGAAATTGTTTGACCGATTCTTGACCAAAGTTTGTTTGTCCGCAAATCTAATCAAACATGAATTAATTAAAATTAAAAATATAATGGTGTGGTTTGACCAAGGGACCTCAGGTATCATTACCTAGCTCCTAACCATTGTTCCATGTTATGATTTGGTAATTATAATGAATTTTATTAGTATTATAAACTTATTAATTCATCTAAATTGTAATATTATAACAAATTCATAAATTTAATTACGATTCAGAGTTCAACCATGAATCTTCGATTCATGGTTCTACATGCGATTCGATCTTCCAAATTGAAAAACGAGTCGCTACACGATTCAAAATCTCACAACCTTGGTTAAAATGTTATAAAGGCACCTATAAAAGTGTTAGAGGCACCCCCAGGAGTTTGGATAAAGGCACCCAACTTTGGTTAAAGGCACCCTCTTCTTAGATTTGAAATGAAAATTGCCCAGAAATCAATTCACTCATCAAAGAAAGATCTTGAACTGATATTTTAGGATTTTGTAAGAGTTTAAGAAACAATATAATCTTGCCTTATTAAGAGCAAGTGTTACACGTTGTCAAAGCCACAAAATCAATGTTATCTCGTGAAACATCCTCTCACGTCAACAAACAGAATCTCACTGAATATTTGGTTTGTGAATAGAAAATCAAGGAAGATATTTATTTCACGTGAAACAAAGATGGACTTGCCTATTTTATTGGAGTTTGTTAACATTCTTGTTAGAACCAACAACTTGACAGCGAGAAATAAAATCAAAGATTTGGATCGAGAGTCAACACCGAGGAAGAAAATATATCACCGAGATTTGCCATCAACTGCCAAGATTTGATCATTGATTTTAGAAGATTTGAAGATATTTGATGGTTGCTAGTATAAAAGGGGAGGCTGGAATCGAGTTAGGGAGGCTGGTTTGGCCAGAAACACAAGAAAAATTAACTCATAAAAAATCTTTGTGTGTTTCTGCAACTCACAGAAGGAAGAAAAAGAACAACAACAAAAGACTAGACCAAACTGTCGCTAAAACCCATTGCCTTTTCGTTTATATTCAACAGTTATTGCAACGGGTTTAGCTACATTTTTAGTGACAGAAGTTGATGTAAGGTGCACGAAAACAGTCCGTTGATTCATTAAATAATTTCAATCTTTATGTGATACGATTAGTCAGTTCTTCTTTGTAATTTCTTATAAAATGATGAATGAAATTGGTTTTTCTTCAATTCTTTTTCTCCATGAGTAACTAATTATTTCTAGGGTGTAGGAGGAAACTATTTTGATGTGTATTTTTAATATTTAATTTCTTAGACATAATTCATACTTTCTTTTCTTTCCATTTAATTACTAATAATTTCTCTTTTAAATATGCTTTGATTTAATTGTTCTGAATAGTCTTAAGGCAGTTGATCTTTTATAAGCGAAGGAAATTATATCTTTGTGTGACGACAAAAGTCATATAAATAATTTTTAACGTAGTATTTTCCAAAACATGAGATTGGGTTCGAAACTGTTTTGAGTAGTATGAGAGTATAATGTTTGAGATATTAAATTGTTAACTTTACCAACATCAGAAGTAGTGGAATCCGAAATCCTAGACTTTTATTTTCTTTGTTAATCTGTTTTAGGATTTTAAGTATTTTTTAATTTAGATTAAAATCACCGAAACAATTTTTCATTAGAACTTTGATTAATTAAAAACTAGAAATTTTAATTTTGAAATCCCTGTGGAACGAACCGTACTTGCATACTGTCTTATCGATGGTCGTGCTCTAGCGGTACAATTAAATTCCCATCAAGTTTTTGGCGTCACGTCGGGGACTTAGAAATTGTGATTTTTTATTTTTCTTTAATTTTGTGTTAATTAGCTTAGGGTTATTTATTTATTTTTTTAATCTTTTAGATTTTACTTGGGTGTTTTCTTGTCTTTGATGCACATGTAATCTTTTATAATTATTGTGGAAACTGCCTACCAAAAAAGGTAAGTATTAAAATCTAATTTTATTTATTTAATTAATTTTAGATTTTTCATTAAAAAAAAATTAGAAACAATTTCTATATGTATTTCTTTAAGATTTCATTTTAATTTGTATATAAAAAGAGACGTGTGTATACCAATTGCATCGTCAGATTACCGGTTTTAGGAAAACCCATGAAAAAGTAAGTTGAACCCGTGCCTTGGGACTGATGGAAGTTACCAGCTGAAAATTTCACAAGCCTTAGCCTTGTACCTTTGATCAGTCTTTGGCTGTAGGTTTACTTTGTTAAGGTAACCTGAGCTTACTTATTTTTAGTCAACCTTGCATTTGTATTTGCACCAATATATATAAATGTCGAACTGGTATTATAAGGACCAATACAATGATTATCGACCCGAATTTTAAAATGGACATTACCCGGACTATGACCATAGTGTGGATAGTACTTGGGACCACTACCAACCTTTTGAAGGTTATGGTTCATACCATAGTGATCCAACTAATTATTCGCACGATCACCAGTCATACGAACGAATAAATAAGTCATATTATACTGAGAAAAATGTTTGTTCTCCATATTACAAGATGCTCTCTGGCATTTCATGGAAATTCACATTCTTCGTCTGTTTCTTTGAATAATAAACTCAATCAAGTAGTTCAAACTGAACGAAAGTATGAAAATTCATTGCCACATATTCTTCTGTACAAGTCTTTCTTTAGAAGAGACGCTTAAGAAATTCATTGAAACCACGTACGAATATCAGTGAGACCCTTAAGCAGTTGACTGAAAATTCACGTGGGAGAGACATTGTGTGGGAACAAATTCATGAAACCTTTGGATAAATTAAAGATGAATGGACGGCTGTTAATATTGCTCAAAACGAACTTAATTTCCAAACAGTGTTTCCAATTTTACCTTTGATAATAATGATAAAGATTTACCTAATTTAGAGGGTGGGGTTATAATTGAAAGCACTACTTGTTTAGATAAGGTTCAACCATCTTCATATTATTATGATGATGAGGATAGTATTGATGAAGAGTTTGAAATTCGTAGTCATAATAATCAGGAAATTTTAAAATCATTTGAGCCTCATGCTGATAGTGTTGTTTTTAGTTCAAATCCTAATTATATTGATGATTATTTACCTACTCAAGAGGAAAAGGATTTAACTAGAGATATCATTGTTATAGGCGGTGAGATATTTCCTTGTTATTATGAAGACGATGATGGTTTAGAGGAACGAGTTTATCCCGAGACTAGTGTTTAAAGTCCAACAATTCATATACTATAGTCTCTGACGAAGATGATAGACTCGTAGAAAATTAGAATGTGGGTAAAGGCAGACCACCTTATTATAATTTAGATGAAACAATTGACCATTTTCCTGAATCTGAAATTAAGGAAATTATGACTGGTTCGTCCAAGGACATTGACCATTTTAGGTTCGGGGGTGAATATTATTCTCCCCGTGGTTTACCTTTGACTCTTATAAAGGTATCTCACTCAGGACTTGACATTTGTGCCTCTACCATATTAAGAGATTATCTTCAAGAACTCTTTCCCGAACCTAATTGTGTCCAAAATGAAATTCATGTATTAGAAACCCATCATCCTATTGATGTGGTTTATCCGGACCATAATACCATCATTGATTTTATTTTCCCACCAAAATTTTATTTACCAAATGTGGGAACATATGAATTTCAAATGTATCAGATTTTAAATTTTGGAATTAAGCTTAATTATTTTAGTAAATCTGAATCGACACATTTTCATGAGAATGACCACCACTTCTATTTATTCTATTGTGGTCAACTTTGTGAGCCAAATACGGTTGACTTTAAGGATCCACAGTTATTTCGATTATTGTTATATGATTCGTAAATTGTGACTAATCCATTCTTGTTTTGGCTGAAGACTTTAAACTTAGCGCTCTATGGAAGGTAACCCATATGTTTTTGGTACACGGTACTGGTAATATCTTTCCATCTCTTTTACTTTGTCATTAATACTCTTTGTTCATGTTTTCATTCATTTATCTTTAGAACATTGGGAACTATGTTCAATTTAAGTTTGAGGGTAAGGGAGAAAATTTAAAATTTTAGTTGTACCAATTTCCAACTTTTAGAGTCACGTAGTAGCCTTTTAGCTAAGTTTACATACAGATTCTCCCCAAAAAGATGGAAATTAAAATTGTTAGAGAAAACTACATTTGTGTTCTTAACCAATAAAAGAATAATCGTGACGGACCCAACCATCCATGCTAGAGATAATTAGGTAAGAGGGAAATACAGAAAGACAGAACTAACCTTATCATTAGTGGAGACTACCCTTTTGACTGATGCACCAGACTTTCAACTTTCCTCTTTAAGTTTTCATCTGCATAAATCTGAGTAGAATGATGAGATACTCAACCTCACACCACTTTCAGCACTATGTGATCTCTGAGTGCTAATTCTTATCACAATGAGGGTGACATCAGAACTAGCCTCATCTTGTAGTCTCAGTCACAACAATTACAACTCTCTCTCAATAGAAACTCAACATCATCAACAAGCGGAGCAACAACATCAATTAATGAAGAAGTTGAAGAAGTCAAGGTTTACAAGCAACAAAAGGGAAAGAACATTACATATTCAAAGTGATAGACACATTTATGAGTCGAATTTGCTCTCAACTTTGATAGTGTTGGAACTCATTTGTACTAATATTGTGTTTTTATGTATTTATAGTATTTTTGGAAAATAAACATTGTTGGAAAATTTGGCTTGAAAAACTACTAAAGGCACCCATAAATGTTATAAAGGAACACATGCCTTGGATTACGGGCACCCACCTATTTCAAATCCATAATTTAGGCGGGAATTCTTCTTGGTCAATCTGTGATAATTTCGTTAGAGATATTCAAGGAGTTCAAAAGATATCCTCTTGCCATTTATGAGTTGTACACAGTTGAGACCCGTATAAAACTAATCTTTCACATTTATCTCTCGAGGAAAGAAAATCAAAGATTTCCAATGAATATTACACATTCACGAAAAATTCTCGGCTCGGTTTGAAAATATCTTAGCAAGATTTGGACATAACACCAAATATTACTCTCGAGTTGTTTAAGGAAACAAAATATTAATTTTGTTCGGGAGTTAACTGCCATGATGAATCGAGAATGAAGATCAGATCAAAAGAGGAAGAATATTCCCGAGAGAAAATATTGGGATTAAAAGAGAAGATTTGAGAAGATTTGAAGGGTGGTTGGTTGTTGTAGTATAAATAGGAGAGGTGTATAAGAGTTATGGGGGGCTGGAGAGCTCCGAGTGAGCCGGAGAAGAAAAGCTTTCTGCTGGTGAAGAACATAAGGCGCCCAGAAACTGTCGATGATAGTGTCGCTGATAGTGTCGCTAACGAAGGCACTGAAGCAGTCTTATTTCAACAGCACCTTAAGTCCGTTCTTTTCTCATGTTTACTTTTCTTTCTTCTGTAACGCAGAGAACACTTCTCTGTAACGCTTATAAGCATATCAAATCTCCTGTGTTACTATTATTTCATCATTTGAGGCACTTTTTGAGCTATAGAATATATTTTTGAGGGCTTTTCCAATACAATGAGCTAAACCCCATATGATGAGGTGATGGAGGAAGCTATTGTTTCAATAAAAGTGGTATAATCCTATTTTAATTAATTTTTACAATTTCTTTATGATTATTTGCCTTGGTTGAAATTTGATTTAATGATTTTTGTTAAGCAGTTGTGATTTCGTTAGATGGTACATGCTTTGACCTAGGTTTTAGATGTTCCATGCTTTTGTTATACAATTGTTATTTTAAAAATCTACTTTTTGCAATATCTTAGAATCAAATTAAATGTGGCATAGGATTTACATAAAAATGCAAGTAGGAATTAGAATTGCATAAATAATAATTAGATTAAATCACTTTATTCGGTTACTGGTGAAATCCATAACCTCAGTATTTGTGAATATTATTTTCATATATTGTACATATTTTTAGTTTAGAAATTAGTTTATTAAAATATAAAATCAGTCTTCACAAGTTCGAGAGAGTTCGAGAGTATGAAACCATTTCTTACCACAACTACAAACACATCAATTTTTGGCGCCGCTGCTGGGGACTTGTTTTTAGAATTGTTTTTAGATTTTTTTAGGTTAATTAGTTTAGTTAGATTTATTTTTATTTTTATTTTTAGTTGTTCTATTTTACGTTTTTGGGTATTTTCTTTGTATTACAGGTTTTGGATCAAGAAGAAATTGGAGTTAAAGATCATATTGATTGATTAAAGACTTGGAGTCAAAGACAAAGCGAAAAGAACGGAAAAAGAAGACAAGAATTTTATTTTTTTAGTTAATTTTTTTTTTAGGTTTTTATTTTTTTTAGAAAACTGTATTAGGCAATTCTTATTATTTTTGTAATTATTTTAGGTATTTTTATGTTTTTTCTTATTTTTTTGGACTTTGGACTTTGAACTTTTGGACTTTCTTATTATTTTTTAAACCCTACGGAAGGGTATTTAAATATAAACTGCAACAGGGAAGGACGAAAATTACGGTATTGTCTCGGCCCCTCGGATTCGTACACTGACACAGGAGTTGGTGGCCCGAGTCGACTTCAACGGTTCATCGCCCGTCTAGTACGGGATGTAAGACTCTAACCACCCACGAATCCCTTGTCAGTGGGTTTTCTGTATTCCTTCGTAATGCATATATGTTGAGGACTTGAATACGCAATTTATTTTCTAGTAAAGGGCAAGGACTGGCCATATAAGATAAGGACTCGGATTTCATCATCGTTTCCTTCTTGCCCGCCTTAGGAACATGTTACCCAACGCGAACATAAGCCTAAAATTTTACTAGAAAGAGACCTATAGGGTAACGAGCTTATTGTAAAATCATTCAAAAGGACTGTATTGGTTACTTTGTTAGCCTAACTTAAAGTTCAGGAAGATTATTTTAAGTTGATTAGAGCCGCCTTGTAACCCAAGGAAAAGTTGCTAAAGAGGCAGGGTTATCAAAGCTGCTTAGAGATTGTCATGTTTCTATTCGACTTAATCTAATTTGGATCGTTCTGAGAGATTCGTTAAAACTGTAACTCGTTGCCTTTTGGAAGAATAGAAGCTGGTCTAGAAACAATCTAAGTGGAGCCGTCATGATTTATTTTTGCTAGATTCAATAGGTTTGATTTGGTTGAGTCGGCCTTGCTTGTGTGTGTTTAGAACCCCTTCTGGTAAGATTTATTTTTAGAGTTTATTTTTGTATATATTAGGAAGTTTTTGTTAGAAAATGTCGAACTGGTATTATGAGGACCAATACAATGAATATCCGACTGAATTTCAAAATAGACATTATCCATACTATCAACAAGGTGTGGATAGTAGTCGGGACCACCACCAACCTTTTGGAGGTTATTGCTCATACCAAAGTGATCCCAATTACTATTCGTACATACATCCGTCTTATGAACATAAAAATGAGCAAAATTCGAGTTCTTTGTCTTGGAGGGATTCCCTAAAGTAGTCGCAAAATAGTCCTCCTTATGAACCTATTATGACTCTAGAAGAATCACTCAAGAAGTTAGCTGAGATAACAAATAGTTTTAAATTAAGTGTGTATGGAACAAATGTCCTCCTTATGAACCTATTATGACTCTAGATGAATCACTCAAGAAGTTAAGTGGGAATACAGATAGGTTTGTGTTAGAGGCAAAAGAAAGAATTGCTCAAAATAATCTTAATTTCCAGTACAATGTTTCCACTTTTACCCTTGATAATAATGATGAATATTTACCTAATTTAGAGGACGAGGATAAAATCGGTAACATTACTTATTTAGACGAGGTTCAAACATCTTCATATTATTATGATGATGAGGATAGTATTGGTGAAGAACTTGAAATATACAGGCAGAGTGATCAAGAAATTGTCACTCCAATTGTGCTTCATGATGATAGTGTTATCTCTGTTTCAAATCCAAATAATTTTAATGATTATTCACCTATTCAAAATGAAGAGGATTTGACTAGAGATACCACTATTTTAGACGGTGCAGAATTTTCTTGTGTCGAAGACGGTAATGGTTTAGAGGAACGAGTTTTTCCTGAGACTAGTGATTTAGAGTCTAACGATTCGAAGACAATAGTCTCTTACGAATATGATAGACTCTTAGAGAATTCTGATGTGATAGAGGATGATTTGATTCAGTTTGATAGAATAGTTTCCCCAGTGGATTTTGTTGTCCTAGACACCCAACCTTTTTAGGTCCCAGAGGCTAAAATACCAGTGATCTTAGGTCGTCCCTTTTTAGCTACATATAATATCGTCATCAACTATGGAAATAGAATAATTAATTTTTCTTTTGGTAACATGACTATTGAACTGAATCTATTTAGTATGAATAGACAACCTTCTTGTAAGATCTATCATTTAGAAGAAGTGAACGTAACTAGTACTTCAGTTCAGAAAAATTTACCAAACACTTTGTTAGAAGATCCATTAGAGAAATGCCTAGCCCACTTTGGGTTTGATGTTGACGATGATAGTGTTATTAATGAGGTGAATAATTTGTTAGATTCTGCACCTTTGATGAATACTTATAATATATGGAAAGCTAAGTTTTAACTTCTACCAGTTTATAAGTCTACCTTATTTCCTTCTATATAGGAAGCTGAATGTAGTTCTGACCTTAAGGACCTTAGAATCCAACCAACAGTCTTTAGTTCATCTGAGAGTAATGTCCACCTAAGTTTGGGGGTACCGATGATTCTTGTGATTGTCAAGTATCCCTGATTAAAGTCCCTAACTTGGGACTTGACATTTGCACCTCTACTATTTTTCAAGATCATTTTCAAACTAGATTCTCTGAGCCTGTTGATGTCCAAAAAGAAGTTCAGTTGTTAGAAACCCATCCTCTGGTCGATATGGTTCACCTAGGCAATAATACCAAGATTGACTTTGTTTTCCACCAAAATATTTTCTTCCATATGTGGGAACGTTTGAATTTCAAATATGTCAGTTATTAAGTTTTGAGACTAAGCCTAATTACTTTAGGAGACTAAAATCGACACATTTGCTTAAGAATGACTACCATTTTAAGAGTAGTCAACTGTGTGGGTCAAATCTGATTGACTTTGAGGATCCACAATTATTCAATTTATTATTATGTGCCTTAAGTTTATTATTTGATTTTTTCCATACTCTACAACATGATCCCTCGGATCCTACCTATGGGGAAATTCAGCTTAAAGAGATTTATCTAGACCCTTTCATAGAGCCCGAACCTGAACCTCAATTAAATGTAGTTGTCTTAAACAAGACACTAGATAGGGATAAGGGTGTACTTTGTTTGTTCACTTTCTGGGTCTGCTGCAGTTTTCTTTTATTTTGGAAAGCGTTATTTTATTCAGAAGACCCACAGTTGTTCCGACTATTGTTATATGATTTAATGAGGTGACTAATTCTTTCTTAGTCTGGCTGAAGACTTTAAACTTAGCACTTCTTGGGAGGTAACCCATGCTCATGCGACACGGTAATATCTTTCCTTAACTCATTTCCTTCGATTGGTAATAGTTTCTCCTTATTCATATATTTAATCATTCATCTTTAGAACATTGAGGACAATGTTAGATTTAAGTTTGGGGGTAAGGGAGAAACATTTAGTGAAGTATGAAACTCCAAAGTCTAGAAACTTGTGAAAAATTCAGGATGACACTAAGCATTCTAGGTAGATGGAAACTTAGCTCTTTTTCTTTAGGAATCGGTGTGCCCAGCTAAATGGTCTATTCATAAAAGGATGCCTACCTCATGTGTTAGAAATAACATGATAGTTGTCACCATATGTCGAAGTCTATCTCAACCATGTCACCTTCTGTTTTTGTTTTTGTAATTTTTGTGTTTCTCTAAGTGATTTGGTGGGGCACCGGTATCGAAGTGTTATCACCGCCACGATGAAGTATAGTGTTAGAGATTAAGCCCCATTATTGTATTATTTATTTTAAAAAAAATCGAGTATTGACACTTTGATAGAAATATGTGTGTGTTCTCCTTGTCTCTGTCGCCTAAGCAAGCGTTGGATGCAGGATCCATGGGAACTATCATGTAATCTGCTGAAAAGGACCATGCACTTAGACTCAAAAGATCTAATCATGTTGTCAGTATAAAGATAATTATTTTCAATAAATCGGTCGTTGGGGTCCTTGTATATACCAGCTGAGTCGATATTAGTATAAGAATTAAGACCAGTGGGAGCGTTTCTCAATCCATTAGGATTCATCCTGGCAGTGACCTTCAGACAGATATGGGAAACACCGTTCACCTTAGTCAACACGTGCTTACTTCATTTTGTCTATATCCATCTTCTAAATCTTTTCATGTGATTGTACTTTGATAGATTCTGAGTATCGTGGTTGAACGACTATATATGTAGAGTTTTGAATTCTTGTATGAATTTTAGTATGCTGAGTACAAACTCGTGTACAGCAATTCGACTCATATAGGGTAACGATTCCCATAGCCGAAGAATTTAGTATGTCAACTGAATAGCTTGTTTAGTGTTTACCTCAATCGTTCACAGGTAGCTAGGGTTTGGAGTAAAGGTTTTGTGGGTACATCTCTTGTAAACCCTCACGAGACAAAACTCGTCCGATAGGGACACCTATGGGTTTAAAGGCTTATTGCACACGCTAAGTACAATCGCGATGCCTGCGAAAGTGAGTTAGGATTTATTTTCTAGATTATATTTGCTCGAGGATTAGAAAATAATAAGTTTGGGGGTATTTGATAGACACATTTATGTGTCTAATTTGCTCTCAACTTTTATAGTGTTGGAACTCATTTTGTACTAATATTTTGTTTTTATGTATTTGTAGGTATTTTTGGAAGATAAACATTGTTGGAAAAATTGGCTCGAAAAACTACTAAAGGCACCCATAAAATTTATAAAGGCACCAATGCTTGGATTACAGGCACCCACCTATTTCAAATCCATAATTTAGGCAGGAATTCTTCTTGGTCAATCTGTGTTAATTTCGTTAGAGATATTCAAGGAGTTCAACAAGATATCCTCTTGCTATTTATGAGCTGTACACAGTTGAGACCCGTATAAAACTAATGTTTCACATTTATCTCTCGAGGAAAAAAAATCAAAGATATCCGATGAATATTACACATTCACGAAAAATTATCGGCTCGGTTTGAAAATATCTTAGCAAGATTTGGACATAACACCAAATATTACTCTCGAGTTGTTTAAGGAAACAAAATATTAATTCTGTTCGGGAGTTAACTGCCATGATGAATCGAGAATGAAGATCAGATCAAAAGAGGAAGAATATTCCCGAGCGAATATTGGGATTAAAAGAGAAGATTTGAGAAGATTTGAAGGGTGGTTGGTTGTTGTAGTATAAATAGGAGAGGTGTACAACAGTTATGGTGGGATGGAGAGCTCAGAGTGAGCCGGAGAGATCACAGAAAAAATTCCAGGAAGAAAAGCTTTCTGCTGGTGAAGAACATAAGGCGCCCAGAAACTGTCGATGATAGTGTCGCTGATAGTGTCGCTGATAGTGTCGCTAACGCAGGCACTGAAGCAGTCTTATTTCAACGGCACCTTAAGTCTGTTCTTTTCTCCTGTTTACTTTTCTTTCTTCTGTAACGCAGAGAACACTTCTCTGTAACGTTTATAAGTGTATCAAATCTCATGTGTTAATATTATTTCACCATTGGAAGCACTTTTTGAGCTATGGAATATATTTTTGAGGGCTTTTCCAATACAATAAGCTAAACCCCATATGCTGAGGTGGCGGAGGAAGCCATTGTTTCAATAAAAGTGGTATGATTCTATTTTAATTAATTTTTGTTATTTCTTTATGATTATTTGCCTTGGTTGAAATTTGATTTAATGATTTTTGTTAAGCAGTTGTGATTTCGTTAGATGGTACATGCTTTGACCTAGGTTTTAGATGTTCTATGCTTTTGTTATACAATTGTTATTTTGAAAATCTACTTTTTACAATATTTTAGAATCAAATTAAATGTTAGAATTGCATAAATAATAATTAGATTAAATCACTTTAATTGGTTAATGGTGAAATCCATAACCTCAGTATTTGTGAATATTATTTTCATATTTTGTACATATTTTTAGTTTAAAAATTAATTTATTAAAATCTAAAATCAGTCTTCACAAGTTCGAGAGTTTGAAACCATTTCTTACCACAACTACAAACACATCACAAAGTGACAAAGATAAAAACAAAAGATATAAATTTTTTAAGATTTGTGTACCAATAGTTGTGAAAATTCAAGAGCAAAAGTCTTTCTCCATTGACAAGTAAAGTTTTATTTTTTGCTTTGTATCATTCATTTTTGTTTCTTATTTTGTGTCAATATTATTTATCAAAAAAAACCAAAAAAAAAACAACGAATTGTGTAATAATTTCATTAGGATAAGCCATGGAGAAGAAGAAATTCAAAAATAAAGTTTTAAACAACAAGTGATCGAAGAAATAAAGGAAAGTTATCATCAAGGGTTGAAGCCGAAGACTGAAGACAGAGTTGTTTCTATTGAACACCATTAGAGAGTTGTGAGACTAGAAGATGAGAGTATATTCCCATCCTCATTTATGGTCGATTTCCTAAGGAATCATCATATTTCTTTTCCTTTTGAGATCATCAGAAAAAAATTTGGTTTGATATCTTCAGAAAAAGCGTTACCATCAATAGTGTGTAAGTATTATCTCTCTAATCCTGCCCGGTGTGACCCTTAAAATCATTTTTTGAGTGCAAATTCATAAAATCCTATGGCGAGGCAGCGTCGAGACGAAATGCTTATTTGGTTGCTCTGTTAGTTCGTTATCCATCTGGCAAAATACATCTTTGGCACTGGTTCAACTTGTCACAATATCTCTCTCATTGATTAAGCGTATGAGCATGTGTTTTCTCTGGAACTTCTGAGTACTTGGTATTTGGAGGAGAAACTTTATGTCCTCGTAGGTCTTTGTATACTTATGACATTAGAAGTTGGAATAAAAGGTTTTGTGGGTATACCTCTTGTAAACCATCACGAGACAAAACGTGTCCACTAGGGCCACCTGGGGGTTTAAAGGCTTGTTACACATGCTAAGTATAGTCGTGATTCCTGCGAAAGTGAGTTAGGATTTTTATTTCATTTTAAGGTTAGTTTTTAATTTTAGTTTTGCTCGAGGACTATCAAAATATAAGTTTGGGGGTATTTGATAGACACATTTTTGTGTCTGATTTGATCTTATATTTATATTGTTAATTCTCAATTTTTGTACTAATGTTGATCTTTTGTAGGTGTTTTTGGAATAATTGGATATTGTAGAAGAAATGGTTTATAAAGGAACCCATAAAAGTGTTAACGGCACCCCGGTAGTTTGGATAAAGGCACTCACTTCTTAAATTTGAAATAAAAATTGGCAGGAAATCAATTCACTCATCTGAAAAAGATCTTGGGTAGATATTTTAGGCTTTTGTAAGAGTTTGAGAAGCAATATACTCATGCCTTATTAAGAGAAAGTGTTACATGTTATCAAACCAAAAAATCAATGTTTCTCGTGAAACATCCTCTCTCGTCAACAAACAAAATCTCACTAAATATTTGGTTTGTGAATAGAAAATCAGGGAAGATATTTATTTCATGTGAAACAAAGATGGACTTGCCTATTTTATTGGAGTTTGTTTACATTCTTGTTAGAACCAACAAGTTGACAACGAGAAATAAAATCAAAGATTTGGATCAAGAGTTAACACCGAGGAAGAAAATATATCACCGAGATTTGACATTAGCTGCCGAGATTTGATCATTGATTTGAGAAGATTTGAATAGATTTGATGGTTGCTAGTATAAAAGGGAAGGATGTAATCGAGTTACGGGAGGCTGGTTTGGCAGAAACACAAGAAAAATTAACTCAGAAAAAATCTATGCGTGTTTCTGCAACTCACGGAAATAAGAAGAAGAACAACAACAAAAGACTAGACTGAACTGTCGCTAAAACCCATTGCCTTTTCGTTCATATTCAACAGTTATTGCAACGATTTTAGCTACATTTTCAGTGACAGAAGTTGATGTAAGGCGCACGAAAGCATTCGTTGATTCATTAAATAAAATTTAAATATTTTTGTGACACGATTGGTCATTTCATCTTTCTAATTTCTTATAAGTTGATGAATAAAATTGGTTTTTCTTCAAAAAAAAATCTCCATGAGTAGCTAAATTATTTCTAGGGTGTAGAAAGAAACTTTTCGATGTGTATTTTAATCTTAGACATAATTCATACTCTCTTTTTGTGTCATTTAATTGCTAATTATTTCTCTTCTAAATATTATTTTATTTATTGTTCTGAATAGTCTTTAGGTTGTTGATCTTTTATAAGCGAAGGAGATTATATCTTTGTGAGACGAGGAAGTCATATAAATAATAGTATTTTCCAAAACATGAGATTGGGTTCGAAACTGTTTTGAGTAGTGTGAGAGTATATTGTTTGAGATATTAAATTGTTAACTTTATCAATATCAGAAGTAGTGAAATATGAAACCCTAGACTTTTATTTCATTTGTAAGTCATTTTTAGTATTTTAAGTATTTTTAATTTTAGATTAAAATCACCAAAATAATTTGTCATTAGCACTTTGATTAATTAAAAACTAGAAATTGTAATTATGAAATTCCTGTAAAACGAACCGTACTTGCATAGTGTCTCATCGACAGCCGTGCTCTTACGGTACAATTAAAATTCCATCAGAATAATTAAACGATTTTTTTAGATTAGAAGAGATTTGTCGGAGATTGTGGGTGTAGAAGGTGTGATTTTAAATGGGAAAAATAAATAAATTTATAGATGATGGAAATAGATTCGTTGGATCAACTAGCCATTGTCGGCTTAGGCTTTTCTGATTGACCAAGTTTAAATCGATTGGCTCAAGTTGAACTGATCGGTTTTAACAGGATGCATAAATGCTCAAACTCAAACATTTTCCCATCTGGTTGTTCCACTGTGAGGTGGCAATGGGAAAAAAATTCGACGTATTTGCCTACTCCGTCCACTGCCTTTGTTATAAGCTCCCTTTAGGAAGACAAAAATTACTAATTACATTAGAAAGTTATTATTGTGTTTGCAATCCCTTGGTTTTGAGGGCTGCATATAATTCAAATATCCAAAATGTTGATACAGGGGATATAATCTGTAGCAAAAGTCAAAAATACTCTTACATAATTAATAAATAAACCCAAATATAATTATACATAAAAAAAAAAACTAAATCTATTATTCTTCTCCTTCTCTTCTTCTTCTTCTTCTTAAAAAATGACGGATTAATAATTCGATTTCAGTTTCAGAAGCTACTTATGGCTAGTAACAAAATTAAACCTTAGCCGTAAACACTCATTACTGTTAGAAATTTATCATTTCCCAGATGTAGGCTAGTAAATATTCCCCCAAAGCGTGTTATGTTATTGGACACCATTGATAGGATCAAGCGTAAATAACTTCTACAAATAACAGTATTTTCATACTGACTATATTTTGGACAGCGAATTTTTGGTGCTAAAACATTTTGTGTTTGTAATGAGCATTCCGTTTATTTATTTATATTTATTTTCTGATTTAGGTTTACAAAGAAAGTTTTATTGAATAATTAAGTAAAAAAGATTTAAGATTAGATGAGAATTATTAGATATTACGTGTGTAAAAGATATAATTTTTTAAATAGAAAAGAGTCAAATTTATATATAATAAAAACAGAACCGATGTTAGACTAAGTTCTCGGCTCAAGAAGAACCGAGATAGGATATGCAAATGTTCAAATTCGAACATTTTCCCGTGGCAAATGAGAAAATTTGTTCATCTGCCCACCCGTTGTCATTGCTCTAAGCTCTCTACAGAGGGCTAAAATAATCAATTATATTAAGGCAAATACAAAATAATAAAGCAAATTTAAAGGGTATCGGGCGGGCTTCAGAGCAAATTTAAAGAGTATTGGACGGCCTTTCAAAAGCTTTCAGATTCAGAGTTTGTCGAGTCCGTCAAAAATGTGGCCCCCTCCATGTGATCAAGACAAGGCTTTGCTTGCTTTGGGTCTGGGTCGGCCCTGTAAATGCATGCGCGAAATTATTGCTGAGCATATACGAGAGAATATACTCCCATTAAGTTACTCCAATGGTTAGTAGCTTCCTTTTCTCTGAGTCTAGTATCCATAGATCAGGTCTGCATCAATGGATATTCTTAAGTATGAGTGCAAGAGGCTAATGCTTTTCTCCAAAGAGCTGAAAATGAAAAAGAAATTTGAAGTTTAAGGAATAATGATGCTTTTAAATAATCATCATTATTTGGCATAATGTGTTAACTAAACCTAATGCATTTGTGTTGTCTTGCCTTTATCTAAAGATAAAAATGATAAAGAAAAAGAGGAGTTGGTGAGGTTTGCACCACTAATTAAGCTTAATTTAGATCAACGTAAAAACTTGATTTTCCAGCAATAATTATGTATGAAATGTTTTTCATCCAAATTTGTTGGACCATCTCACAATGTCCACATTATGGTATTTAGTGTTGAATGAGTGTGTGACACAAGTTTTCATATTGACAAGTCTAGATAGAGATTTCGCATATAAAATTCATGAACGAAAACTTAGGGCAAATTAATTAACTACCTTAATATAATTAATATTATCTAATTGTACACGCACCATTAGAGCAAGATGGAGTAGCAGCACATTACATTAGTAGCAAACATTGTCAAAGACAAATAGTTTTCTTACATCTTCCAGATTAATATATTAGTCAGGAATCATTTCACATGTAAATTGTTTTCATCAGCTAAGCTAAGCCAAGCAAAGCCATATAGTTTTGCTTTGGACAATCAGAGTGCGTAGGACATCATGCGTTGTACTAGTTATCAGGGCAACTGCAGCGGTTGGAGTATACTAAAGAGCAAAGAGGAAATTTGTTTGTTTTAAAAAAAAAAACTCAGCGGAAAAGTCGACTAAATATGATCTTACGCTCCTCTACACGAGCGTTTACCGACCAAATGCTTTTCTACACGAGCGTTTCGACCAAATGCTCTTCTACATGAGCATTTCAAAACCAAAAACTCTCTTAGAGGAGCGTTTCAAAACCAAAAGCTCTCGTAGATGAGCGTTTGGACTAAAAGCTCTCTTAGAGGAGCGTCTCTAACAACAACGCTCTCCTAGATGAGCGTTACCAAACTTCAGCCGTTACAACGCTGTGACGTTTAACCCACACGCTCTTTTAATCCAGCGTTAGAGAAACGCTGTATTGAGAGAACGTTTCACAAAAGTTCTCCTACAAAACGCTTTTGTGTTTAGAACGTTCTCCTACAACAGCGTTTTGAGTTAACGTTCTCCTACAAGAGCGTCCGACTATATTTGTGTTTGGTCCAGTTGCTCGACAAAAATTGGTCGAATACTGTTCAAAAACTGGACCATATCGTATATACCCTCGCCCGTTGCGGCTCACAAAAGTGGACCAAAGAGTAAAATTGGTCTTTACTCTTTGGTCTACTCGACCGCTGCAGTTGCCCTGAGGTTACATGCAAGTTTTGTACTGAATGGCAGAACAACACGCGTAAAAAGAGAGAAATTTAGTCTTGTAGCGCTTATAATAAAAAGTAAATGAGTTCCCCAACTTGCGTCAATTTTGATGTGTTAGGTTTATTTATTGATTGATCGTGATTTCATTTCATAGACTGATTTTCATGAGTACCACATGGTCCCGATGAATTAAGTGATGATGGAAGCTAAATACGTTAATTCAATTCAAGACCCAACCACCAAACTTAATTATTAGTATGTAGTAAGATCAAGATGGGTTGTGCCCTGTACTCCATGAAGGTACGCAACAGACCATGCTATATTGCTACTAGTATCATGCAATATGTTTTTCCCTTCTTTTGGATTGTATGCGTTGCTCCCTTGTCCCAATTTCTAGTCAATTATCCCGCTTCAAGTTTTGGCCTGAATGTCTACATCCGAAGATTAGGTGTGGGTTAAACATTACATTTTCAGGGGGGCTATTAAAAATAATTCAGAAAATACAAATGAGTTTTTTCAAGTGATTTTTAGAGATTTTATACGTGAAGCCTGTGGCTGTGACTGTTGCCCGCTATTTTGTAGAGAGAATCTTGGCACGAGAAAAACCTTCCTGTCTTCTTTTGGTGTCACAGAACATTTACAGCTCGGCTGCTAAAAGTCCAAGAGTAGGGCATGCAGATGGATTGCACCAGTACTAGATCTACTACCACTATTATATGTAGTGCTGGCTTTGATTGTGACTCGCCAAATTTCTCCTTCCACTCATTACAACCTTCTCTCTCTTTTTTTTTTCTTTATAGCTGATGACCAGCCCCCACTATAAACTTTCTTTCCTTTCTAGCAGTTGGTCCATTAATCAATTTAGCAGTAGTTTTTTTTTTTTGGCAAAAGAACGGAATTCGTTACTTAAAAAGGGGACTACATATGTCTACCGATAGTTGGTTCAGAAAAGAGGTGGGATCATCCCATTGCATCCCCCCTCCTTCTAAGTGAGCATGCTTAGCTATGGAATCTGCTATCATGTTTCCTTCTCTACCAACATACGATAAATTACAAAACGATAAAGAGTTTAAAAGTTTTTTACAATCTACTAATAAAGCATAACAAGACCATGGGCTGGATTTTGTGATATCTTTTACATCTTCTATGATCATCTTTGTATCACCTCGGAACAAAATGTGGCTCCACCCTTGCTCTTTAGCCCACAAGATGGATTCTCTCAAAGCCGTTGCTTCCGCCTGGTGACTGGATCCAACTCTAGCCACTCCTGAGAAGCCTGCTATGAAAGAACCCTTTGAAGTACGGGCTACGACTCCATATCCAGCTGCATAGTCAGTTACAGAGTAAGAACCATCAAAATTTATTATGATATAATTGATATTTCTGGAGGCCCAATATGTCACGAGACCCTTTTCGGAGCTGATGGCCTTCATGATGTGCTGCGTCTGTTTGGTTTGTGGTTGGGGTGGGATATCGATGGTTTTTATAGCTGTAATCTGTTCGGTACTATTGTTTATGGGAATGCGCCTAATTTGGGTGGTTGGGATATGGAAAAGGGGTTGAGTAGCTGGGATGGGCTTCTTTGGGTGATAGGTAACTCTGTTGGTGGTTTCGGGGTTTAAAGAAGCCTCGTACTTCAATTTAGCAATAGTTGATGTAGCTTAATCATCTTATAACTGATCACGATGAACTAAACTCCCAATTTCCAAAAGATGTGCAACTCGTAACTCGTAAAACCTCTTCACTAATAACCTATATCTTATTATAACTCAAAGAAAAAGAAAAGAAAAAAAGCCCTCTTCACTAGAGATTGAATTAAAAAGGGGTGAACTTTATTATTTTTCCCAATTTTCTAATGTCAGACTAGATCCATGTGCATAAAAACCTGAGGTCAGACATTACAAACTTTTCTTTTTATTGGTAGGAAGAAATTACAGTCCTTGTGACGATCATTTATGGTGATCAATCACAACCAAAAACTTAAGTTGTTTAAAAATAATAATACTCCAAGTGTAATTGATACAGAAAGATTATAATACAGGGAATCATCATTCAAATATAAATGAAAACAACTCAATATATAACGTGGTTCAGCTAATAAGCCTACATCCACAGGAAAATACAATTTATTATTTATCAACACATATTTTATACACAAGGTCATATAAAAAATTAAGGAAATTTTGTTCAATAAAGTTCTTAACCTAGTCTTAGCTTTTTCCCTTCTTGAATTTCCTTCAGAGTTTTCTCTCTATTTTCGTTATTCCCCTCTTTCTATTTTTGGGTTGGTATTTATAGTAAAATATGATGGGTCCCTCTTCCTCACTACTTCTTATCTTTACTTAACATATTTGATCTTATCTTTGTCTTTGGGCGCAGCTCATTTTCCATTCGTAATGTTTCTTACTAGTTCCGCTTGCTGATGCGCAGCTTCCCTTTGGATTGAGTATTTGTTGGTTCTTTGTCTTTATTATGTGGAGGTTGGCATGTGTGACGTGTGGAATTTGACGTGGAGCATATTTACTCTTGCATGATTAAAATTTATAGTGCGCGCGTAGCAGGGCGCAGATGCCTATGGAGCGCAAGAGATAGCCAGATGATTATGGGGCGCAAGAGATAACCAGATGATTATGGGGCGCAAGAGATAACCAGATGATTATGGGGCACAAGAGATTGCCAGAGCGCAGATGATTGTCTTGGCTATTGATGATATTTTTTCTTGTGCTCTTTCCACGTGTCCTGTATGCATTAATTTAGTCTGACTTTTCTGCTCCCGGTGTAAGTTGATGTGTGATAAATGTTTTATAGCTATCTTTCTTTATTATTTATTTTGTTCTTGTACTTCTCGGTGTAACATAATATGATACTTTCTTCTTATGATGTGAACACGTGGAACTGATTAATTTATGTCCCTACAATTTGCCCCATTTTTGTCTTTTGGATTTCTCTCCCACGTGCCTAGAATTCAAAAAGGCAAAAAGTAATGATGACCGTTGGGTTTTGCGCCCCTAATAAATTTGAATTTCGACGGTTTCATACGTTTTCAAGAAGACACGTCGTCTGGATTCACGCCTTTTGAATTCCTTTTTACAGTCATGTCAGTTCACTGGTTCAGTATTTAAGAGGAAGTTTTGTCATTTTTCTCATTACTTTTCGATTTCCAAGCTTGTAGCTGATTGCATTTCTGCTCTTCTCCTGTCTTCTTCTTCTTAAAGTCTTTATTCCTTAAACTTTTCCGAGATTCCTTGTTTGATCAAGGTTTTTATTCCCATGATTAAACCTTCGCTGATTTACTTCATCTTTTTTTACTGGTGTGACTGTTAGACTTCTTCTGTAAAAAGTTTTTGCATGTTGATTTTTCTGTTAAGTTTTGTATTATTTTATGTTGTTCATCATTGTAACCTTGTTTCTTCTTGGTCTGTAGATTAATCATGTCTGGAAAAGATAGCAGCCGTGCCCCCAAACATACTTCCCAAGGTGACCGGCATTCTGCTGGCAAGAAAAGGGATGAAGGTAGACCAGTGCATCTCAGGAGAATTCGTAGTCTTGCTCCTCCTCCTGTTAGATCTACTACCAGAAGTGACCGGGTTCATGAGCTTCTTAGCTTCAAAATATGGATATGGAGGAGTTCAAAAGGAACTATGGCCTTCAGGAGTTTAACGTTTCCCTTTATAACTCCCTTGAAGGAGACAAGATCTCCTTGAACATGATTCTGAACTTTGACTATTCTCCCACAAGATTGCTGATTACTGCTGGTGCAATAGACGCTGGGTTAAGGCTGCCCTTATATGACAGTCGATACCCCTATCAGTTTGAAGTTCTAGCTAGCCATGGTCTGGCTAAAAATAGCACCGCGCATTCAGTTGCGCAGTACAATGGAAAATGATGGAGAATATTGGATGAATGCAGCATGCGCAGCGTTGGGAAAACCAACTTCACCTGCTATACACCTAATCCTGCGAACCGCGTCCATTATACAGTGGAGAACTTCCATTTGTCCTACTCTGATTCCTTTGCTGATATAAATTACATGAACTGGAGTGTTGTTCCTGGACACACGAGAGGCGATGAAATCCATTTGCTGGCTGATATTGATGCTACGAAGATAAATCTCATCCCGTGAACGGAGGAATCTTTGGTTGAAAAGCTGCGTCGGGACCATGATTAGCGGTGGTATCTTACTCCATTGGTGATTGAAGGGCCCTGGATTTATGTCCAGGCTTCGGAAAATACAGTATGAAGCCTTCAGGAACGGTTCCCCTCCTATTGTCCGTGGCTATTGAACTTCGACGGGTTTAAATTCTCTTATGGTGATATGGTAAGCAATGATTTTTTCAGTTCACCTGATCTTAAGTGTTGCGTAAGTTGTTTTTCTTAAAAAGAAAAAAAAAATTACGTAGCCTCCAAAAGAGAAAGAAAGTTTAAAAACTGATGTAGGCACCAAGCGTAAAGCTATTCCTCCATCTGACAAGGTACGGCTCCGTCTTGTATTGACAAGGTACTCAGAACGTTTGAATTGCGTGTTGCTAACTTACTTGAAAATGTTAACAGGGTCAGAAGAAAATAAAGGCTACCCCTCGTACTTATTCCAAGAAGGTGGCTAAGGCTAATCCTCCTCCTAGCCAGCCTATTTTGATGATAGAAGGTGGCATGGTGCAAAACGTAACTCCAATAGCTTCTCGTCCTACTACCTTGGGTGATGTTGCAACTGAAGCCCCCCAAGCAGCGGATACTGAATCTCCTCTAGATGCGAGCTCCGTCCTTTCTTATTTTCTATCTCATTCTCCTCTGTTTCACGTCGATGACATCATTCTTTCTGAGTTCGTGGATGATTTGACTGACAAGGAGCAGGCTGCGCCCCTGACAGAGTTGAACGGAGATATGATTGAGTATGCTCCTGCCAGGCTGGAGACCATAGTCGAAACATAAGTTGAGCATGCTTCTACCGAGGAAGACGTAGCTGCTAACGTAGCAAATCCTTCCCCCGCCCTGGTTACTAATACTACTGACTCTTCCCTTGAGGAAAACGCAGTAGGTGCTTTTGGGAGCGCAGAAAGGTTAGTCTCCCGTTCTGAGGAATAAGTGTATACTGCTTCAGTTGCTAGTGGGGAGAGGTCTTCTCGTAGGGAAAAATGGCAAGAGCGTCTCCGACGTTGATAATCTCGTTGGAAGAGAAGAAGATGTGTTCGACTGTTTCAAGGAAAAAGACCTGCTTCTACTTCCTAGCAATGCTCATCCCAAGCCTACTGATTCCGCTTCTGTTGCCAAATTGTGAGCAGAGATGCGTTCCGTTCCTTTCGATACGGTGATGAAGGCTTGGTCAAAGGATAATGCAAGTGAAGCTTTCCCTTTCGACGTCGAGGTGCCCTCCACCCTTGCCGAGGTCCTTGCAGTGGCAGATGGAGTTGTATATGCCCGTCCGCAGCAGGCTCTTATGCAGGTATGTTTCTCATAACTTATTTATTCATTGACTTTTATTTCTTTATTTCCTACTCTAATGCTTATCTTTGATTTCACAGCTTGCTTATAATGAGAGTTGCTATCTGATTGCGTACAAGTTCTTCCAAGCTCGTTCACTGATGATGGAGGATAAACTCAGGAGTGCTGAGGAAGAACTTGCTGAAGTCAGAGCGGAGGCTGATTCACTTCGCCTTCGACTGTCGGAGGGTGGTGCTGCTGAGTTAAAGCAGGAGAATAAATAGCTCTGACAGCAGCTGTCTACTCTTCAAATCCAAGGTTACAATACTTCATTTTCTATGTTATTTTATTTTTTTTAGCACATATTTCTGAAATTCTTTCTGGAGTCAGAGGGGATTCAAATCTTGTTGTTAAACTTCGGGCTAGAGCCACGTCTTTACATGGGCACGTAATGAAAGTCACCGAGGAGAATGTAAAGGTCAAGGAGAATTTCAATAAACTGGTGGATGAGAGGAATAAAATTCTCATTGCGTATAAAAAACTCTCGACATAGTATGCATCTTCGAAAAAGACTTTGTTAGCAAAAAAGGGGAATTTGATGCTGCTATTTTATATAATAATGATAGTGTTGCTGAGGCCATGGTGAAAGTAGAAAAATTAGAGGAGGAAAATCGAAAGCTTTGTGTAGAGCGCAAAAATATCCTTGCTGAATTTTCTCGGTCTAGGTCGCAGCATGATTCCAGACATTCAACTTTTGTAGCGCGGCTCATCAAAGAAAGAGATATCGCAGCTGCAGATTCTCATGCTAGAGGAAAAGCTCGTTCGGAAGCTCAAAGTCAAGTCCGCAGCCTCTCAGATAAAATCCTTTATCGAGATATTGATATTTAGCGTTTACATAAAGAGCTTGATAAACGCAATGAGAAGATTAATTTGCTACGAGATAGAGGATTAGCAGATGAAGTTGAGATTGCGCAATATAAACAAAATCTCGAGCAATCCACGGGAGATTATGCTAAACTTCTGAGTGAATTTGAGTTTCTTGATCTTTCTAATGACAAAAATGTCCAGGATTTACAGAAGTTTGAGTCCCTTGCTATAGGTAGTTTATCTTGTATCAAAAAGTTATTCTTACTTATTTTTTACACAGTCTAACAATCTTTTATTTTCTATGTAGATTTTGAAGGAAAGTTTAAGAGAGCAGCTGCCAAGGCTGAGGAGTATGATAAGAAGATGAAGAAAGTTAAGCTTTTGTCTGCTAAGGTTGAGAAGGAGCTTTCTGAAGCTAATGACAAGCTCAAGGAGGCAATGAGCAACTTGGGAAGCTACAACTAAATTGGTTGAGGCGCAAGACCGAGTTACTCAGATTACTTCCAAGGCGGAAGAAGCAGATGTTAATTGGCAAACTGCTGTCAAATGTTACTCCAACGACTTGGCCACGGCGGAGGAAAAGCTTGCGTACTGGCAGAATCAAGCTTCTTTGGCTGAGAGTAGGGCTTCATCAGCTGATGGCAAGATAAAAACGTACGAGGATACGCTTATTGCTTCACGTGAGAAGATGGAGTACATGAAAGTTGAGATGAAACGGGGTATTGCTCTGGAAATTAATAATACCCTTGATAGGGTTGCGAAGGATGGTTGGACCAAAACCTATCCACGCAGGGTGGTTCCCGAGCCTGCCCCCCGTGCTACTCCTGCTTCAACTTCTGATCCCGCTTCAAGTGTTGACCCAGCTCCTACCCCTGATCCTGCTCCTTAAAATTCTTCTTGTGTCTTGCTGCGTATCACTTTTCTTCTTGTAAACTGTGATGACATATAAATAAAAATAATTATTTTCTGATATTCTTTTCATACCTTTGACATTTTACTTTTGTTCCTGCAATAAAATCATAAGATAAATTGACTAATGAGTATATAATTTGAAACCTCAAGGATTTATTGTACCTTGGGCTCCTTTTGAGGGTGCGCTTCACATAGTAATTTCTCTCTGGCCAAGAGGAAATTACCTATGTGGACCATGTTACTTGATATAATAATTAATGTCATATAGGGTATCTCTTGTTAGCGGATGTACCCAATAGTCAGTATTTAAGACTTTTACATGGGTCTCCTATGAGATTTTGCCTTTATTTTCTTTATCTCGTATGATCACAAATTACTATACGATTGCATAGAAAATTATGGATAGTATGGTTTAAGATATTGTGCATTCCAAGGATGTCGCAAAACTTCTCCATCCATATTTGGCAAATAATAGGATCATTGTCCCGCAATGTCCTGTATGATATAAGGACCTCCCAAATTGGGTGCAAACTTTCCTGTTTTTTTATTCTTTTGATATTCCAGAATTTTTCGCAATACGTATTGTCCTTCAACAAAATGGCGCAACTTTACTTTTTTTCCATATTCTCTTGCTAACTTTCTTTGATAATTCTCCATCTTTTGTAATGCAACGTCTCTTCTTTCTTCTAGATCATCCAACTTTTCAAGCATTAAATCTTCATTTAAATTCCTTTCCCATGCCTCTGTCTTGGTAGTTGGTAATATTATCTCTGTTGGTATGACTGCTTCTGCCCCATAGGTAAGTAAGAATGGTGACTCTCCAGTGGCAGATCTCCTTGTGGTGTGATAGGCCCATAGAGTGTTATGAAGTTGCTCACACCATCGCTTGTGATGCCCTTCCAGAGTCTTCTTGAGATTAAGTGCAATTGTCTTGTTTGTAGCTTCATCCTGCCCATTGCTCTGGGGGTAAAGTGGAGTTGACTTTCTGTTTTGGATATTGAAGGCTTCAAAAAGCATGTTAATATTTTTTCGATGCAGCTGCTGTCCGTTGTCTGAAACTATTGCCACTGGGATTCCAAATCTACAAATTATGTCTTCAAACAAGAATTTGAACACATCCGAGTCTCTAATGTGAGCAAGTTCCCTGGCTTCCACCCACTTGGTGAAATAATCTGTTGCTACAATTAGGTATTTCCTTTTCCGTGTTCCTTCAGGTAGGGGTCCGTCAATATCTACCCCCACTTTGCAAATAGCCATGGACTAAGTATTGAATTAAGTTCTGTTGCCGGCGCTCTGATTTTCTTAGCAAAACGTTGACATTCTTCGCATCTTTTGACCATATCTTCGGCATCCTTTTGCATTGTGACCCAATAGTATCCCTGCGTTTTCGCCTTGAGGGCCAATGATCGTCTGCCGCTATGATTCCCAGTGTCGCCATAATGTATATCTGTTAAAATTCGATGTCATTCTGGCCGTGATACACACCGAAGTAATGGTCCCATGAAGAGCTTTCGGTACAAAATACCATCCCTTAATTGATAGTTAACAGACTTTGATTGTATTTTCCTTGCTTCCTTGGCGTTCGCTGGCAATATTTGTTTTAGCAAGTAATGATGTAGTTCAATCCTCCAATCTTCTTCTACACACCTATCCTTTGGTTTTTGGGGTATATTTGCGTCATTCTTTGTGGCTGGATCCTCAAGATCTTCACTTATTTCATCTTCCATATTCTCAACTGCCCATATTTTAATTGATGGTTCATAAATACGTCCAATTTTGACGACAGATGTGTTCGGATATTTAATCATTGAGGAGATAAACGCTAACGCATCTGCATGACGATTCTTATCTCTGGACAAATGGCGAAAATGATGTTTGGAACTTGGGACGCTAACTTTTGCACGAGGCCTTTGTATTGAATCAAGTCTTTATCAATTGCTTGATATTTTAGCTCAACTTGTCGGATTATCAATTGTGAGTCACTTGTTAACCGTACATCGGTAATTCCTAGTTCAATAATTAACCGGAGGGCATGAACCACAGCCTCGTATTCTACTATATTGTTGGTGTGCTCTCCAAATTCTAAACGAAAAGCATGTATCAATCGTTCTCCCGTGGGTGTTGTTATTACAATGCCGATTCCTTCCCCCTCTTTATTTCGGGCTCCATCAACAAAAACTTCCCATCTCCGAGAATTGACAGAGTCTAAAATGTCCTAAGAGTCATCCTCTTCCATTCCTAGTAACCCCTGGATTTCAAAATCATCGTCTAATGGCAAATCTGCAAGAAAATCCGCCAAAACTTGAGACTTTTGAGCAGTTTGCATTTCAAAAAGAATGTGAAATTGTTCCAATTGTGCATTCCACTTTACAATTCTACCCACTTTTCCTGCATTCTTTAACACTGATTCCAGTGGAGCCTTTCTTGGTACTCGTACATAGTGCGTTAGAAAATATGTGTGCAGCTTCTGCGTGGCAAATACCAGTGTTAATATTAACTGTTCAATCTTGGTATAGTTCCTCTCCGCAAGGTTGAAAGTTTTGCTAATGTAGTAGATTGGTTTTTCCACTTTATCATTTGTTCGTACCAGTACTGCGCTCACTGCATCTTCTGTTGCAGCTATATATAGGGCCAAGATCTCTTCAGGCTGCGGTTTCTGCAATGTGGGTAAAGTTGTAAGATATATTTTGATGTTTTGAAAGGATTGTTCGCAGTTTCATTCCATATAAACTTGCTTCCCTTCTTCAGAGTATCAAAAAATGGTTTTCACTTATCCGATGACCTTGCAATGAATCTGTTAAGCGCTGCCAAGCATCCGTTCAGTTTCTGTACCTTCTTAACATTTCTTGGGGATGGCATATTTACGATAGCCTGTATTTTTGCTGGATCGACTTCAATTCCCTTTTCCGTAACTAGATAACCCAAAAACTTCCCAGATGTAACTCCAAAAATGCATTTTTCCGGATTAACTTTCATTTTGTATTTGCGCAAAGCTTGGAAAATCTCCCTCAAGTCTTGTAAATGATCCTTTGCCATCTTGTTTTTTACCAGCATGTCATCTACGTAGACTTCCATTGTGCGCCCTATCCAAGGTTTGAAGATTGCATCCACTAACCGTTGGTAGGTTGCTCCTGCATTTCTCAATCCAAACGGCATTCTCGTATAACAATACAATCCTCGTGGGGTAAAAAACCAGTATGCTCTTGATCTTCCTCGGCTAGTGCAATTTGGTTATATCCAGATTATCCATCCATGAAAGAAAAGGCTTCGTGTCCTTCGACAGCATCTACTAATTGATCAATGCTTGGGAGTGGATAACTGTCTTTTGGGCATGCTTTATTCAAATTGGTGAAGTCTATGCAGATTCTCACACCTCCAGTTTTCTTTGGGACTATGACCATGTTTGATATCCACGTTGGGTAGCGCACTTCTCGAATGAATCCTGCGTCCATTAGCTTCTTAAATTCTTTTTCTATTGGATCATGATATTCAGGTGCTACTTTTCGCATCCGTTGCCGAAATGCTATGGTGCCCGGATGTATACGTAATTCATGTTAAACAATGCTTGGGTCAATTCTTGGCATGTCTCCTATTTTCCACGCAACACATCTGCATACTCTTCGAGTAAACGGATTAAATCTTGCTCCCTTTCTGGTCTCATCAGGGTTCCAATTTTAATTGCCTTTGGAAATTCTGGCGTTCCAATGTTGATGTTCTTGGTTTTCTCTAGAACCGAAAAAACAGATTTTGGGGCTCCTAAGAATGTGGGATCCCCCTTGAACTGCTATTGTGAGGTTTCACCCCCTTTTCTTGTTCCTATCTCATCTTCTTTGGCTTTAGAATCTCTTCCTTCTTCATTGCTTGACTTGTTAGCTGCGACTTCAGACAAATTCTGATTTATTTCTCATTCCTTAGCTTGGACTTTCCTTTCCTTCTTATTTGCTTTCACTTGTTGAGCTATTTCTTGATTTATGTGTGCTTCCGTGAGGGCGCAAGTTCTCGCCATGCTCTGATCTCTTTTCTATTTCTCCCTGAGGTGTTGGAAATTACAAGTATTGATGGTACGTTGATGCAACCCCTTTTAACTGATGGACCCAATGCCTCCCGATGATGGCGTTGTAAGGTGAGGGCGCTTCTACCACACTGAACTTGGTTGCAACATTCAAGGGTCCAGTCATTATTTCAAGTGTGACTTCTCATCTGGGTTTCGATGTTACTCCATTGAATCCATAGATGGTGTAGCGAGATGACTCAAACTGATCTTCTTTCAATCCCATTTTCAAAAATGTGTCATAAAACAACACATTAAGAGAACTTCCTCCGTCTATCAAAATCTTTGTGATATTCCAACCAGACACAGGAAGGTGAGAACCAGCGGGTCGTTGTGAGTTTCTACTTCTTGATCTACCTCTTCTGCTGAAAATGTTAGTGGGGAAGCCATCCAATCTTCTCATGTTTCAGTGATCCTCCCTGCAACTTTAAATACTTCATGGTTGATTAATCTCTTGTGCAGCTTCCTGTCAATTGTTGCGTTCATCGATGATGAATTTGATTTAGAAAATGAAATCATATTGATAGTCTGATTGTTGTGGGGGATATTAACAATTCCCTTTATCAAGCCTTGAGGGTGGTGCAGGTGATTGAATGAATTCTTTTAACTCTCCAGCGTTAATCATCCCTTAGAATAGTAAAATTAAGTTTCTACATCGATCGGTTGAATGCCCCCGATAGCAATGATACTCACAATATTCTTTAGAGTTTTGAGTGTGCTCTGGTTGTCGATTTTTTGTTGGTGGCCATTGGAAGTCTGGTCTATTTTTTTTTAATTTTTTTTTTTTCAGAATATGGAGTGTTAATTTTTGTAAACACTCGCTCCTGAAAAAATTTCTTCTTTCCCTCTATCCGTGGACGCTTTGGTTCACTAGTTCCAGCTTTATTTGGAAATCTTTTCCCCGACCTGGACGATGGTTCTATTGAATTTGTTCTTTTTGCATCTCCTTGTTGTTGCGATACTAACCTTGGACATTGACCCTGTATGTCTTGCAGCCTTGCACATGTCTCGATTATGGTGCCCCTAAGTTTTCGGGTTGATATTATGAATATCAACAAAGAGCTGACTTTTTCGGTCAGCTATTCCCCACTTGTAGTTGTTAATGGCAGCATCTGGCTCAACATCTCCAATTGCCTGGCAGATTCCATGCCACCGGGCTGTATAGTCACGAATTGATTCTTCTGGACATGAATCGAGTGAATACAATCTATCCAATCCTGAGTCAACAGGTCTGTTGTACATGTACGCTTCAAAAAAAAAATCGAATTAGCTGCGCATACGAATAAATAGAACTTTCTTGCAATTTATCATACCATGCTAATGCATACCTTCAAGCTTGATGGGAAACATCGACACACTACAACACATTTTGCTCCCAGCGCACCATGATTCGGTTGTAATATTTCAAATGTGGGGTCGGATCCCTGGTACCATCATAGCATTCAAAAACAGGAATGTTCCATTCTCGGGGCATTGGTGCAAATGCTAAATGTGGTTCCAATGGCGTTCTCCTAGCTTCCTTTAACACTTCCTCTATTCGCCCACCTTCTTTATTCTTTAAGTTTCTTATTTCTTCCCTCATTTTCTCCATAGCTTCAAAGCATTTTTGCCATTGATCATGTTGTGGTCCTGGGTCTGCCCGATTCGTCATTTCTTGTCCAGGTTGCTGTGATGTGGATCTCAGTACCATTCTTTGATCTCGACTATTTCTTTCTCTTCTGCCTTCGAATCTACTGGAACTTACTTCTTATCCCCGTGTTCTGGTGGCAGCTGGCTCCGTATTCCGCTGGATCGTTTCTTTCAATGTTTGATTTTCTTTAGTTAATCGTGCGATTTGTTCGGCACAAGATCGTTGCTCTTTGCGCACCTTACTCATATCCTCCTTTAAATTTTGTATATGATCAATAGTGTTCTGGGTATTATCCTGAGATGGAGAACGATTATGTTCATACTTGTTTTGATTATTCTCCTGAAGTGAAGAATAACCCTCTGAATTGCTTTGCTGACTCTCTGGGTTATTTACTATCTCTCTTTGTTGAAGAATTCCTCTTGCCTAACTCTCTTGATTTCGTGAATTTTCAGCTTGTGACATGTTTTCTGCGTTGTTTGTTTTCCTTTCGTAATGTTCTGTTTTCTTCTAATACCAATCCTCTGCTGCTTTTGAGAATTCCTTTGGTAGTATTCTATAAAAATTATATGATTTCAAAAAATTTATTTATAAAAACATAAGTAATTCAAACCATTTCAAATGAATATATACTACATAAGCTGAATAAATCTTTCATTTTCCTTTAATGTGTACAAATTCATACAAAAAGAGGTAACAAGAAATCCTAAGGTTCAAAATTTTTCTTACTCATTAACGCTTTTTGCATGAATCAAAGATTTTGTATAAATCAAAAAATTAATGATTTCCATTGACAAAAACTTACTTGAACCAACTCATATCACTTTTCGGGGTTCGAAATTCCTCTATCAAATTTTTTTTTATAAGGTAGGATAAATCCTTTATTCATCCCTCCTTCTAGAGCCAAATTGTGACGACCATTTTTGGTGGTCAATCACAACCAAAAACTTAAGTTGTTTAAAAATGACAATACTCCAAGTATAATTGATACAGAAAGATTATAATACATGGAATCATCACTCAAATATAAATGAAAACAACTCAATATATAATGTGGTTCAGCTAATAAGCCTACATCCACAGGAAAATACAGTTTATTATTTATCAACACATATTTTGTACACAAGGTCATATAAAGAATTAAGGAAATTTTGTTCAATAGAGTTCTTAACCTAGTCTTAACTTTTTCCCCTTCTTGAATTTCCTTCAGAGTTTTCTCTCTCTATTTTCGTTATTCCCCTCTTTCTATTTTGGGGTTGGTATTTATAGTAAAATATGATGGGTCCCTCTTCCTCACTCCTTCTTATCTTTACTTAACCTGTTTGATTATCTTTGTCTTTGGGCGCAGCTCATCTTATTCCACTCGTAATGCTTCTTACTAGTTCCGCTTGTTGATGTGCAGCTTCCCTTTGGATTGAGTATTTGTTGGTCCTTTGTCTTTATTATGTGGAGGTTGGCATGTGTGACGTGTGGAATTTGACGTGGAGCATATTTACTCTTGCATGATTAAAATTTATAGTGCGTGCGTAGCAGGGCGCAGATGCCTATGGAGCGCAAGAGATAGCCAGATGATTATGAGGCGCAAAAGATAACCAGATGATTATGGGACGCAAGAGATTGCCAGAGCACAGATGATTGTCTTGGCTATTGATGATATTTTTTCTTGTGCTCTTTCCACGTGTCTTGTATGCATTAATTTAATCTGACTTTTCTACTCCCGGTATCAGTTGATGTGTGATAAATGTTTTATAGTTGTCTTTCTTTATTATTTATTTTATTCTTATACTTCTCGGTGTAACATAATATGATACTTTCTTCTTATGATGTGAACACGTGAAACTGATAAATTTATATCCTTACAGTCCTCATGAATTTCCATTTAGATCATGCCTAACAGAAAACATTGGAGATGGATGTGATTCTCTTGGGGTAAAATGGCAAGTGCGGGAGGTATCGGGAACTTGTGAGCTTCAGCAAAATTACCCCAAAACACCGTTTAAAACTCGGTTTTGCACGAGGTTCTCAAGACTTGTCCCCTTCCATAACTACACTCTGGTGCTGCTGCCTCGCTCTACTCTCTCTTTCGTCAGATCTGTCGGTTGGTTACTTGCTTGGTTGCTGTTATATTGTATGAGTCATGTCTACTGTGTGCCAGTGGCACAAGATTGTGTGTCATGTCATGTCCTAGCCACACCAACAACACATATTATAATAAAGTCACCATTTTTATGTGTTCATTTATTACATTTGACGACCTAACAAGATTAAATTGCAAAGTGTCAAAAAGGTTGTTGCAGTTACTTAGTGTTACGTATATACGTATCATATGTATTATCAAAATGACAGGATGTATACTTTGGTTGTTCTTTACTATTTGTGATCAAAACAAAGAAGATAGAGGGAGAAACGGCTTTTTGTGTGTCTTCTTTGAGCACAATGGCCAAATAAATTACACTGGGCTTACATAGAAAAATCTGCGGCAGGCCGAAATCGAGATTGTTTCAGGTGGACATGCTGCAGATAAAATTTAAGAAATAAAAAAGCAATTCAAGGAAGCATGTTTTTGATAATAAATTGGTAAAGGTCAAACAAAGTCAAAGCCACTCTTCTATATTATTAGCAACAACACACATTATTTTGAATCAGTAGTACAGTAAACTACTAGTAGTATATCATTTTGTACTGGTAGTAAACTCTACCGTCTGTGCTTTCCTTTGGAAGCCTTATATAGGGGTTTCTCATCCTAATAGAGGGATTTTTCATAGTTTAAGGGTAATCTAAATATTGAATATGGGATACCCTATAATAATAATAAATACCTATATTACCCTTTACTCTATAACCTAAATAAAAAACATATTAAAACCTAAACAAATTCATCAAATTCCCCAACCACAACCAATAGTGTATATGAGGTATGATTCTACAAGAACCCATGTTATTTTTCTCCTTTTTGTGATCGTAATGTGTTGGAATGATTGATTTCAAAGAAAAAAATTAGGTTTCCAGAAAAATTTACGGTTGGGTTCGATTCTTAGCCAACCGTAAACATAAGTTCTCAAGAACTTACGGTTGAGAACCCAACCGTAACTGTTTTTTTTTTTTATTTTACGTTTTGGTTATTTTCAAACCCAATCGTAAATCCAAATAAAGAAGAAGATGAAAGTTTACGGTTGGGTTCGATTCTTAGCCAACCGTAAATATAAGTTCCCAACCGTAACTTTTTTTTTTTATTTTACGTTTAGGTTATTTCCAAACCCAACCGTAAATCCGAATAAAAGAGATGAAGATGAAAGTTTACAGTTGGGTTCGATGCTAAACACCCAACCGTAAAACTGTATGATTGAGTTTTCCACCATGAAAATACGGTTACGATTAGATTAGGATGAACACCCAACCGTAATCTTGTCTGAATCACAAAAAAAATTATACTTTTTTACGTAATTTCATCAAATTTGAGCCATAAAAAGACCAAGAGTTTAAGTTAGAGGTATACCTGACTACTCTCGGCCATTGAATCTTCACTTTATCACTAGAATCATTCATTTTGGTTGAGTGAATCAAAATCTAGGGTTTTTCAAAAATCTACAAAAAGTTCTCTTTTCTTTCTTCTACTTTTTCTTTTCACCAAAACAAAAGGAAAAAAAATCTAATTTGATTTGATTAAGTATAATATTATTTTAGATTAATTATTATTAGTCTAATCTATTAGCTAAGTAGTTTTACTAAAATTAACTAAACATGGATAGTTTAACCATTATAAAAATATAATGGATAAGAATTTTTGAAATACATACCTAATAATTTTATTTTGTCTTCACATGAAAAACCCCTGTATTGGAATGGAAACCCATATAGGAAGCTTGTTCCTTTGTGGACGGTATCACGATTCACATACAGTACTGGTAGTACAGCAGTAGAGTCGTAAAAAGGAGTAAAATCAATCATCCCACGACAACAAGTGAAACAACATCTCTTCTCTTCTCTCCAATCTCTCTGCCCTAGACTCTCTACTATTAATCTATCTCCAGATCTCTATTTCAGTTTTGTATAAAACTCTTCTCTCTCTTTCTTCGTCCACCGCCACCACCGCCACTGACCAACTCTGTTGTCTACTACAGGATAGGTTAGTAACTAAACAAAGAGAAAAAGAGATATTAGGCGTCGCTCAATTTCCACAGCCGCCGCCACCACCATCAACAAAGTCTACTCCTGGTTTGCTTTATTAGTATCGGATTGGAAATAATTTAGTCTGGCAAGATCCGATCAAATATGTCTTCATCAGTTGGAAGGTACATGGCTTACTCACCATCTCCTTCTTCAAGTACCACCGCTCCTCACTCACCTCACTTCTCTGGAATTCGCGCTGCTACTACTGCTCTCGTCGAACAAGAAAAGTAATTTACTCCACCTATTCCTCTTCTTTTTTTTTACTGTTTCTATTGTTTCATGGTCATAAAATTCATGAGATATTGATGCCGTAGTATTTTTATTTATTTTAGCTATCCCTATGTAATATACTTGATCTAGGCAGGGATGTATATATACATGTAATGATAATATGTTAATGATTTTGATTTTCGGATAGTCAGTGATATAATTGCTCTCTTTTGCTAATTTCTGCCATACTGTAATACATTTTGGATGCCTGCAGGTACCTCTCAGAGTTATTGGCTGAGCGTCAAAAGCTGAATCCTTTTATGCCAATACTACCTAACTGTTGTCGCTTGTTGAACCAAGGTCAGTTTCCAACAACATTAGCGAATTTTGCTTCATTTTGTAGCTGTCTTTATTGTTATCTGCTTAGTCCTGGTTGATCCAATACCACATGTATCTTTTATCTTTTTTATCAGAGAAAAGAAAAAAAATTGTGGTTGGGTATAAATTGTGTATTGTGGTAAAGGATAGTGTTCAAGGTGTGTCGTCGTGCTGTAATTGCACTTTTTTGATAGAATAAAATGCTAATATTGTCTATACAGCTTCATGATGGACGGACAGTGTATACATTGGCGACATGGAGTTTCTGATGACTTACTAACATTAATAGAGTCTAATATCTAACCTACTGATTTCACCGAATTAGTGTTGTCAGAATGGGTTGTAGTACTATCTGCTTATGAGCATTCAAAGGGATCGCTGGTCACTTGCCTCTGTTTTGGGCATGTTAAGCTCTCACATTCATATTTCCAATTTGCCAGCTAACTTCAAATATAACTGAACTACATGCTATTTTAACGTGTTCTAGGATACATATTTAACTTTATTACAGTAGAGAGTGCTAATTCTGGATCAACCCATTTAATTAACCCATGGTGTGTCCATTTGTGGCAGATGCTGACTAATATATTAACAAAAGCTAACTAGTGTACATCTTATTCTTGAAATTGACATTTTGGAGCAGAAATAATGCGTATAACCACAATGTTGGGGAATGCATCACTTTTTGAACAAAGTGGGCTTGAACATGCTAGTCCCTTGTCATCTGGAGGATTATTTTCAAGTGGAGGAGCTGATATTAGTGGATGGGCATCAGCATTTCAATCAGAAGTATGGATACTGACCATTAACATAACTCCTTTTCCATCTAATTTTACTTCTTTCAGAAGCATTGCTGACTTAATTGTTTTATCCAGTGCTAACCTTGACTTTTGTTTTTTAGTGGTGATACATCGGATATCCATATTTTCTAAGGTTTGCAGTGTAAACTAACATTGTTGAAGGAAGAATTAGTTAGATATAGTTTACCAGTGTTGCTTCATTAACAGTCAGAAAGTCGACCATCTTGTTATCTTCTTTACATCGTGACCAAACACGTCATTTGTGTATCCTATGCATCATAACTTAACTCCGGCGCAAAGTATGATCTTTTCTAGAAAGGAAACAGATGTGTAGCGGGGACAATAAGTTCATTTCTGAGTCCCAGACAGCGATATTCATGTGCATTTTCGACCAGATTACGATATTTTCCTGCTTGAGGTTGCAAAAGATTAGGTTCACTCTCCCCCAAGACATCTGATAGAACTGTTTGCACACTGAAGCTTCAGATGGTTTAATTTTTGTTGGGAGTATTTGACTTTCTTAAAATTTTGCTAAAATGTTAGCATATTATGTTATATGAGCCCATTCTGTAGTTACTTTATGTACTTCAATATTTATAGAATGTTGTGCTATATATGCATTCTTAGCAGCTTAGAGACACAATAATCTGCTGTGCTTCTTAGTTCTGACGATTTATGGAGTTGTGATCTACAGAGGTTAGGGCTATTACAGCAATCACCAGCTCAAAGCTGGCTTGGATCACAAGGTAGCTCCTCGGGTCTTATAGTTAAGAAAACAATTCGGGTGGACATTCCTGTAGACAAGTACCCTACTGTATGTAACAAGCTTCTTCTCTCTAACATGGCAAAGCCAAATCCCTTTAGGCAGTTGGCTTTCAGAAAAAAAAAATTAGAAAGAATTTTAAGATTTATCTGCATTGCCTTTTTTTTTTACAGTTCAACTTTGTGGGTCGTCTCCTTGGACCAAGGGGGAATTCTCTTAAGCGTGTGGAGGCAAATACGGAATGTCGGGTGCTGATTAGAGGGCATGGCAGCATCAAGGATCCTACTCGGGTAATAACAGGATTATTAGTTGTTTGTTGTTGGTTATGACATACGAGGGCTGAGTCATGCAAAAAAACTTGAAATGCATTTTTTAATTACTGTTACCTGGACCGTTCTAGTATCTTGTTGCACTTATCATGTGGTCTGTGGTCGTTGAATAGTACGTTCATATATCTTTATTTGAATTACCATGGGTTTGCATAATGTTGTCGTCTTAACCTTCTAAAGTTGGTACATAGAAGGACCACTTTTTCTTTTCTTTTTTTTTTCTTCTGGTTCTCCAATCATGAAAACCTCAACCTTGTTTTGATGTTTGATAGGAGGAGATGATGAGAGGAAAACCAGGTTTTGAGCATTTGAATGAACCTCTCCACATACTCGTGGAGGCAGAATTACCAGCTGAAATAATTGATGCACGATTGATGCAAGCCCGTGAAATCCTCGAAGATTTGCTCAGACCAGTGGTAGATTCCTGCCCTCACCATTACTTGATTCTAGTTTATTTTCTTTTTCTGTGCTTCATCTTTCTTTACTTTTCTGTTTATTCAATCCAGGATGAATCTCAGGACTTCTTCAAGAAACAGCAACTCCGGGAGCTCGCGATGATCAATGGTACTCTGCGTGACGAAGGTTTACATATGTCAGGGTCTGTGTCGCCCTTCAACGACAGCCTGGGTATGAAGAGGGCAAAAACAAGGGGCTAGAGACTCTGGGCCTGCAAACCCAAGGTGGTCTTTGGGGCCTGTGGTGTGAAAACTTGTTGGATAGTGCCTCTACAATCTGTGTGGGGAGTACTGGGGAATATCTACTGTCAGTGGAGCACTGATAACTCAAGCTGTGTCGGTTACTATATGAAGTGTGTTCTTAATATCTGCATAAGCGGCAGGAGGATGGATGCTTTGATGATAAGTAGGGTGCTAGTGGGTGCCGCCATTTTCGATTGCCTTCATGTTGGTTGGTCAGTATCATCGTCTGTGTCTAGTTTGTAGTATGATGTTTGTTAGGTCAGAGGTGGTTATAGCAGTTTTGATTAATGGTCCAGGGGAAAATAAAGTGATGTAATAGTCGCCGTTGCCTGTATTTCAGAAGAAAAGGTAACATAGACCCTTGTTTGTAGTGTCCTGGTGCTAGTGGGACTTGATGTAGTGATCTGTACTCTTTTAAGACAAGTGTAGGCTGTATTTGAAGTTCCAGAAATCATTAGATGTGGCAGTATATCAATTACTGTTTGTTTTTTTGTTTTTTTGTTTTTTTGCTTTTAGCAATTTATATAATTTCAGCTTTCCATAGTCTAAAGACACTAAAAGCTAGATAGATTGCAGTAACCCCACCACGATAATTGCAAATAAAGACTTAAAGGTATCTCTGCAAGTATAAAATAAGCGCTTGCATGCCCTAGGTTGAATTGAGAATGCACTACAGATTAGTCATGGTGATAATCATATACAGCGTAGTCCTCATATAACAAGGATCCATCCTCATTGTAATGAAGAAGGTGGTAGCAGTTAGCACAGAAATAACTAGGATTTTCTTGGGCCCACTTGTCCTCCACTGTTACCTTTGTAGCACGATAGATCCTGCAGACAGAGCACTTCTCAGAACGGGTTTTCAGTTGGAATATTTGCACTGGGTAAGCTGCTCGGTTCTGCTCGTCCTCCGGATGGATCAACCTCATGTCCCTTAATACCATGAAGTGCTTGCAATCTCCCTGTAACACAGTTGTATCGAAACAAATAATACAGACAGCATAAGCATCCACTTTTTTAACAGCACCCAAGTTTGGATAAGAAACACAAAATTATTACTGCAAACCTCCAAAATTCCAAATGCAAGCCTTTGACTTTCAAACAAACAAAGCAATATCAGGCAAAACTTCTCTCAGGAGCTGCTTTTCTGCTTCTAAGCAACTTCTAGAAATTGTTGTTCTTTTTTTTAAGGCATCCATTCATGCATTTTGCTTTTTGCGTTAATTAAGTTGAAAAGCAAATTCGTGTTTGGCAACCAAAATTGCTTTTCAACTTCTAAAAGCAAAAAACATGGAGTTGCTTATCAGTCGAAAACTAGAGGTTGAAAAGTCATTCTTTGATGGGTCCCAAATTAAGTTTTGACTTTTTGACTTAATCAAGTGGAGAAGCTACTTTGAAGAAGCATAATAATTTTGCTTTTTGCTCCAGAGAAGTACTTCTACTTCTATAAGAAGCAGAAGTGCCCTCTATGCAGTATCCAAACACCCTCCAACGGTCTAGGTTATGCACGGACATATGTATTTTAAGGCAAAATTTTAGAAGTAAGCTGGATGGTTGGGGTACCTGGTGGCAATATATATACCCAGCACCAAGTCGAAATCTCAGGTCGCAGAAGCGGACCTTATGCATGTCAACAGCTTTGAAGTTAGGCAAGTGAGAGGTCTTTGTATCTCCAAATAACGCTTTTTCCTTCGGCTGTAAAGGACCAGATAGGATCCAGTCCCATTTCTCAAGTGCTTCTTTCTTAGAGTTCCTAAGCCAGTCAAATATGGGTTCGCTATAATCTACTGCATCTGGATCTCTCAAATCATTGCAAAATACGTCCTAGAAAAAGGAAACAAGTATCATGTCCGATCAATTGATAGATACAAATTTAACCAGATAAGAAATGGATGATAAAGTCAGCACTTACTTCGATGAGAAAATATCCAGAAGGATCAGACTGCTTTTCTTTTTGCATCAGCTGGTCTGTTGAGCAACAAATTTGATCCCTCAGCTCTGCTAAAGTTTGCTTCCCTAACACCAAGAACTCTTGGGTCTGCAAAACAATTTCAGATAATATAAGCGGGTAGCGTAGGAACGGTGTCACAGTTAAATACATACATGGACCAACAGAGATGAATGAGGCAGAAGCTTCTATTGAAGAGAGAAACAAAATTACCTTTACCCGCTTTTTTATACCGTGGTATATCTCAACACAAAGAACCACTTCCTGAGAAGATAGAGCTACGTGTTCACGAGTATCAGATGATCTCATCTACAAAGTTTTATACAAGGACACATGAGAACATAATCAGGACAATGATGCTATTCATTCAATCCAACTTTACCTATATAATGTATTACATATAATCTCCATAGTATAAGAGAAATATCACACTGGAAGATATAGAGAAGACGAAAAAACTAAGAATATTTAAGGATAAAAATTATCTCAAGACACTGAGGCTATACATTTGATGCCCAAACACATGCATCTATACCTTCGTTGAAGAAGTGATGAACCTAAGTGTTCTCATCCTCTCGATATTCTCCAAAGAAGGCACTAGTCCATCACCAGCTTTGCAGCTCCCACTGCATAACATGTAATTCATTAAAGTGACCATAAGAAGCACAATTGAATATTTGACAGTTAAATTGAATAATACACTGGGTCACATACTTGAATGAATGTAATCTAGCTGCCACTTTATCCTCATCCTGCTTTTGCTTGAGGTTTGCAAGCTGCTTCACTTTTGCAGTATAACTACTCTGACAGGTGTATACAAAGGCAAACAATTTAATGGACTATCAAAATCAACAAACACTTTAAGTGGACAAAAACCTTGATATAGTACTGCAATGCCAAGTGATATAGCCTAAATAAAAGATCCAGTTACGAGATGAAGCATTTGTTACCTACAGAATGAGATTATAACTAAGTTCATTCAACAGAAGTAAGCAATAAATTCTTTACTCTTTAATTGATCTACTTCCTCACTATATTTCTGACTTATTAATCTTCAAAGGTTGAACTTGTCAGGACAAATATCAAATACACGGCTCTAGTTTTCAACAGTTGTGGTTTTAGTTAGAGCTAATTAACCGAGGTCAAAGAAAGAGGATGAAATGTTAGTAAAGCAAATGCATACATACTTCCAGTTCTGCAGCACGGCAATCCCTGTCGAATTTTCTCCCCCTTTTCCTGCTCTTCTTTGAGTTGCTTTCAACCAATATGCCAGAAGAATCAGGATTACTGACTTGAACTAGAGACCCATTTAGTGACTCATAAGATGGCTCTGTATTTATTCTCTTATCCGAGCTTTCTAGATGATCAAATTCACATGAGATTCCAAGGTCCTCTTTGCTCCTAATAAATGAAACAAATAAATCCGGCACAGGGTTATGAATGCCGGATGTGGTGCATATGTTAGCAATAAAGGTACAGGCCTACATGGACAGCTTATACTCACATTCTGTTAGAGAGATCTTCTAAAACTTGTGGTTCGTTTTCATCACAGTTCTGCAAGCAACAACAGATAGTTAAGTACAAAATACTGATCAAAATATTTGACCTCTTCGGAACCGACAAGGTTGAGTACCTGAAATGCTTCTTGTAAGGCTTTTTCTACCAGTTCTTCCTCTGTATAGATTTTGAGATCATCAACACTGAGAAATCCCATAGCAAGCGGCAAAGGAAAAACAAACTAGTATGAATATGTTCTTAAAATTATAGTCAAACTCTGTATCACTGCAAGTATTCTCGCAAACAAACAAGTTTTAATAGATGACTTACGATAGATCTTCCTCACATAAATGGAACGAATCTACACATAATTCTGCCTCTAAAGTCTGCATTGGCACAAATCAAATAAACAATGTCACTTATAGAAAATGGAACCAACTTCACATATCGGAAACTACAGCTTTTTCATAGGTTCCATTCTGATGATCCAGGCACACTGTTGCTTGAACTTTAAAGGGTCGGGGTAATCTTATAATCAATGAATTTAGCGTGAATGAAAGTGAGTTAAACGGCTCAGGGTGATCTTATAATCAATGAATTAGCGTGAATGAAAGTGAGATAAGTGGCAAATAATTAGAGACAGAAACTGAGGCAGTAGTAGTAATATCAACCTGCAGTTCTTCAAGCACCAAATCTTCAAAATGACCTAATCTGATAAGGGGACCAGTAAGATCAGGAATGTAAA
Source organism: Papaver californicum (assembly GCA_023531435.1). Taxonomy (NCBI): domain Eukaryota; kingdom Viridiplantae; phylum Streptophyta; class Magnoliopsida; order Ranunculales; family Papaveraceae; genus Papaver; species Papaver californicum. Next base: position 5,956,866 of record JAJJMC010019832.1, read on the forward strand.
TAGGCCCACCACGTGCTATGGAACTACAAACAAATTGTTCATCTTCTTCTTCCAATCCTTCTTCAATGGAATAATCGACCAATTCCATAAAGGTGCTTCCTTTTCTGTAAGAAACACTAAAAGGTGCTTTCTTTTATCCAATGGAATAGAATAGTATGTAACTGAAGGAAGTTTACACTGTAAATTCCGTTTAAACTTGTTTAGTAAGAGTACAACACATATCAAGATAATTATATCTGCTAGCAATTATAACACTGTAAACATAATCCATGAAGGAATTTAAGAAGTATCTTAAGGTAAGAGCGAATTCAAAAAGTAAGGATTTTTCAGTTAGGAAATTGATTGAATAGATTGTAGGTTCATTTGTACAAAATAACAATACTCAATTCAAAGTTCAAATCAAACAAGTCAATAGCCAAAGAATAGTTCTTCTAAACCAAATACCTAAACAAGAAAAGGAAAACCGAGAGAGAGAGTTTGTGTAAACCTTAACTTGGCACAGAGGAATAGTTCCTCTTCAGCTTCTGAATTTCTGATTTCTGAAACGAGAGAGAGAGAGAGAGAGAGAGAGAGAGATTGACTTACACGTTTTCCTTCTCCGTTCTTCCTTCGTTTCGCGAATAGAAGTCACCGTGTTAGTATTCGTTGTTGCCTGTTGGTGTTGTTTGAAGCATCCACAATCACGACCAAATATGGAAGCACAATGGGTCTTGGGAAAGTTCTTTTTAGAAGTTGTTTGGATATCACGGTTGTTTTTTAATTTCTGAAAATAAAAAAATCAGAAATTAGTTGGTATATAATTTCGAGATGATTTTTAAAAATAAAAAATTTATTTTTATGAAGTAAAATATTTTTATTTTTAACTTTTGCTTATAGTATCCAAACATCCTATAAATAGCTATGCTAAACTTGGTATCCGAATTAGGTAAATCAGGTATGGTTTTAATCAGCACCCAGTAGTTGAGTATTAGCTATATCAGCATTTTATACAGGTGTGATCTAAATTCACGTTTGATGAGGCATAACTTTTTGTAGGTACCTAAAAATGGGTAAAGAGGTAAAAGTGAGATTTAGAGTTTTGTGTTTGAGTTTCTATGAATTGTGGAAGGTTGATTACAAAAAATCTTCACCTAAACCAAGCTTAGGACTGTTCTAAGAGTGATTCAGCCACAGGAATAAAGGAATCAGGGTTGGTCTCAGGAAGGGAAGCACAAACAAAGAAAGAGATTGTTGTAATTCTTGGTTGCAAAAAGAATGCTCTAAGAGATATTGTAGTTGTAGCTAATTATGTGTTTATAATGGTGGATTGATGAACTATTTATTGCTGCAGAAGCTATGATCTCAAGTTGGTGGGATAAGGATAGAATAATACGATAAGCATTCACTTTGTAATCACATGAACAACAAGTGATGAGTCGGTTAGATAAACTTGGTCCCCATGAATAACGGAGTGATGTGCACGCTATTCATTGATTCATGTAACCTCCATGACCGACTGTTCTCTTCTTGTATGAGTCTAGTTGGACACTCGCACGTGTCGCAGACCGTTATTTTGGGGTAAGAACGATACTCGTAAAAAGTGGGGGTAAGCCGGAATGCTTGTAAGGGTACGAGAGATCAAAATGGTACAACACTCGCCTAAACCAATAAATGAAAGTTCGAGTTTTGTTTCATCTACAAAGGAGGAGAAATGGTTGGTCATAGAGAGGGAAACAGAGAAAGTACTGAGATTAGAATGTGATGAATTTTAGTGTGAATTGTTGAACTAAATTGCATAAGGCAAGACTTGTTTACATAAGTCTTATATGTTTTTAAATAGATTGAGTTATCTATTTATAGTAGTTGTAGAACATACTAATCTCGTAAGAAATAGAGGTTACGAAGGAGTGGAAGAGTGGAAACCATAGAGGTTGTGGTGAAGTCATGTACGCAATGTTAGGAAATACTAACCATTACGTACGACCACTACTCCCTTCACTCTCTCAACCGTTCCCAAAGATCTATTACTTCTCATCGTGAATGTGTCATAGAAAATTAATACTAGAGCTCATAATCAAGTTATAAGTGTCACTTCTCAATTAATTAATAAGGTAATATGCTCAAAATACTAATTAATTAAGTAGATTGACTAGTGTCAAGTAAATATAATAAGGTTAGAAAGTTCATCAGTGACTAAGTAAGTCAAGTAAAGCATATTATTCGGCATTGTTTGGGCATTACACCTTAACAATGCCACCCGTGGGCATGGTGATGACAATGCTAGTAAATTTATGCCAGATGTTGGCAGTTAAGTAAGTTGGGTTGGGTCTAGTAATGCACAAACCCGACTTCACATGCCAACCCGACCTGCACCCGCCTACTTTTACCCGCACCCGACCCGATCCGCCGAAAGACACGTCGACTATGACTCGCACTTTCAGATACCCACCTTACGACGGGTCGACTACGACTTACACCTTCACCCACCCGACTTCACCCGCACACCCGCCAAAAATCCCCTAATTTCCTAGCCCTTAGATTACTACCCATAGATGAATCTCTACCATTGATCCGTAATATATATAACAAAACTAACCTAATTTTCTAACCAGTCCCTCCCCTCTGCTCCTGCTACTGAACTGATGACTGATCCTTGTCCTTCATTTTCAAGGATTGAATCCAGCTGATGATTGAGAAACAAATCAACTAAACTAACCTAAATGCCTAGTCAATTGAATCAAATGATTCAAACCCAAATTAACTGAATAGAAGTCAGAACTCAGAAGAAGTAACATGGAATTTTATTATCAACTTGGTAGAGGAATTCGAGGTAAGTTCTTCTCAAGAATCTCACCCAATTGATTGATATCATTAACGAATGCATCATGCATGTCTGATTCTTTATAATTTCTTTCTCGAATTGAAAATTTATGTAACAGAGAGATTAGGGTTTATACCAATTTTGGGTTTTTATAGAATTTGATGATGTTTAGTTCAAATTTAGGTGATAAATAGGCATGTGTAGCTGTATTTTATTCAAATTTGATGATTGCCTGCTTTATATATGCAATATTATTTTATACCTTCATATTAGTTATAAACCATATACCTCTCTGGCTGCTCAGACAATGATCCCTTAAGTTTTGTTTATATGTTAAATCTAATTCTTTCGTATAATTGTAGTCTAAAATTGATGTTTGATCTGATTGTTCATGGTAACATTTTAATGATCTACCCATGTACTCTATGGATTAGGCCCTTTTTTGTTGTTGTTGTATTTTAAGGAGACATATTTTAAATTTGTAGCTATGCACGTAAGTTAAGTTATAATTGATGTATGTATGATGTATCCAGTTACTGTTTAAACATGGATTTTGTTCAGACCTTATGTTCAGTGTGACTATTGCATCTCTTGTTCCATTTAACTCTACACATATCATGTGTTTTTCCATCCATCTTACATATTTTATGTTCATGTTTCTATCTGCAACATTGGGGAATTGGGATGTTTATGTTCATGGTTGGGAGGTATGTATACTGGACACTATATGGGAAACCATTTATGATCATCATATTGTTAGAAACTTCAATCTCAAACAGAGACAAGTCAAGAGGCAACATATCCTGGAGATTTCCTTTCAATTACTTAGAGAGGAGCAAATTTTAGTTTGTTGTGATTGTGCATCCAGAGGGAACCCTGGTGCCGCTGGATATGGTTTCATTAGTAGAGATGACAAGGGTGTTTTTCTCTTTACTAAGTTTGGAGACTTAGGCATAACAACTAATTTCATTGTAAAAATTGTGGCAGTCATTTGTGCTTCTGAATGGGCTGTCATATTTGGTGTCAGAAATCTTCTCATACAATCTGACTCCAAATCAGTCATCTCTACTTTTACTTCTGGTAAAGTACCTTGGTTTGTGATGGCTAGGTGGAATAAAATCTGTATAGGCCTGACTTTCATATGTTCTGGTCTTCTTCTGATGGTTGTTCTAATATTCTTTCATATGTTTTGGTCTTCTTCTGACTTTTGTTTCTTTTGTATAGGTTACCACCATGGTTGAAATCTCAGAAGATGATTCTTCTTCAAATCTTCCAGTTATACAAGGAATTCCATCACAAATTGGACCTCCACCTCGACGTCCACCGAATTCAGAATATGTGGTTGGAGCATCAGTAGGGACAGGGAGTACAACTGGGTCAGCTGCGGCACCATCTTCTCGACCTTCATCATCTTGTGAAGTAAGTGACAGTTCAAATAAGAAGCCTAGAGTTGGTGCGAAAAAAACTTGGGTATGGGAACACTTTAAAATTATAGAAGATGGTGCTAGAGCAAAGTGTAAGCATTGTCCAAAGGGTCTCGGTAGTTACAAGATTGGTGGTAAAACACATGGGACTACCAATCTTTCTCATCATTTATAGAAATGTAATGACTATAAGAAATAAGTTAATAAGGAACCGGGATAGCAAACACTTGGTTTTCAGTCGTGCAAACTGGGAGAGGAACTACAATTGGTGGAAGTTACTTTTTCTCAAGAAGGATGTAGGAGAGCACTGATTAGGTTTATTATTATGGATGAAATGGCTTTTAGAATTGTTGAAGGCGAATGTTTTAGGCTTTTTGTAATTATCTTGAGTCAAGATTTAACATTCCAGGTCGTATGACAGTGTATCGTGATATCTGCACGTTGTTTTTGACAGACAAGGCTAATTTGAAAAGTTATTTCAAGACAAACAAGACAAGGGTATGTCTCACTACTGATACTTGGATATCCATGCAGAATTACAATTATATGATTATTACGAACCATTTTATTGATCATCAATGGAAGCTGCATAAAAAAATCATTTGTTTTTGTTTGATTGAGAGTCATGAAGGTAAACAAATTGGCAAGGGTTTAGATAAATGTTTGCTAGAGTGGGGGCTTGAGAGGGTGTTCACTGTCACTCTTGATAATGCATCTTCTAATAAAGTTGTTTTTGATTATCCGAGGAAAAGAGTTGTTAGTTGGGGTTTTCCATTGATTGGAGCTAAATTTTTGCATGTTAGATGTGCAGGTGATGTAATTTTAAAGTGGTAAATAAAGATTTGTTACTCAGACTTGTGAAGATTGATTTTAAATTTAATTTCTAAAACTAAAAGTATGAAAACTCAAATATTTTCTATAAGGTTGAGAGAAAACTGAGGCTAGGATTCCACTATTTTCCAATTTCAAAGTGATAATAATTTTAATCATGCAATTAAAACATTTTAATTCGATTCTAAATCATTGCAAAAATAGATTTTCAAAACAACAACTGTATAACAAAAGCATGGAGCATCTAGGGACCTAATCCGAGGCATGCACCATCTAACGGAATCACAATTGCTTTAAAAAAAATCTTTTAAATCAATTTTCAACCAAGGAAATTAATCATAAATAAATTGCATAAATTAATTAAATACATACCACATAATTGTTGGAAAAGTAGCTTCCTCCATAGCCTCAAAGAAGAAGTTTAGCTCCTCATAGTAATGGAAAAATCCTCAAAAATCATTATTTATTACTCAAAAATTGCTTACAAGGAGAATATGATTGCACACAGTCGATTTGATACGACTATAAGTGTTGCTGGAAACACTTCAGTCTGTTACAGAAGGTATTTCGAATGAATACGCAACAAGAAACAGTTTTTGTTGCGTTTTGAAATAAATTACGGTTTCTGTTTTAATGAACGACGGTTTTCTGGTGTAGCCTGCTTCATGTTCTTCCTTGGCAGCAGCAGAAATTGTTGTTCGTCTGTTAGCTTTCTTCTCGTGATTTTGAGCAATTCTAAGCTTCCCCCAATCTCTTCTCTCCTTCAACCCAATTACTATACATGCCTACTTATACTAATTCAAGCTTCCAATCTCTCCAAAAACTCCCAAAAATTCCTAGATTTCATGAACAAAAGCTTTCCGAAAACATGAGCTTTCTTCCCGATTTCTTCCGATTCTTTCCTTGATTTGATTCTAATAAGAAAAGAAATTGATCTCTTTCTCTTTTTAATTCTTTCCCAAACAATTCGGTTTCCTAAATAGAGAACATTCCATAAACAAAACTAGTTTCCAAAATTATGTTGTTTCATGTTCACGTGAAGATTAGTTCTCTCGCCAAAATCTAATTTCAAAATGTTTGGTGCCTTTAACTTGGTACCTTAATCCAAATAATGGATGCCTTAATCCAATGTGAAGGTGCCTTTAACATTTCTCCAAAAATTCCTAAAAAGCAATAAAAACCATAATAAGTACAAAAATTAAATACCAATAAAATATAAAATTGAGATTAAATCGGACACAAAAATGTGTCTATCAAATACCCCCAAACTTATTATTTGCTAGTCCTCGAGCAAATCTAATCTAGAAAATAAAAATCCTAACTCACTTTCGCAGGAATTGCGACTACATTTAGCATATGTAATAAGCCTTTAAACCCCTAGGTGTTCCTAGTGGACGAGTTATAGTCTCGTGAGGGTTTACAAGAGGTATACCCACAAAACCTTTACTCCAGGTTTTAGTGACTTGTGAAAAATTTAGGGTAGACACTAAACAAGCTATTTAGTTGCTTACTCAATTCTTCGGCTATGGGAATCATTGCCCTATATGAGTCCAATTGCTGTAAACGAGTGTTTACTCAAGCATACTAAAATTCATATATAAGACAACAGAGTTCTACTCAGATAATCATTCAACCGCAAGTCTCAGAATATATCTCGGTTCAATCACATGATATTTAGAAGATGAACATGGAAATTATGAAGGTTGCGAGTGTTGACTAAGGTGAACGGTGTTTCCCATATCTGTCTGAAGGTCATTGCCAGGATGAAACCTAATGAATTTGAGATACGCACCCACTGTTCTTAAATCTTATACTAATATCAATTCAACTAGTCTATACTCGAGTTCCCATGGATCCTGCATTCCACGCTTGCTTAGGCGACGGAGACAGGGAGAACCCACACAAATTTCTAACAATAATACCTTTTTTTATTATTATTATTTTTTTTTTCACTATATATATATTTTTTTTCTTCATAATAATGGGGCTTGATCTCAAAACACTCTATTTCATCCCGACGTCGATAATAATTTGATGCTGGGCCCCACCAAATCACTTAGAGAAACACAAATTTGCAAAAGTAAAAACAGAAAGTGATATGGTAGTGATAGACTCCGAGATGTGGTGACAACTATCATGTTATTTCTAACACATGTACTCTGTCCTTTTATGAATAGACCCTTTCACTGGGTACACCAATTCCTGTAGAATGGTTAGTGTCACTCTGAAGTGTTCACAAGTTTCTAAAAATTCTAGAGCTTTATTATTCGACTAAAAAGTTTCTCCCTTACCCCCAAACTTAAATCAAACAGTGTCCTCAATGTTTCTAAAGATGAATGATTAAGAGCATGAACAAGGAGAAACTGTTACCAATCGAAGGAAAAGAGCTAAGGAAAGATATTACCGTGTCGCATGAACATGGGTTACCTCCCAGGAAGTGCTAAGTTTAAAGTCTTCAGCCAGACTTAGAAAGAATTAGTCACCTCATAAAATCATATAGTAATAGTCGGAACAACTGTGGGTCATCTGAATCAAATAGGGCTATCACAAATAAGAGGAAACAACAACACGCCAAGAAAATGAACAAACCGAGCACACCCTTATTTAGTTTTCTGTTTACGACAACTAATTCTAGCTGTGGTTCAGGTTCAGGCTCTATAACAGGGTCTAGATAAAATATTTTCATGGGCTGGATCTCCTCGTAGACAGGATCAAAAGAATCAGGTTGTAGAGTCTGGAATAACTCAACTAAGAACTTAGAAGCACATAATAATAACCTGAATAATTGTGGATCCTTAAAGTCAATCAAATTTGACTCACACAGTTGACTACTATGAAGGTGGTCATTTTTAAACAAATGTGTCGATTCTAATCTCCTAAAATAATTAGGCTTAGTCTCAAAACTTAATAACTGACACATTTGAAATTCTAACGTTCCCACATATGGATGAAAACATTTTGGTGGGAAAACAAATTCAATCTTGGTACTACTGCTTAGGTAAACCACATCGACCATAGGATGGGTTTCTATCAACTGAACTTCTTTCGGGACATCAACAGGCTCAGGGAATCTAGTTTGAAGATTATCTTGTAAAACGGTAGAGGTACATATGTCAAGTCCCAAGTTAGGGACCTTTCTAAGAGATAAAGGTAAAGCACATGGAGAATGATAGTCACCCCCAAACTTGAAGTTTTTGGTGTCTCTAGATAGACCAATCACAATTTCCCTAATTTCTAGATCGTCAGATTCCCGAAAATGGTCAATTTCTTCTTCTAGGTTATAATCTGTTGGTGCATCCTCACTCATATTTAAAATCTCTACGAGTCTATCGTCTTCATCAGAGACTATTGTCTTCGAGTCGTCAGACTCCAAATCACTAGTCTTAGGATAAACCCGTTCCTCTAAACCATTATTGATTTCAAACAAGAAATTTCTACATCGTCTAGACCAGTGGTATTTCTAGTCAAATCCTCTTCCTTTTTAATAGGTGAATAATCATTAAAATTATTTGAATTTGAACTATAAATAACACTCTCATCGTGAAACACAACTGGAGTGACAATTTCTTGATCACTCTGCCCGTATATTTCAAGTTCTTCACCAATACTATCCTCATCATCATAATAATATGAAGATGTTTGAACCTCGTCTAAATAAGTAGTGTTACCAATTCTATCCTCGTCCTCTTGACCTGGTGAATAACTATCAGGGGTAGCACTATATTGGGACATAAGATTATTTAGTTCAATCTGGTTCTTTGCAGTCATTTCTTTCAATCTTAATCGGATTTTCTCATACTCTTCTCTCCTTTTCTTGCTATCCTCATCGAATTGCTTTGTACTTTTAGCTAGCAGCTTGAGGGCTTGTTGTAGAGGTGTAATAGGTTCATGATGAGTGCTAGGTTTCATTTTCTCTAAGGTATCTCTCCAAGATAAATATCTCGAATTTTGCTCATTTTCATGTTCATAAGACGGGTGTATGTATGAATAGTAATTAGGATCACCTTGGTATGAGTAATAACCTCTAGAAGGTTGATGATGGTCACGATTTCTATCCGCAGCATGTTGATAGTACTGATAATGTCTATTTTGAAATTCAGTATGATATTCATTGTATTGATCCTCATAATACCAGTTCGACATTTTCTAACAAAAAGTTCCTAATAAATTTACAAAAATCTAAGAAAATAAATCCTAACAGGAAGGGGTTCTAAACATACACAAACAAGGCCGACTCAACCAAGTCAAACCTACTGAATCTAGCAAACAAAAAGCATGATGGCTCCACTTAGATTGTTTTCTAGACCAGCTTCTATTCTTTCAAAAGACAACTAGTTACAGTTTTAGCAAACCTCTTAGGACGATCCGAATTAGATTAAGTCGAAGAGAAACAGGATAAGCTCTAAGGAGCTTTGATAACCCTGCTTCTTTGGCAACGTTTCCCTGGGTTACAAGGCGGCTCTAATCAACTTAAAATAATCTTCCTGAACTTCGAGTTAGGCTAATAAAGTAACAAGTACAGTCCTTTTGAACGATTTTCCAATAAGCTCGATACCCTATAGGTCTTCTTTCTAGTCAAATTTTAAGGATTAGGTTCGCGTTAGGTAACGTGTTCCTAAGGAGGGCAAGAAGGAAACGGTGATGAAATCCGAGTCCTTATCTTGTATGGCCAGTTCTTGCCCTTTACTAGAAAAGTAAGTCCGTTTTCAGTTCCTCAACATATATGCATATGAAGGAATACAGTAAACCCACTTGCAGGGGATTCGTGGGTTGATCGAATCTTACCTCCCGTACTAGACGGGCGATGAATCGGTTGAAGTCGACTCGGGCCACCAACTCCGTGTCAGTGTGCGAACCCGAGGGGCCGAGACAATATCGTAATTGTCGTCCTTCCCTGTGCAATTTATATTTAATACCCTTCCGTAGGGTTTAAAAATAATAATAAAGTCCAAAAAGTCCAAAGTCCGAAGAGAAGTGTCCGAAATAAAAAAATACAAAAACAATTAAAATCCTAATACAGTTCTCTAAAAAAATAAAATAAAATAAAATCTAATTAAAATCTAATTAAAAAAATCTTCGTCTTCTTTTTCGTTCTTTTAAGCTTTAGCTTTTAGCTCCAAGTCTTTAGCTTTAATTTCAAATCTTTAACTTTAATTCCAAAACTTTGCTTCACTTTCCTTTCGATCCAAAATCAAAAACCTGTAGCAAAAAGAGAAATACCAAAAGAAACGTAAAATAGAACAAAGTAAAAATAAAAAATAAAAAATCTAACTAAACTAATTAACCTAAAAAAAATCTAAAAACAATTCTAAAAACAAGTCCCCGGCAGCGGCGCCAAAAATTGATGTAATTTTAAAGTGGTAAATAAAGATTCGTTACTCAGACTTGTGAAGATTGATTTTAAATTTAATTTCTAAAACTAAAAGTATGAAAACTCAAATATTTTTTATAAGGTTGAGAGAAAACTGAGGCTAGGATTCCACTATTTTCCAATTTCAAAGTGATAATAATTTTAATCATGCAATTAAAACATTTTAATTCGATTCTAAATCATTGCAAAAATAGATTTTCAAAACAACAACTGTATAACAAAGGCATGGAGCATCTAGGGACCTAATCCGAGGCATGCACCATCTAACGGAATCACAATTGCTTTAAAAAAAATCTTTTAAATCAATTTTCAACCAAGGAAATTAATCATAAATAAATTGCATAAATTAATTAAATACATACCACATAATTGTTGGAAAAGTAGCTTCCTCCATAGCCTCAAAGAAGAAGTTTAGCTCCTCATAGTAATGGCAAAATCCTCAAAAATCATTATTTATTACTCAAAAATTGCTTACAAGGAGAATATGATTGCACACAGTCGATTTGATACGACTATAAGTGTTGCTGGAAACACTTCAGTCTGTTACAGAAGGTATTTCGATGAATACGCAACAAGAAACAGTTTTTGTTGCGTTTTGAAATAAATTACGGTTTCTGTTTTAATGAACGACGGTTTTCTGGTGTAGCCTGCTTCGTGTTCTTCCTTGGCAGCAGCAGAAATTGTTGTTCGTCTGTTAGCTTTCTTCTCGTGATTTTGAGCAATTCTAAGCTTCCCCCAATCTCTTCTCTCCTTCAACCCAATTACTATACATGCCTACTTATACTAATTCAAGCTTCCAATCTCTCCAAAAACTCCCAAAAATTCCTTGATTTCATGAACAAAAGCTTTCCCAAAACATGAGCTTTCTTCCCGATTTCTTCCGATTCTTTCCTTGATTTGATTCTAATAAGAGAAGAAATTGATCTCTTTCTCTTTTTAATTCTTTCCCAAACAATTCGGTTTCCTAAATAGAGAACATTCCATAAACAAAACTAGTTTCCAAAATTATGTTGTTTCATGTTCACGTGAAGATTACTTCTCTCGCCAAAATCTAATTTCAAAATGTTTGGTGCCTTTAACTTGGGTGCCTTAATCCAAAGAGTGGGTGCCTTATTCCAATGTGAAGGTGCCTTTAATATTTCTCCAAAAATTCCTAAAAAGCAATAAAAGCCATAATAAGTACAAAAATTAAATACCAACAATATATAAAATTGAGATTAAATCGGACACAAAAATGTGTCTATCACATACTTTCTCTTGTTGTTAAAGGTGGTTTGAAAAAGTTTCATACATCGATTCTCAGAATCAGGGCAGTGGTAAAGTATGTCAGGAAATCTTCCGCAAGATTGAAGAAGTTTATGGATGCTGCTGAGAGGATAGATTGTAAAAAGGGTTTAATCTTAGATGTGAAAACGCAGTGGAATTCTACTTATTTGATGTTGGTTGTTGCGGAGAGGTATGAAAAGGCTTTTGAAAGGTTACATGAGTCAGATAGGGCATTCTGTGAGAAGTTATGTTATGATATTCCAGTACCATCTTTTGTTATGGGTGACGGTAATGACAATGTTGATCTAGATGTTGATTTTGATCTAGATTATGACAATGAAGAAGAAGAAGAAGTCGATACTCTTGAAGAAGAAGTAGTTGTTGCTCTTAGAAAATCCAAGAAAAAAAAAGCCCTCCAGAGCATGCTCCTGAACGATATTATTGGTGCAATGCCAGAGTTCTGGTTCAGTTTTTAAAGGTCTTTTGTGAAACAATTGTTGCTTTTCAACTTCTACATATGTTACTTCCCACTCATTCTTATTGGAACTTGGTACTGTCATCAAAAATTAAACGATTGGAAAAATTGATATGAGGACCCTTTCTTAAGTCACATGGGCGATATAATGTTGCTCAAGTACAACAAGTATTGGGGAGAATATGAAGAAAAAAAATCCGTTGATGTTTATTGTTGTACTTCTGGATCCATGAGAGAAAGGACAAGGATTGTTTGTTTGCATTACGACCCTGTGATGAAACAAAGAAAGGTAAAATCTTGGGTTGATAAAGTTAAAAAAGATTTTGATGAACTTTTTACAGCTTATAAATCAGAATATGCAAGTGTTGGAAGTGTGGCATCTTCATCAGAGTCTGTAGGTGACACTAGTTCTACTTCTACTCAAGGTTCTTCTGCTTCTAGCAAGGCTAAGTATATGGAAGGAAGAAATAAACGCAAAATCCAATTGAGTACTGTGGAGGATCATAGGAGATCTAAGGTAGAAATATACTTGGTTGAACCTATCTACTCTCCAACCAATGACGATTATTTTTTTGATATATTACTTTGGTGGAAGATCAACTCTGCGAGGTTTGACATTTTGCCACTCATAGCTAAAGATATATTTGTTATACCTGTTTTTTCTGATCCGCTTTTAGTACCGGAAAACGAATTTTGGATCCTTTTCGAAGTTCCTTAAATCATAGAACACTTGAGGCATTAATTTTATTGCAAAATTGGTTACGTACACCAATTGACGTCGATTCTTCTAGCCTTGGAGTCGAGGAAGAGAAGGTTGATATTCTTGAGTCGGGTATAATTTGTACTTCATGGTTCTTACTTTCTTTTTCTTTAACTTTCGGTTTTTAATCTCTTTTTGATTGATTGCTAACCAAGTACTATCTTGTGTTATTTTTACTATTGGTATTTTTGCTTTCTTTCATTCTAATTGTTCACTTCGTTTGTTGCAGAGCTATTTGGTAACCTTGGTGCTTCTTCCATCATCATAGATGATGATTGATTCTTATTTGGTGACCTGGCTGGCGCTGCTACTAAGACGACCTTGTTGCTTGTTGGGAAATGTTGCAGAATTACATTATTTGAACTTAGATGATTTCGGTTTCAGTTGCAATCTAAGAATATTAAAACTTGAATTTTATTGTAAAACTTTGAATGTTGGGACTTAGATTTTAAGATGATCGAATGTTGGTTAAAATGGTTTATCACGTGGCGCGCGTGAGGATCAAAGAAATATCCAAGCCATGCCAAAATTTTGGCATTGAAAAAACAAGGCAGGTCACCAGCACCCGACCCTACTTTCGACGGGTTGGGTAGGGTGAAAAAATCTTTCACCCGCCTTGGGTGGGTAGGGTGACGGGTGAGGTAAAACCTGACTCACCCGACCTGTTGTGCATCCGAACTTGGATCATTACAGTCAAGATCATAAAGAAAGGTGACATGGTTAAGTGAGGGTGAAGAAGAAAGTATAATCCAGATTTTCTCCATGACCTTGGATCTATAAGTCCACATCATTATTTTATTTCTAAAATCAAATAAAGTTTGATAAATAAGATCTTAAACATTGGAGTTGAATTTTAAGATGAAAAGTATTTTTATTTTATTTTTATCATAAGTAATGACCTGTATCGGAAATGTTCTTACTGACTGGATTAGAAAGGAATTTAGGTAAAGAAAATTGGAGTTTGGATGGGTCATTCTAGGGATGGCAATAAGACGGGTATGGCTTGAGACTTTGTATCCCATCCCCTCCCCGCTATAAATAATAATAATAAAAAAAAAATACCCTATTTGTTACCCGTAAAAACTGGGGCGGGTATGGTACATATCAGTAGGGGACGGCTTTTCCATATATTAGAAGAGATATTTAAAAATCCATAAAAAAATTAAATTTAAATTTAAATATAAATATAGTAGTTTAAAAAATGGTAATAACCTAAACAGTGCATTTTAAATTTTAAGTTCATAAAATCCAACTTAAAACGAAAAATAAAGGAAATAATTGATCCACACTTGAAAATTATGACTCTTTCCACTTCTTGATTTCTTACTACTAACCATTTTCTCCCGTATTAATTATCTCATCATGATCTTCTTTATTATCTTCTCAAGAAGTTCGGCGTTGAGATTTTAATCCACATATTAAGAAATAAATAAAAAAACGTATGATATAACCATAAGAAAATATTTTAATGTAAAAATTATTTTAATACAACTAATATTCTTTTATTTTTATCATATCCCACAACTAATCTTGAGCGCACATCAAAGTCTCCAACGTTTTTGGATGAAGTTTATTACGTTGGACACTCGCAAATCTACCTCTAGTACTAAAAGCAGATTTTAAAGCAATTGTAGACACTGGTATTGCTAAAATGTCTTTAGCTATACCTTGCAAGGCTGGATATTTGCTACTGTTTGTCTTTCACCATGCTAGTATGTCAAAGTCATTCGCCCTATGTAAAAGACTTTCCTCCAAATAACAAGTTAATTCAGACTTAACAATACTAGTAGAAGTGTTATTCGAGACAAACATAAAAAATTTATCCAAAGGATCTATATAATCAGTAAAACCATGCATCTCTAATCGATAAGTGAATGCAAAATCATTTTTCCCAAGAGATGTATCAACAAATTTCACTTTCAGTTTATATTCTTTTGCCAAATCATAACACAAATTGCTTACCCGAGTAATTTCGATGGTTGAAAAAGATGGACCATAAATTTGAGGGAAGTAAAAATCAATCAATTTCATCTTAAACCTTGGGTCCAACATAATTACTACTGCTATTATCCCATTGCTCACAATCCCAATATTCATTAAACTTGTCTATCATATCTGATGCCATTTTCCGTATCACATCAACTTTAGTTTTTTCTTCCACTCATTTAATGACAATCTAATCTCACAAATACTTAGGGAAAAAAATTGATTGTAGGATATTTTCTTCTGGAAAACTTTTCTATGTGAAAGTATAAAATACTTTCAATTTATCGCATATCTCCTCTGCCAACACCCAGTTTTCTTCTTCGGGCAAATAATTATATTATGGCACATTGCTTTAGGCGGGAAAAGACCTTTTCAATTTCTGCATTCTTCAATGCACATGTTGATTCATCCGTAGCAGACAACCACCAGATTTATACGAGGCACAATAATGAAGCCTGGCTTAATTGGGGGCTTGTAGAATTAATAGAGGGCTTTAGGAAAAGCCAAAATAGGGTCATCTAATAGTAATACCCCCTACCCCTTAGCATATATTTTCATAAATGGTTAAAGTGCCCTGATTTGATTAGTCATAATATGTGATTAGTTTAGTTAATTAGTTAGATTAGATTAGTTATATAGATTATGGTTAGGAATAAAATTAGAGAAATTATTTTTTTTACTTTTGTGAGTAGAGAAGAAAAGGTATTTTGGAGGGAAAAATAGTAAAAACCTAGGGTTTTGAGAGATGAGTGATTCTAGTGGAAACATTTATGTTTGAGAAGCTTCAAATAACAAGGATGATTGTGTTGATCTTAAGTTAGATTCTCAGTTAGATTGGATATATAACGTTGATCGGTTGATATATGAAACCAAAAATGAGGGTGCAAATGAAGAACCTCAAGCTCAAAATGAAGAAACCAAAGCTCATAATGAAGAACACATAGCTCAAAATATACAAGTAAATTACCGATAGATTACAAATGGTCAAAATTTTCGTTAAAATCGTCGAATCATAGTGGTAAAGCAAAGACACAGAGTAAGTGTCGGCATGGTCGTGAGGTGAAGACAATGAGGACACTAGATAGGTCGTCAAGGTCATGACATCTAACCATGACGACACTAACCTGTAACTTTACCATTCTATGAAAAAACGTCATGGTCCAATAAATGAAAGTGACGACCCTTACCTGCAACTTTGTTCATTAAGAGTCGTCACTGTACTATGCCTACACCATGACGACTCTTGGATGAAAAAACTCATGTATGAAATTTGTGTTAGGGTCGTATCAGTTTATACCATATGCCATGACGACTTCTATTGGGAATGTTTGGTTTTGGAATTCATAAATTTATTTCATTGAATCAAAAACGCATACATATTTTATAGCACTACATTAAAGGAAATGAAATAGAATACATCATTAGATTACACTTAAACACTTAATCATATAGGTTGAAATCATAGGTAATTTCTTTCAAAATACGATAACAAATACGATAGCAATCCCCATGCTTAAACTTTTTGTCATGGATAGTTTTCATATCTGTTGAGAGTCATCACCCACTGGAAAAAACATCAATTGTAAGCTTGTATGTTTGAAAACTATTCTTGATGAACGACTTATTGATTGACATACTTACTCTTGACACACTGGATTCGGTGGGATGAACTTTTTTTACATCTTTGATTTCCTGTTTCAAAGCTTCCAATCGTTGAAATAGCTTCTCGAACCTTTTCTTAATGAGTTTGAACGTCCTATTATTACGATTTCTGTCTAATCCCACAAAATCTTAAACATACGCTTCCACCAAGAATCAGATGTATGATCCATGTTAATGTCTTGATTAACATCTTGGTTACTTTGGGTAATGTATGCTCTATCGTACTCGTGCTTTGTGATCGTAACTCACGCTCTAAAAATGGCAACATATTCATCGTTAGTGTATGGAGTAACCATATTTAGTGCTTGAAAGCGACGGGTGAGAATAAGAATGAAAGGGACACGTGAGAATGAGAATGAGTTTTAAAACCTGGGACAGGTTTCCTTTTATAGTTTGTAATTACCCAACGACTAGTTGTTTAAAAAAAAAAAAGAAAAGTCGTTGGATCATTCAACCATATTGATGAAATTTAAAATTCACAATAACTATTTCTATGGTCGTCATGATCGTATTGTAAAACCTTAACGACCCTTAATACTTATAGAAAATCGTCATATTTATTTTTCTAAAACCATGACGACCCCACATATTTTTTCTTGATTTTTTCCTGGATGTTTTATTTTCCAAGAGTCGCATCAGTTCATTGTTAATATCATGACAACATATATATGCATGGTCGATACATATATACCATGACGATTCTAGGCATGGAGAATTTGAACAAAATTGTGAGAGTGTAGTCGTCAGACTACTAAAACTGACCATGACTCTTTTACCTAGAAAAACCAAACCTGAAATACCAGTAAAGTCGTCGACCTTCTAATAACATAACATGTCGAATCTAAATTGAGTTTTCATTGTTGGTAGTTTGAGACCATGACGACTCCTCTCATCGTGTTTGCTTACATATGCTTTTTTCTTTCTTTGTAGGTGGTTGAACAACTAAGCGATAAACCTAAACCAGTGTCGCAAATAGGTCCGGATACTTCCCACCACTATATGAATGACATGGTATGTGATCTACCCTTTGAATTGATATATGTTGACTAGTATGCTCGTCAACATAAGTATACTTCTCATGAAATCAAATTTGCAAAATGTAGTCATAGGCAACTAAGGCGGAAGCAAAAGAATAGGTTATCTCAAAGTCCAAAGATAAAATATGCGTATTGGTTCAAAACAACCAAGTTACGGCTACAAAGTTTGAGATAATTTACGAGAGAGGCCGCAAGCGTGAAAGACACAAAGCAAAGGGCTATAAATACGAGAAGAAGACAACGAGGGTCTATAAATCAAATACAAAAAAATGTGGGTGTTCGTTTAAAATTAGATTTAATAGGAACTTTGAAGGTGGTCGATGGAGATTGTCGAGTGTTCCTGATGGTCGTCATAACCATTTGTTGCCCCAGAATATGATTGGACACATTGTATATTCCCGGTTGAAACCAAATAAGATAAAGGGAAGTAGATCTTTTAAGATCCTGAATAAGATAAATGCGGATGATAAGGATACCTTGTCTACAATTTCCACAATTTATGTCGGTAAAGCAACGCTCAAAAGAACCAAATCGGATGATAGATTAATCATGCAAAAATCTCAGTGGTTAGCGGATAATCTAGACTACGCGATGCAAACAAAGGTGGATCCGGACAACAAAGTGTCTCACATTTTCCTTGCGCATCCGAAGATGGTGGCAGTAGCTTAGTTTTTTATCAGGTTTTGACGATAGACTGTACCTATAAGATCAATAAGTATAACATGCCGATATTGAACATTGTCAGTCATATACATCAACAACCGTTCACGGTAGTTTGGTGTTTTATGGAAAAAGAGGAAGAAGAGGACTATATTTGGGCGTTGGAAAAATTGAGGTTGATTTACCGTGGTGAAGAAACTCCAGGGGTTATAATTACCGATAGGGAGATTGCATTGATGAAGACCATTCAACATGTTTTTCCACTCGCATAATATTTTCTTTGCATATGGCACATCCAGTGTAAAGTTCTTTTGAATTGAAGACGTCATATCCAAAAGCCTAACCGAAAGGCCGATACTCAGCGTTCGAAAGAGGAAGACGAGTGTTTAAGTCAAGTTTCCAGAGAGGAACGAGCGGAAGAGAAAAGAAAAGAAAAGGAACAATATGGTGAAGAGGGAGAGAAATGAAAGAAATTTCTAAATAATTTGGACGATTTGGTTCATTCTACTACCGAGCTAAAGTTCTTTTCTAAGTTGTAAACTTTTATTGATGATTGGAGCAAGGATCACAGGAAAGCGGTCGATTACTGCCAAGATTCATGGTTATGTACATACAAGGAAAATTTTGTGTATGCATGGACCAACAAATATAAGTATTTCAATAATGAGACTACAAGTATGGCAGAGGCATCACACATTCAGTTAAAAAACATCCTTGAAGAGAGTCAAAATGGGGTCGTTAGGGCACATGAAGCTATTCACGAGCACGCCTTGAATGATCTCAACCGGATAATGACGCAAATGGAACGTAGTAATGATAGGATTTTAGAATACCCTATATAAATAAACCGTAATCGCATGGTGTCTACAATGCAGACAACGACAGGTACGGGCCGAACCCACATGGAGAGAGGACAATACTGCAATCAATATCTCTAATCAACTAATCAAGGATAATAATATTTTTGGATTTTTCGGAATAAAGTTAAAACAAGAAAAATAAACTAAACTAATAAAATAAATCAAATAGGAGAAACAGTAACAAGGGTTTTCAGTATCCACCACTATTTTTATTTAATTACTGAAGTGAAACATAACTCCTGAATATTCATCTGTTGTTCGTTCTATCGACATCACCTATTATATGTATTAGAGTCGCAAATGTCACTGGGAAGCCCTAAGCATGGAGCATCAAAAAGCTCTAAGTCTCATGCATACACCATTTAATTGCGTTAGCGAGAAAATTATACGAAACTAATTATAGGTTCACAAATAATATTTGTCTCTTCTAAGCATACCACATCTAAGGATTTAACCCAAGCATGAAATATCAAATAAGTAGACAAACATAATTGCATCCTATTAATTCTACGCATAGGTTACTGTACTGTACAAAACCGGTGAAGCAACAACTAATTTTTTAATTAAATCAATAAACAAAATCATGGAATTAATCTATTCAAATCATAATAGTCTGTATCAAATAAATCGATTAAATTGATCTAAAACTTTTAAGTGGTTTCAACATAAAACCCTAACTACAAATTAATTAGCAAGACATGGGGATGGATTTCTTAAAATCCATAAAAATAATTAACAGGAATAGAGAGAAAGAATTAAAACCAAAGGTCTTCGTTGTCCTTTCTTCTCATGTACAGCTTCCAATCCAGAGGAACAAAACTCTTCTCCACCTGATGCCCCTACTCCTCCGTCTCTCGTAAAACTTTTCTCTCAATCACCGTACAGTACTTTCAATCCCCTTCCTCCAACATTGTCGCCTCTCCGCCTAAAAAAACAAAACCTTCTCTATTAAACAGAAAACCTAAAAGCCTTTTCTTGCTTCAAACACGTCTCATTTTATTCCTTTTATATCAAAACCCCACTAGACAAATGCGAGAGCATAAGAGCTCATGCCATGCCCATTTAGTCGTATTTGTTCATAACTTCGTATTTTATGCATACCACTTGTTAAAGTAATAAAATAAAGTATTAGCATAAAAATGGGTACTAACAAATATATAATTGGGGGTAAAAATGTATAAATTAAGTGCCTATTAAGTAGGGACATGTTTTTGTTGGCATATATCGACGATTCTGATTTTCTGAGGGGTATATCTTACCAAGTGTCGGCATGGGCAATACTCTATATGATGGACGAACTTAAAAGATATATGGAGCAAGAGAAAGAAGGCATTTTTGTGCAATGTAATTATACTACCTTGACGTGGATCGGCCTCCTGTGTCGTCATAAGCTTGATGAGTACAAGGTTGTCATTCTGCTTGACGATATTAATCCGTTCTGGCGGCAACTTTATTTATTCCCAAGGCCCACATGAGCATCTGATGAACAATTTGGAGACACGGAGCTTGGTCACGGTATAAATGAAGTTTACCTTAAAATGAATTGTGAGAGAAGACAAATATTGGTTGTTAACTTGTGGTTGGGCTTCCGTCGATCTTTGGAGGTACAAGGGGAACCAAGAAAGAAAAAATCACGAGGTAGACCAAGCTCAAAGATGATATTGGGAGAACAGGTGAAGGAAAAAATGAGTTGCACAAGAGATCCATACAACAGGAGCTGCACAAGAGATCCATCACGTCATGAGTATGTCGAAGCGGATTATAAGGAGTGTGAGAATCCGGTTGCACCCAAGAAAAGGGGTCAGCCAAAAAAAAAATGCACCCAAAGTGACGGAGAAGTGAAAATGCAAGTTGTCGTCATGCCATCGAAGCCACAGAGTGAAGGCCAACAAAATATGGATGTTGTTGACTATGTGGTCGAGAGCCAACAAATTCAAACAAGTGAAATGGTTACAACAAAAGGGGAAAATTGAATATATGTATACCGTAGGGATTAACAAGAAGGCCATACCGTATTACTCATACGCTGTACGAAGACTATATACAACAACTCTTTCATGCCATCTTAGATTACCTTATATCCATCGACGACGTGGATGAGATGGAAATTATGGTTTCCATGTTGCAACGGAACAATTATGACATTTCAATGAAGCCGATGAGGAGAACGTCACCTAAATCCATTATCCAAGAACTAAAATGGCCACAAAATTTGTTCATGACAAGGAACTCTATATTTCGATGATGCTTGAAAGAAATAGAAAAGACAAAGAAAATAAATTCAAGG
Source organism: Papaver californicum (assembly GCA_023531435.1). Taxonomy (NCBI): domain Eukaryota; kingdom Viridiplantae; phylum Streptophyta; class Magnoliopsida; order Ranunculales; family Papaveraceae; genus Papaver; species Papaver californicum. The sequence goes on from JAJJMC010019832.1 coordinate 5,978,285, forward strand.
AATTGGTGTCTTCTGCAAAAGGGTTGAAGGGGGTTAAGAAGGCCAGTTTTAAGTTTTGGATGAGGATTCCTTACCGTGGAAAACTCTTAGCAGACACATTCACTTGTGTTGTTCATGTATTCTCCCCTGGGTTCCCTGGGGCCTCTATTACATACGTACCCTCAAGAACTAGGTGTGATCCGACACTAAAAAGTAGAAGAATAATTATGGCACATGTGAACAATAACCATTACATGGTCTGAAGATAAAAGAAGAGTGTCCTTTACCACCGGTGAGATATGATCATTGGGGAGAGTTCTCTAAGGAGTGGACAAACCAATATGAGTATAACTTTACCATATGGAATACTTTGGGTGAATCTCCAACAAAGGTTGATTTAGGGGATTAGTCGTACATATTTTGGAGAATTTGTATATTTTAAATATTGTATGTTGAAGCACGCTTTCGGAAGATTGTCTTTTGAACTTGAACTTGGCTCTTTTTATTTTGAAGAATGCTTAATGAATAGAATGTGTATTATCTTGTTGCGTATCAACCTATTTAATCTAAGGTCGTCATAGTCAAAATGTATAGAGTCTAACGACTAAAAAGTATTATATTTTTTTGTAGAGTAGTCAGCAGGGATTATAAATGTCGACCATGACGACTCATATATGCCATTATTTGGGTAGGTTGCGTTCTTCATGATCGATACCAACATACATTGACGATCCTACCTATTATTTCTTGATTATTTCCTAGATGGTCTATTTTCCAAGAGTCGCATCGGTTCATTGCTAACACCATGACGACAAATATGTGCCATTATTTGGAGGGGGGGGGGGGTCGTCAAGGTCGATACAAATACCATGACGATTCTAACCCTGGATAATTTTAACAAAATTGTCAGAGTTGGAGTCGTCAATATGATATTTTCGACCATGACAACCTTAACCATTGAAATAATTTCCTAACTAGTCATATTAAGAGTCATCAACCTGCTATTTTCAACAATGACGACCCCAACCAATCCCATCATCACTTTTTCCTGGATTTTTTGGTGTCATAGACTCAATCGGTTCACACAATAAACAACAACGACTCAAGCGTACCATTATTTTTGGTTGCTTAGGGTCGTCATGGTCGACATCAATTTACCATAACGACAACAGTTTCCAAGGTTGGAGTTTTCCTGGATGTTTTTGTATGCTGGGGTCGCATCAGTTCATATAACTTACCATGACGACCTTTACCTGTCATTTTTTGGATGACCTAAAGTCGTCATGGTCGATACTAATAGACCATGACGACTCTATACCTAGATAAATAGAAGAAAATTTTGATATTTGGAGTCGTAATCCTGCTAAATTTTGACCATGATGATGACACATTCACATTTACATTCAAACTTGGAAAAATAACTATGTTTTAACAAACCATTCATATTCAAATCAATCCACTACCACAACTACTATACCAAATTATATTGTACCTAAGAAACGTATAGACACATGAGTTCAAGTCTATTATTGCAATGTTTTAAAAACAATATCGTCTCAACCACGACCACGACCTCGGTCACTTCTTTGTCTAGGTAATCTCCGACTTCGTTTTGCAACATCTCCTTGGCCCTCTGGTTATCAACACCTTCTTGGATTAGTTGGGTAGAACATTCGCAAGACCTCATATTTTCACTTGCCATATCAGTAAAGATTTTGGCCGCAAAGGGATTTTCAATGTGTGTCAACAAGTCAACGTACCGATCTTGTTGGTCAGGCGTCAACTCCTCTCCCTTGTCCTTCGAGAAATTCAGTACATTGATCATAATCTTCCTTCGATTTCTCTAAAACAAATAAATTGCAATTGAGGTTAAGTGTATATATTTAAGAAAACGAGATCAAGAAAGACAAAAATACTTATGATAAACTTTAGAAAGCTAGAGTCAGTTATGGTGTCGGGTGCCGGAGTAGAAGAATTAAAATCTTTATTTTTTTTCCGCCCACGAGAATCTATCCTATCACACGACCATGGGAGAACTTTTGGTACCATTTCAAGTAACCCTCATTTGCCTCGTAACCCTTATTCACATTATCCCAAAAAGAGATGTCTACCAAATTAGCATGTCTATTATCCCAATTACTGGTCTCCGATAGAGGTTCATACACCACCTCAATGCTAGAAACATCGTACTTGCATTCATCAATTTTGAGTTGGAATTTTAGTTTATAATCATTTTCACGTGGTTCTTGAATATATCCAAGCTGCCGCATTACTCTCGACGGATCATACATTGAGAATGCGTTAAGGTGAAACAAAGGGTCATTGTAAAAAGAGACATTTTGCCTTCTATCAACTCTCTATCCCACATACGGATCAAATACTACATCTTTGGTTGTCATATTGTCCAAACTTTGCCGCATGTCTAACAACTGTCTCTTATAAAACTTTTCTTGACCCCCACTGAACGTGTATTTGAATCCTTTTGGTTGAGCAATGGTCCAACCTACCTTCTTTAACGTGTTCGTTGTCTTTGAACAATGCAAGAAAATGTTCGTAAATCCACACCTACACAATTATCAAAACAATGAAACTAATATTCATCAAATAAAAGATTGAAAAAGAATAATAATTCATCCGACAAACAAATATGATCACTTCAATTACCTGGAGTAGACTAGTATTCCACGTTTATTTGAGATGTTCGTTCTCTAGATGCTTTCGCTAGCTCCTTATTTATGTGTGCGACGACGACAGTCCCCTACGAGTACTTATTCACATCTTCCAAATGATGCAAAAGCTGCATATAGTTGGCGCTGACCCTATTTCCTTTGCTTTCGGGAAACACAACAACCCCTAGCACGTAAACAGATAAGCTGCTGCGGCAACACGAACTTCATCCTCATGGAGGGGACCATTATCTCTTTCGTTTTGTAGGGACCCATCATATGAGCGCCTCAATTCCAACAGGTTAAACTCTCTCTTCAGGTAACTGCCCCCTTGACTAACTTGGACTTCTTCGTGTCTTCATCCCAGCCAAACAAGGAATTGGCCAATTCATAAATTTCACTCCAAAGAAGTTTGTACTTGAAGTTGTCTCCAGTGGATTTTCCTTCGAACCGGAGCCCTAAAATCTTCTCTGCACCGTCAGAAGTTATAGTCATCTCGCCAAACGGGAATTGGAAACAATCTACTTCAGGGTAAAACCTCTCACAGAAGCAAGAAACCGCGACCATGTCATACGCAATCACAGAGTTCTGTACCGTAGGATACAAACCGGAGTTCTCTATCAGCTATCTAACTCTTGGACATTCATGTTCTAGTTTTCATAACTCCATTTTTGCATAGGAAGACTGACGACTGAAAAGTCGTATGATGTTCGTATGGTCCTACAAAATAGAGGCAAAATAGGGAGAAAATAACCCAATTAACAAACAAAATAACAACAAGTTAATTAAAAAGAAAAGTTGAGTTTGTTACGATTGTCTGATGGATGGTACGATCCCAAGAGTCGGGATATGCAAATAAAACCTTTCCTCCATCTAAGGGTAAGCCTTCCACATTTCGACCGCGTTCAGCATCCATGATCAAGTGGTGTTTGAAAACGTGTCTCGCAGGTGGGGCTATTTTTTTGCCCCTGCTTTTGTCCTTGTCTTGCACCCTTCTTCCGCCTTTTCTTGTACCTCTTCCTCCTCCTTCTACCCATCATCACCACCACCACCACTAACATTGGTGTCACTTCATCTTCAGTTTGTTCGTTGTCATTTTCTGAAGTCACAGATGGAATAAATGAGGCAAGAGAAGGGGAATCCTCTGGTTCGTTACCTTGTTGTGCATGTTTACTTTTTTCTTTCTTTGACTTTTTAACCCAACTATATTACAAAATATGCAAAAATCAAAAAGTCAGAACCAATAATATCAGACTTAGTCATAGAGTCGTCATAGTCTAAATTTTCGACTGTAACGACCCAAGGTAAAACAGTAACGATAAAATATTTGTACAGGGACGACCCTTATCATTGAAATAGGGCAGAGTAGTTGTTTTTTTTTTTCTAAGGTGTTGTTATGGTTTGTTAAAGGGTCGTCACATACTTAAAGTCGTCATGGTTTTAAAAAAACCGATGCGACCCTAAACAGACCCTTCGTCTTCAGGGAAAATAACCAACAAGGGTCGTCATGGTCGAAAATAAAAAACCGTGCTGATTTTTCATACTTTAACTATGCATATGAAAAGTCGTCATGGTCTAAGGTGATCGACCATGCCGACCCTCTCCCTGTAACTATAATTTGACAGTTTCTACTCTAGATTTATACTTAGAACAAACATACATTCACATCTAGCAAATAGAGTGATGAGTTTTGGTTTACTTATTTTTTAATTGGGACCATTTCATTGTCTGATTCTTCTCGATTTGATTTCTTGGTGCTTTTGGACTTTAATTTTCCTTTAAGTTTCTCTACGATTCTAGGTGTGGTTATTTCTCTCTGATGATTTTTCATACGAGCCATTTTTTTGGTAGCGTTATTTGCGATTAAAAGTTTTGGAATTGATTTTGAGAAAAACTAAAGAGCTATTTAATCGTTAGAACCTGACAAATGACCAACACCTAAATTTAGTACGCAATATATAAAAAATTAAAGAATGATACCTAGACCAGTTATTAACTATCAAATCAAGCCATTAACCTAACTTTTATTATTTATATAATTAAAATTATAAATAAATATTAATCATTTGACAGCGTTAACCATCCGTTAGCCCGTGATTCCAAAGAAAAACGTGTGACCTATTACAACTAATTCATGCGTTTATAAATCGATTGATTTAACGATTTAATTCATCCAAAGAAACTTGCATTAATACTTAATCCAAAAATTAAGATTTTAATTCATCCAAACCAAACGAAGTGATTTAAGTGAATCAGCGAATTAGTCGAGCTGTACCTGAAAAAAACCATTACTCTCACACATATTTTTCATTGTTTCTTTGAGAAGCAGGAAAGATGTATTTCTTATGAACTTTTGAAATTCCGATTTCTGATGAACCAAAATGTTAAAAAAGAACAACAGAGAAAATGAAATAACTGGCCGTGGGTTATAACCCCATTAGTTTATACCTCTCATCACTAAAAACCCATCAAAAATAAAATGAAACAAAAATCTCATTTAAATAAATCTCTCTAAACTACCATTTACATTAATTCAACCTAACAAAAAAAAAAAAAAAAATCAACACACTCTTAAACTACCCTTTACATTAATTCAACCCAAAAAAAAAAAAATCAACCCCATTTTTAAACTTTATTCTCTCTCACCACCAACACTACCAACACCAACTCACCACCACCAACCAACAACAACCACCATCATCCAGCAACACCACCACTACCAGCCACCAACTAACAGCAGCACCAACCACCACCACCAACGAGCACCACCAACCAGCACCGCCATCACCCACCACCACCATCAACGAGCACCACTAACAACCACCAGGTCCACTACCAAAGAGCACCACCACCAATAGAAACGAAAAACCAGAACCAACACCCACCACCACCACCAACCAACCACCACCAACAACCAACACCACATTCACCATCAATATCAAAGGGCACCACTAACAACCACAAGGTCCACCACCAACGAGCACCACCACCAGCAACAACGAAAACCAGAACAAACACCAACCACCACCACCACAACGAAAATTGACATTTCACCAACACAGCTTATTCCAGATGAATAAAAATGATGAAACCAAAAAAAGTTTCATCATCTATTTGGTTCCACCTTATTCCAGATGAAAAAAAAAAGATGAAACCATAAAAAGTTTCATCATCTATTTGGTTCCACCTTATTCAAGACGAAAAAAAAAACGATGAAACCAAAAAAAGTTTCACCGTTTAGTTGGTTCCACCTTATTCCAGAAGGAAAAAAAAATGATGAAACCAAAAAAAGTTTCATCATTTATTTGGTTCCACCTTATTCCAGATGAAAAAAAGATGATGAAACCAAAAAAGGTTTCATCATTGTTTTGGTTCCACCTTATTCCAGATGAAAAAGAAATGATGAAACCAAAAACAGTTTCATCATTGTTTTGGTTCTGACATTTCACCAACACAAAAATTGGTTTCAATTTTTGTGTTGGTGAAATTTGATGAAACCAAATTTGGTTTCATCATTTTTCTGACGTTTCACCAACAAAAAACCCTAATTTCGACAATGATGATGTATCATTATATTTTGATGATGATTTTCGACGATGATAATCTGGAGGTGTTGATGATGTTTGTAGAGGATAGAAGGAAGAAGAAGAGGTGCTGTTGGTGGTGGATCTGGATATGTAGTGGTGGAGGAGAAAAAACAACGAGGAGGAAGCAATGGGGAAGGAGGAGGTGTTGTTGGTGGTGGATCTGGACATAAAAAGAGAAGGAGGTACTTGTGGTGTTGGTGGAGGAGACTGAGGTGCTGTTAGTGGTAGATATGGGTGACAAAATTTACTATTGGTGAACATAAAAGCAAAATAAAAGAGAGAGAGGTGTTGGTGAAGGAGATGAATGTGTTGTTGTGGCGGAGGAGCTACTGTTGCTGCTGGTGATGGTGGCGGAGGAGGTATTGTTGCTGCTGGTGATGGTGGTGGGGAGGAGGAGAAGAAGAAGACGAAAAAGAAGAGAAAGAAAAGGTAAGGATGGCATTTAAAAAAATAGTAAAAATTAAAATTAACCAATATTATGGGAAATGGGGTTTTAATTTCATTTTTAATTAAAATGGTTTTTCTTTATAAAAGATAATATGGAAGGAGTTTTTGTATAGAAAGTTTGATCACCTAGGTTTTTTATACCAAATTATGATGAAATAATAAAATTGACAACTATTTTGTTTACCAAATTTGGGTTTTAGAAAGGTGAAGGGAGACGTTGTGGGATTTGAGTTATGAACGGCCGCTGCACACAGAACCATACACCATCAGAAAGAGGAGGCAAAAAATAAGGGTTGTGGTTAATTCTTAAATTTTAATTTTTATGTTTGGATCAATCGTGGCCGTTTATTTGATTGACTACAGATTAAGACAAGTGTTACGTTTTTAACTGGAGTTAGGACAACCCAAGTCATTGTTAGCATTTATAAAGTTAATAATGTAATAACAAGAGTTCAGTTAAGGAAGTTTTAACTTGGTATAGTCAACGGTTTGACTTGACAATCAATGATAGGTCTAGCTATCATCTCTTAATTTTTTTAATGTTGGGTACCAAAATTTGGTGTTGTTCATTTGCCGGATACCAACAGTCAAATAACCCAAAAATAAATGGAATCGTTAGGTAAGAAGAGAGAAGATGAGAGGTTTTATATTTTTTTATTTTGATTTTGGTTTTGATTTTCAAATAGAATTGGGGGCCTGTGGATTAACTCTAATAGAGTTTTAGGATTAGTTATTAATGATGAGGGTAAATTTATATTTTCACCACTTTTTAACACCCCTGTAATTAATGGTGAGGGGATAATTTTCATAAAGCCCCCTCTCAATTCTACAAACCCTATATTAAGCCAGGTAATGAAGTTAGGTTATTATAAAAAACCTATAATAACATTTTCACTTCTTTCGAAACCTATAATAACATTTTTATAATAAAAGTATAAACCCTAAATATAACAAGCTACGAGGCGGATATCGGACGAATACCTTGAATCTCATCACCGCCCCATCACCACATCACTATTTTTGGGTATTATCCGTACCCGACCCATACCCATTTGTGCGGGTAAACGCCTCCCCACGGAGATGGGTTGGGTGGGACGAATTGCCATCCCTAAGGCTTAGTTTGGTATTGGTGTGAGATTTGTAAAAGCGCTTTTATGTCGTGCGTTGTTGTTCTGTGATGTGCTGTGTAAAAGAAGCAGCTGAGTGTTTGGTAAATTATAAACTAAAAGCTAAAACTAATTAAAAAATGATTAAATAGTGTTTGATAAAATATCATATTCAACAATTTTTGTTGTAACAAATGATAAAAACAGATAAATCTTTCACAATAGTTTTATTCCAATTTATAGGGTTTAAAAATAAATATATAGTTACACATTAAATATATATTTGGTTCTTAATATATATATATTAACATTATATTTACTACTAATTATTAATTTTGTTAAAAATTATTATTTGAATAACCATATTTTTATTATAAACATAATTTTGAGAGGATAAAATCAAACTAAAATTGGATAGTTAATTAATATTTGCTTTTATTTTTACTATTGCAAATAATAATTTTTAAAGAATATATGATATAGGACATGTAAAAATTGATTGTAAAAGATTTAAAAATAATTATTGTCATTTATAAAAAAATGGGGATTGCAAAAAAAATAAAAATCATGTATAAAAAATAGGGTAACACCACAACTTTTGCTTTTAAAACTTTTATAAGCTTCTCTTCCTTAGTTTTTAAAAGTTAAGAATTTTGAAGTAAAATACTTTATAAAAATTTTTACCGAACACCAATATCAAAAAGATTTACTATAAATACATTTTAAAACTATTTTTCTTTAAAAAAAAACAATACCAAACTCAACTAAGTCAATCCTATAGAAATATCTACTTTCCATACAATTTATTTTTCACTGATATTCACCGGTATACATTGAAATATGGAGTCGTATCAGTATTTTTGATCCGATATTCATCGAATCCGATGTTAACTACCTTGGTCAAACCAAAATATACTCTTACTAATTACGGAGTATTAAATTAAGATAAGAAAAGAAAATTAGTAGCAGCAAAATTAACTAAAAACAAGTACGTTAATCTTCGTTTTCAGTAATTTACTTACTTTTTCACTATATCTGCAACTACAAGATTGCCAGCTGAACTCTCTCTCTCTCTCTCTTTTTGACCTTCCTTCTTCAAGCAACTCTCTTTCTCGACTTACCAAAATACTTGTACTTTAAATCTCTGCAAGATTCTCAAAAGAAAACACGAGTGATGCACACACTTTTCTCTTATTTATTTATTTATTTCTATTCATTTTAGCTTCAGTTGTATTTTGATGAAGATGGGTTTTAAGCTTGAGAGTTGCAATTTGTGCTATGTAAGTTTATTGACTTTAGATGTCTTTTCTTTCCGTGGAAGGGGGAGATTGTATCAACATTGAATTCTCGTATGTTTATCTTTCTTCAAAAGATTGATTAGGGTGGAAATTATAATTTCTGCTCCATTTAGTTACAGGCCTTGAATTTTTCAGGAAAATGGAAAAAGTTTCTATGTTTTCGAAATTTAGGGTGTTTCATTTGTTGGTAGTATCTTTTTTAGTGCTGCCTTCATCACCTGATGAATTGGTGATATCAGCCCTGAATTTTTTTTTTTCTCTTGAAGGTTTATAGAGTGTGTTAAAGCAAACTTTGGCTTAAAATTGGAGTAGAACACTTGACTATATAAGTGATGATGATGACTTATCTTTTATGTTATGAACTCGTCGCTTCTAGTTTTTTTCTGGCTGCTAAAGATTCCGTGGAGGGTTATTTCCTCATGGCTTGATGAGTTTTTGTATTTTTTTGTTTTGTTTTGTTTTGTAGATGAATGCTGAATAATCCACCTAGAAAACCATCAGTAGTATCCTCTGGTTCTAGCTAATTCAGGTAACAGGCACCTAGTAATTCATGATTGCAATTCAAAACTGGTGCAAGGACAATGAGTTCCGGCAACTATGGAAACAATGCCAACAATGATCCTAGTATAGCTTCAAGTAGGAAACGGTTGCGTTGGACGGATGAGCTTCATGAACGCTTTGAAGAAGCTGTTGCACAGCTTGGTGGACCAGATAGTGAGTACTTAGACTTCAACAGTTTACTTTTTTAAGTCAAAAAATAATGAAATGGAAAATCATGTTTTGTGAGATAATATGGGATGAGAACACAAAATCAACGCAAAAAGTCTGTCTCTAGAGCTTCTCTCTGTACCTAGGACACAGTAGACCGCTTTCAGTTGTTCCTGTCCAGGAGAAAGGGAAAGGAGGCTCTTATGCTTGGTAACAGGATAATGTAGTGTAGGTGGATGGAGACATCCTTGCGATACAATAACTTAGTTGGTTGAGTGGAACTAAGAGCATTAACTTTGTTAAGCTTGAGATTTGAGGTTTGGTCAAGGATTTCACTCTTCTAGAATGTGTTGAGATTCGATGGAGTTTAGCTGTATCAACAGTCAATGCATGAGCCTTTAGAAAATTAGAAGTGCCTTCTCCTGAGCAGATTCTGTTCCTGAAACTTAAGCCATACATTTAACCATGCACAATTATTCCCTTTCCCTATTGTGCAGAGGCAACTCCTAAAGGAGTCCTAAGAGTTATGGGTGTACAAAGTTTGACAATATATCATATCAAAAGCCACTTACAGGTAATCACATTTGCAATATTCGTACCTCACGGTTGTATTTCTCGAATCATTGATTCAATCTCTACCAATGTGTACAGAAATACCGGCTTTCAAAATACCTCCCGGAGTCTACATCTGATGGTATGTGTGCCTGACTTATCAGTGAATGATCCCAAATGGTAAAGAGATTGGGATCTATATGCTTGGTTTTAAAGAATTCATAGGCAACAAATGCAACTTTTTTCTATCTTTTTCTTCGGCCTTTCAATTCATCATGCTTCAAAAAACCAATTCAATGATGCTTCCTTATTTAGGAACAAGGGCTGATACGAATGGATCAGATGACATATTTACCAGCTCGGATGGTACACCGTAAGTAGCACTTTCTTCTCTTGTTTTTCGTAGTTCAGTTTCGTTCTTTCGAGTAGGAAAAAAAGAAGGCCAGCATAGCATTTTGTATGTAGTTACTTAATGATATCGAAGCCATGTGACCAGTTACATGGAGGCATATGGTTCAGAACTTATGGTACCCATCAGAAGATTCCGTACTAAGAATATATTCAGAACCAAAGCTCATAAGTCACAAACATCAATGGGTCAACTGTCTAATCAGTTATGACCGCTCGGTGGTTAAATATGGTGACTCATTTGTCATTTACTAATTACCTAAAACTGAATCTCATGCACTGCAAGTGTATCTGTGTGCAGTGGGATGCAAATAACTGAAGCACTCAAGCTGCAGATGGAAGTTCAGAAGCGGCTACATGAACAATTGGAGGCAAGTCTTTCTGATAGATTGTACTTAGCTCCCCCACAATGATAAATTTGATGCTGATAGTGTGTCTAGTTTATTGATCAAAATGAGGTAAGTCTTGACTTGGTTCTTCTACAATCTCAAAATTCAACAGGTGCAGAGGCAACTCCACTTGAGGATTGAAGCCCAAGGAAAGTACCTCAAGCGAATCATTGACGAGCAGCAACGTCTCAGTAGCGTTCTTGCTGAATCACCATCATGTTCCGGGGTCACTTTCCCCATGTCATCAGGTGATCACAACTGTCTGGAATCTGATAATAATAGAACCGACCCATCAACTCCCGCTGCAACCTCGGAAAACAAAGCTGTGAAGAAAGACGTGCTCGAGAAAAAGCTCGCTCCTAAGGAATGTTTATCTTCTTTGCATGAACCGTCGACTCCAGATTCAGGTTGTTTTGCTGGTGCTTCTCTATCTGAGAGTCCAAAAAATGGAAGGGTCAAGAAGCAGCGAGTGAGCGTGGGTGATGCCCTAAACGCGAAACCAGAAATTGCGGTCACACACCCGATACTGGAGTCTAGCCCAGGCACAACTTTCAAGCTGCCCCCACCATTAGAAATCCCAGCTGCAGATCATTCCGCTTCTCTTTCTGGGACTGTTCCAGATGATGAAGAAAGATGAGAAGGGGCTACAAAAATTTTACAGTGATCGTCTTTATATAAGTCTGACTGTTGTTTTCAGTGGAACTGAATTATGTTTAGATGTATCAGGAGATGAGATAATTAGTTCAAAGACTTCTGTTGGCTGTCACAGAGTGCTGTCTTTACCATTTCTGTTTGGTACAAATGCATTGTTTAATCGTTGAACTTTCTACAGTCCAGCTTGTGTGTCTGCGGACCACATGTTACATTGCGGCAGAGCCAAAAAAATTGTGTGAACCAGGATCACCTGTTTTCTTTATTAGATGCCTAACTGTTCTCCTAGAGGGATTTAACTGTTTCTCTTCTTATTCTTTATCATCCCTGATCAACTTGAACTGTGCTTTTGAGCTATTTCGTCACAATCTACCACTACATAGCAGATGAGCTGTTTCTTTTCTTCGTAAAATATCCATAAAACACACTAGTCTCAGTGCCTGCAAGACAAACCTGCAGAGTATGGAATGCTTGTAGCACGAACTGTAATTATTTTCTGCTCCATATGGTTCATTCGTATCTTCTCCATCAACAGGATGTACTATTTCATTCAATGTTAAGTTACTGGAATATTTTACAGGAATTCACGATCCCAAAAGATGATTAAAAAATCATGCATCTCTACTCAGACAGCCAATTATTAGACATAAAAGCAAAACAACAAAACATTACACAATGGACTCAAAGTGCTAAGAGCTGTAGCTTTGTTCCCAGGTATAGTAGTAACAGGAAAATTAATAAGTAGCAGAGGTAGGGGGTGTAGTCTGTGTTGCGCCCTACAGATAGCATGTAGATGATCCAGCAGGTGATCAAACCTTTTCTTCCGCGTCCTCTTCATCTTCAAGTTCGTCAATTCCAACCCAGCGGGTGAACGCAAAGAGAAACTCCTTGAAGGTCACCATTCCATTTTTGTCCCAGTCCATCTCTTCTGAAGATGGTAAACCATGTCTTTGATGTTAACCAATGGTTGCTGAAAACATGCCTAGGTGGAAACGAGAAACTAGAGAGAGAAAGTGAATGAGAGAGAGAACTGACCGAATCTTTTCAAGGCTATTCGTCCTGAAGAGCGTTCGCCTGAAGTGGTTTCATTTATGGCTTGGACCATCTCGCTCTTGCTGACACATCCGTCCTTATTCTTGTCCAGAAACACAAACGCGTTCACTAAAGTTTCAAAGGTTGCCTCCAGGTTTGGTAAGCCCATCCGTGATTTCTAGCAGTTTGGTCATGGAAACTCATAAATCTTTTGAGATTCTTATTTATAATAGATAGAAATGGTTTCACCACAGATATAGTTACATTCATTAAAGATGGAAAAAAAATGTAGATGGTGAAAACTAAAATCAATGAAAATTAGTTGTATGTTGGATACACCTTGAGTGGCAGATGGGTCTTCCTTCAGAAGATAGACAAGGCAGAGGAGAACAATGAACTCATTGAACTTCATTCCCATATTCTCTTTGATATCACATGCCTCAAATAAATCACTTATTTCCTCCTCCGAGTAAGTAATCTCTAGTTTATCAAAACAATGCTTAAGCTCTTGTGGATCTATTGCACCATTTGAATCCGCATCTGAAAATAAAAATGATAGAATTAATCAACTGATAGAAGACAGTCCACAGAATTACCAGGCATCTTTCTAATTGGACGGGTAAGCTGTGTCTGAACCCTGAACCAAAAAAGACAAGCAACTTCTACTAACTTGACTATCTTAACTACATTCACGAATGCCAATTAACAGAGAAAATCCAGGCAAAGAAAAGAAAACCAACCAAATTGCTCAAATATTTCCTTGCAGTTGCGTAGGCTCTCATCAATTTTGGGGAATTTCAAAATAACACTATTAAATGATCTCATCGAAGTTCCTGCTGCTGCTTTCCTTTGCATTGCTTCAACCATTTTTGCCTCGAGCTTTGTTTCTGGTATCCAACCTCCAAGTGACTCACCCTTTCCTACTGCACCTCCCATCGTGGCTTAGTAATATAAATCGTCAATCAGAGAAGAAGCCAGTTATGGACCTGGACAAACAATAAATTAATAAATATGCGAAATAATTGACATAGATCTGTTCATACCCTTAGTGGAGAGAGATAACTTTCGCAAAAACTTGAAAAGTACTCGAAACATAACTTATAAATGCGTTAGATTATATCAAAAGGTAAAATTTGTAGTCTTCTTCCTCCATTCCGCTAAACTAGTAGTAGATCCATGTGATTTAAGTTGGAAAATTGGGGTGAAAATGTAAAAGATGCCAAAGTAGGAATTCTAAAGTGCACAAGCACAGAAGAGGCACAATGATGTGCAGCATAAGATAGCTTAACCAAGCTTCAAACACACACGTAACACCAATAAAGATGACACCACTTTAATGTAGAATCTATTCCACAGAAATTCAATAAATAACATTGAGTGAGTTTCAGTCATTCAATATAATTGATTTTAGAGCACCATCAAGTTAAGTTAGGCTCAACCTATCACTAAATAACAACTACCTAACATCAAAAAATAAATCTATAGAATAGAACACATATCAAATTAAGAAGAGAAAGATTGTTCGCCGACATTGGTTGCAGAAAAATAATGTTAGATAATTCATGTTCTACATGCCCCTCATTTCTGCACTTCTCCTTAATATAATGAGGAATTCGATTCTTCCCAAATGATCCGCATCTATTATTCATACCTTGAGTTATCTCTTTAAGACCAGTTCAACAATTTGATGCCACCCCCATTTTGATAAATTTCGCATTACTGACAGTAAAATCATCCATCAAAAGTCCTTTCCTAGAGATCTTATAAAGAAATGTCAAGACCATCATCCATTAACTAAATCAGGGATACAAGAAAGTGAGTTTATCTTTATTTTATCAATGGAAGAGTCTTAAAATTTTAAACCAGGTAAAACGATATACAAAATGAAAACACACATTATTTGCATACAGATATAAGAACACAGTAATGAAAGATAAATAGCATATGTTGTGTTTGATAGAGAGACCTAGCCTCACCTATATTTATTTAATTTCAGCTTTGTTTCATGGGATCTCCATGCAACCGAGAGAGAGGAGGAGGCAAGCTGATTGGGCAATGAACACGGAGAGATAGGTGGGTGTCAAGTTGATTGCAAGAAATTGAGTCTGGCTTCTTCTTCTTCTGTGTTGTGCTGGAGAGGTGGTGGTGGTGGAAATGGAATCAACAGGAGACGGACGGATGAAAGGGTGGAGCTGGCAGAGGATAGAAGCCTTGTTTTTGATACTAAGATTAGTGTTTTCTTGTCGTTAGATTTAAAGAAGTTGCTGAAAACACATTCATTCCGTGATGATCGCTGGATCCAACACGTAATATGTGAGTTTTGACTCCTCGGTTCTCTTTTCTTATTAACTTATGCACGTACCCTCCCCCCATCAAAATCACCACACCGCAACCTCTTTGGGTCTTAAAATGCTGAATTTTCTTTCAATTTCACTATCAAGCTGTGGCACTTTCTCATTTGCGGCAAGCAACAGCCCAACTCAGCCTACATTTTCTTATACCTCAGTTGAATAATTCTTGTACAACGAGCAGATGAAAATAAGGAAATACTAGGGTTAGACGGTTAGTCAGCACCTGATGATTTATATCATGTAGGGTTGTTCGACTTCGTCTTGGTTTATACCTGTACTTATCAACATGGATTAATAATGCTATCTGAATCTTGTGAGCAACCTTTGACTTGGTGACATTTCCAGACTTGCGCAGGTACATAACTTAACAATAGTTAAATACTTTAATGATACTATTTTGGTGTTGATCAACCAACTATTTTGCTGCCCAACTATGCATGCCAGAGAAAAAAAGGAACACAAGAGAGATACAAGGAGAGACATAGGTTACTGAAAGAAAAAAGAACACACTAGTGAAAAACAATGTGACAACACTTTGCATTATTGTACAGAAGAGTGGTAGGCAGATGCTTTCATGAAGAACGTTGTCTTCGATGGTGGTTAACTCGCTTTAGAAGGGAGAGTCGTATCCGCTGACTCAAAGCCTCAAACTTTTCCATCTTTTCACTTTTCGGCTTCTTCCGAACAACTATCGGATCTTTCTTCTTACTACTATTCTTCTTCTTGTCCTTGTCCTTGACCTTCTCCTCTCCCTTTGGCGGGTCTAATTTCCTTTGTATCCTTCTAAGAGGGGTTGCAAGCGCCTTTAGAGTCCTCTGCAACAAATTAAAACACAAGAAAACTATCTTTAAGCAAAACTTCAAACACCAATAATACAATCGAGGAACTTCAGCTCAACAAATTAAGCATTCTCCATGGTCAACCTTGACCTAAAACCATCAAGTAATTCTCTGTACATCCTCGCATTGTTCCCCCAAACTTTCTCTAATAGCATGTTTTGTTCCAGGTAAATAGATTGCTTCTATTTAATCAAAAAGTGGAAATCAAACTGAAATTCAGGTAGATTCGAAAGTCTAATTGAATTCCATTAGACGTTAATTCTGTGATGAAATTACTTGAACTGCACATGATTATATGTCTTACATAACCAGTGACTAATTTATCAAATGACATGTTTCGAGAAAATGACAACAGGAAAGGAAACACAAAGGCTAATGGAAACAAGGAGGGGACCTGATGTCTGTTATTTGCACTCTTGCAATCAGCAGAAGAGGGATCTCCATCGCTACCTCCTAGAGAAGAGCACCTTCCCCAACTCTCTCGATTTGAACTGGAATACGAGCAGCATTCCTCATTCTGATCATTAGTGTTTTCCTGTGAAGTTCCCATCAGTAACAAAGATCATCAACAAATTCTAGCTATCGAAAGGTGATCACCGAAAGAAATCAGTTTATATCCAAGAGATGGATCAGATAAACTACCTGCAGATGCAGTGGAACATCAACATTTGTACTAGTCATACTGTCTACGTCGAGCAATGAATCCTGCTAAGAAGAAAGGGAAGCAGCTTTTATCACCAGGCTAACATGGGACAAGGGATGGACTCCAGAACTAAGAATCTTACAAAAGACAAAGTGGTTCAATTTCAGAAGAATAAATATGCCTACAGATTTTGCAGCGAAAATACTAGGAGGAACTGACGAAGAGCTTGCAGCACCAGTTTGCACCGAACGAAGACCAGAGATGATCTCATAAAGGAGGCTCTAAAACAAAAAGCACACCACTTGGTTAGTCGCTAACGTCGAAACAATGTGATTGCAAACAAGAATTTCATACAAGAGGTGCAAAGATGCAACTAGAGTGTCATGATTAGTAGTATAACCAATGAAACAGAGTCAACATTGTTGTTTTTTGTCCCCAACATACAGTATGAATGTGCTACTACATCACCAACCAAACAGAGATGTACAGAGCATAGGACGGTGGCTAACTACAAATTGTGCAACCTCTAAATATCCGAGGTCAAGGAACAGCAAGCAATGAAAGACGCACTATTACTGTTTTGAGTATTCTGAGAATTTAAGATGATTTGAAGGAATTACCTCATCTACACCAGCGCCGACTTTCAGGTCCCCCAAATCATAATATTTTTCAAGCTTCGTTGAAATTGCAGAAGGAACTTGAGGAGGGTGAAGAACATTGTAGAAGAAAATAGAAACTGAGTCGTAATAAAACTGTGGCCGTGGAGAATTGTGATCACCATCAAACTTAATAATATTCTTGTCCCCCTGAAGAAAGATCAAACATCAAAAACAAATTTCACGGTGTACACCTAAATAATTTAGTGGAATCTATAAAAATCGAAAATAAACCTTGTCTATTCCAAACTCTAGGTTAATTATAAAAATTCATCAAGATATGTAAATAAAATTCACTCCTTGAGATGAAATGAACTATACCGCGTAGGACTTGAAGATGATCTCGGAGTGGCGGGGTTGAATGAATACATCCTCAGTTGCATGTCCAAATAAAGATGGAATAAAAGTTTTGGGCGCAGCCTGCAAGGTGCGATAAAACATTAACAAAATGAATTAGCAATTTTACAGCATGTGTTCTGAAGGGGAACTGCAACTGCAAGTCTTTGGACTATATGCAGAAACTTTCGCAATCTTGCCTGACAGAACTAATGAGGTTAGTGTCCAATAAAACCAGCTTACCAAATGAAAATGAAACATATCCCAGAAACTTAGATAAGCCATATCGAGGCACTGATCTAAAAGGGGCTACAAGTAAATCTTAGCAAGTGTAACCACAAAACATTATACAGACCTGCATGCAATTTAGATTCATGATGTCAAATTTGGCCTTCTTCTGAATGACACGCCGCATGTATTGGACAGCTACTTTTACCTGCAACACATAATGAAGCATTACTGAAATATGAAGCAGTTAACGCTAAGGCATCAATCTTAGATAAGCCCAACACAAGAGCCTTGGATATTTACTCTAAACGGAAAAGATTATAAACAACAGATGGCTAAAGAATGATCAACTTCACCATTTAACACGTACTGACAAAGAAACAGATAATGAAGTCTTACTGTAAATTTAGGAAGTCGAATTTTGTAGACATCCACAAGTTCCATCATTAGATCAAATAAGTTTGAGAAGGCACTATCCAACACCATTCCAGCTATGGAGGGGTCCTCTGCTCCATAAAGAAGACTGCATTATAAGCATTGAAGGAAAAAATTATTTATAAATACTTTAAACATCAATTACTAACAATTTGGTACTACGTGGTTAACAATAGAGGTGGTAGTGGCAGTGGAGTAGCGGCACTGATGGCTGGGACATGCCATCTGATTTGTTTTTTATTTTATTAGGTGTTTTGAACATTTAAAGAAAAGTAACGAATGATTCTAGGATTACATACCTTGTGACGGCACCCATTGATCGTCCCCAAAGACCTATGCGTGAAACTTGTTTGCTGCTTCTCAGATGAGACACCACAATTTTAAGGTCATCTTTCTGACAAGTAGATGAAGAATAACACTAAATTTTTAGAAGTTCTATACACATAAGATGTCGGAGTCTAAAGGAAGTAAAAGATGCCCAACACACCTCATGCCAACCAAGGCTGACATACTCGCCATCCGATAGTCCTGAACCAGAGAAGTCAAGAGTGAAAACAGTGATATTTGAAGGAAGAAGGATTACAGCGGCCTCATTTGCATCTGCTCTACATCCACTGCACCACTCAAGAACAAAACGAGCAGGTGTTAAGCTTTTCATATGCAGACTGATATTGTCTAGAAAAATGTAAAACGAGAGCTATGTACTGCCTCTAATGTGTATCAGAGCAGCAAAATCCAATTTCAGCAATTAATTCATTTACGAGAACCACAACATACCTGTTCCCATGGCAGTAAATGACACAGGGAAGAGGTGTGTCTTCTGGTAAAGGAGAAGGCATGTAATGACTACACCGTAAGATATGACCCCGTCCATTTGTCAGCTGTTAACATTAAACCACACAGATTCTAGAAAGTTAGAAACCATAAAAAGATATGATCATAAAATGTGCAACAATAACTAGAAAATAAAACCTTGTCAATACATCTTCGTACTTGCCTCCAAGTCTTGTCTTTTGTATTTCCTGCCCGCTAGAGTGAAATCTGTTTCCCATAAATACTGGTCTGGATTGTAATCTGCCCTGTATATTCCAACATATCACATTGCATGACAGAATAAATGACACAGCTTTTGTAAAGTCACTAAGAGATTCCAATTCAGCATCATAAAATTTAGACAAATGTTGTAAGTGCATCCCAATGCAACAGATTTGGATGAAAATATACAGATTAGTAAAACAATCAAAATTTAGGAGATTACCTGGGAGGCCGAATCACGAAATTAATGAATTGTTCAATCATCCTCCTTCCTTCCTTGTACTAACCACTAAGCAGTTGAATCTTCGCAAATTGCAAACATTCACTGACCACACAACATTTGAGCTAAACCCCACCAATGCAACTACCACAAGTTCTCGGAAAACTCTACTCCATTCAATTCTCTGCAAGACTCAAAAAAAAATTTACTTCTCCACCAATCTCTCCAGAAATTTCTTTTTTTCAAAATTCAGGAATGATGCCAGTAAAAAATCTCAGAAAAAACGTTGTGGATCTGGAGCCGTTGTAACCCCACCGAGTTTGAAGTAAAATTGTACAGTAAACCCTCCAAAATCGTAAAATTCAAAATCAGAGATGTATAATAATAACAGCTGAACAACAGAGTTACACCTCATGCCATCCTCAGATCCATAAAAATCTATAATCTTTAAAACTGTCCTTCAAAAATCATATTCCTCCTCTCTAATTATTTTTTTTAGATCTCAAAATCAATTAAATATTTCTCCACCCAAAACTTCATAACCTCAAACTTTGTGTGTGATAATATATGATATGAACCCTAGACATCAAAGAGAAAACGTTTAATTGTTAAGGGAAATGAAAATTCAAAAAATTGACATAAAAAAATAAAATAAAAATAGAAGCAAAAGAAAGGAAAGGAGTGAATGAGTGAGTGAGTAAAAAAGAAACGACAACAATTGTAATGTTAGGAGTAGAATGACAGAAAACAAACAAATAACAGGTAGTTAAAGTGAATGAGACTGAAAGAGAAACAAAAAAAACACACGGGTTACTCAAAATTTAGGGTTTTTGAATTCTATTTACCACAGGATTGTGCCTGAAGTGAGTAGTATTATCACTGCAAGGTGGGCAGCACAATCAAATACTATATCTGAACCAAATACTAATCTTACTGATAAAGAGCTTTTGAAATAAAAGGAGGAGGAGGAGGAAGCCAAAACTAGAAATAGTTGGAACAGAACAGAACAGGCGGTTTATTTTAGGAAGGGAATAGAGTGCACAAAGAGAGGGATTAAAGTGGAAATCAAATAACAAGGGTGGGATTTTTTTTTTAATTTTGGTATTTGCTGTTCTCACTGACTGACAACTTACTAAAATCTACTATACCTGGAGACGAGTACTAGTAGCCTTTGAGTATGAGTCATAACTATATTACCGTGTTATAAAACGCGTTATCATCAATGAATTCATTAGATTTTTGATTTACTTGTTGTAACGGACTCTTATAATCGTTTCAATTAGTTTCGTGAAAGATACCGAAGGTTGTTACTGCTGGGCGTGAGGCATTGTCCCCTCACCGAGCTACCATGAATTTCTTTGTTTTTTCTTGATATCATTATCTTCTTCTGGTTATCCACGAAACTGGGGCGACATCTAGTTAAGACTTAAGAGGCTCTCATCTCATGCGGCCCTGAGGAATTTGGAGTTGTCGTTTACTTTAAGATCAATTGTTTTTTTGTTTTTTTGAGGCGAAAGTGGTTTGGTTGGTACTGTCGAAAATGAACGAATACATTGCAATTGCATGATATATAATAGAAGAGTACAGCTGGTGTGACATTCAGTTCCACCATGTGATTTTGATGCATCTTCTTGAGAAGATGAAAACGAAAGAAGCCTGATATAAGGGCTCCAACATCAATTGAAGGGTTCCAATAATAAGACGAAATAAGGACATTATGAAGTAAAATTCAAAAACCCCTATCTATAATATTTTCACAATGCCTAAACCACCCCTGATTAGTTAATCTTAATTACACTAACTAATTAAAAAATTAAGCTAATCATGATTAATTAAACATAATCTTTTACTTAATCAAATGATTTGAAAAAAAAATTCTTTTGAATTTGTGTTTGGTGGGAAGAAAATCTAGATGAAATTTAAGAAAAATTTGTTTTTTTTTAAGCCCTAGATTTTGATTCAATAAACCATAGTAGCATTGAGTATACCTCTAACTTATACTCTTGATCTTTTTATGGCTCAAATTTGATGAAATCACGATTTGAAAGATTGATTTTTTGTTGTTCAGATAAACTTACGGTTGGGTTTCATGTCGAACCCAACCGTAACACCAAGAACACCGAAGAACACCATTTTTGCCCAGACTTACGGTTGGGTTTTCAACCAAACCCAACCGTAACTAATTTGTTCTTCATATTACGGTTGGGTTATTAAACAAACCCAACCGTAACTTC
>JAJJMC010019832.1:6005084-6030552 GCA_023531435.1 Papaver californicum
TTAGAAGAAACAGCAGCAGACTTCATACAAACACACACACAGGAAGATGGAGTCGCCTGTTCAACAGACTGCCCTTAACTCGATATTTGTCGGGTTTACCTCTAGAAAGAGTGTTGCTATACCACTAGTGAGGACAAATCGAATCCAGGATAAAACCACCTGATACCAACCCAGCTAGCAAAAACTCGTTGGCCCGTTGCGAACTTAACAGCAGAATAAGAAAGAAAAATAAAACTACGTGTGCAAACAAAGCGAGAAGAAGGGAAAACTCGTCAGGATAGTAGCTGCGACTGGGGTGAGGAAAAAATGAAAACCTTTTCTTCATTTATAGGAGAAGAAATTTGTTTTGAATTTAAAACCATTAATGAAAAGATTTTTTATTTAATTCTAATAAATATCATTAATATTGAAACGGTAAAATTTATTAAAGGAATTTAATAAAATAAAACCGTTGAGAAGGCACACGCTGGCATATGCCGAGCTCACGTAAAAACACATGCAAAAACACACACAAGCTCCGCAAGCCCGCGTGCGTGCTTCGGTGCGAAGCACCGCACATGTGTGAATTTTCCCACTAGCCCATTCCCTTGTCCATATCCAATCCACAAGTTTTTTCCCTTAGAAGAAACTTTCGTGGTAATATAGATAGACTTTATCCTTGGTTTATCCCATGTGGGACAAACCAAAGGTTTCTCATTCACATAGAAGTGAAAAGTAGATTTGTTATTTCCACCCACAATATAGGCTAGTGACCCTTTGGTCCCATCAAGATAATTTTGGTAACAAAATAATTTTTTAAAGCAATAAATTCACTTTTAATTCTAACAGTCTCTGCAGTTGATGTTGATAAGGTGGCTGAGGATTGGTCTAACAGATTGCTAGGTAAGATTTTCTCTCTAAGTGTAATAAAAGATAGAGAACTCCATGAAGAAATAAGAATGTTTGGAGAAAGATTATAAATATGGAGATGAAAATTATATGCCATAACTTATTTGTGTTCAAGCCAACGATGAGAAAGATTATGATTATATACTCCAAAAAGCTCCATAGTCTATCAAAGGAAATATGCTAGTGTAGATGGTGGAATTTTTACGAGGGCGAAAATCATAAATTTATTTTTGTCTCGTATTATAATATCGAATTTATAATTTTATTTATGTCATGTATCAGAAATATGAGAGCATGGATTTCTATCTCACATTCCGCAATCTTTCGATATTCTACGTGTATATATGCAATTTGAACTTATGCCAAGTGCAAAAATTCTCTGACTGAATTTCTTGGAATCGAGTATCATTAACAGCAATCTGGACAAAATCCAGCATTCACGCAAAAAGAGGGCTACATCAAAACCCTAATATGTGTTATGTTAGGGGTAGTCCTAACGCCAAATCCAATATGTGCACGACGTTGGGATAGTCCCAGCGCCAGAAACTAAATCAATACTAGCATATTGAACATGTACGACGCTGGGACTAGCCTAGTGCCAGCCTTTTGTGCATGCATAACACGCACGGTGCTGGCCTAGTCTCAGCGCCAATCCTTATTGCCACCATCCTTTGCATCATGTAGGCAGTCCTCAAGCACCCTTTGTATAGCCGGTATTCGAGCATCTCCGCCTAGCCGCATCTTAGAGCACTCATTTGTACGATCCTACTCTTGAGAAACCTTGCATAACCTCGATTTTGCATACTTCCAAGCTTGTGCATCTCGAAGCCTACACACTTCTAGGCTTTTGCATTTCGCGAAGCTTGTGCATTTCCAGGCTTGTATTTCCAAGCATGTTTACTTTCAGAATTGTCCATTTCCAAGTGCATATCTAAGCCTGCGCACTTCCAGTCTTGTGTATTTCTGCGCTTGCGCACTTCCAAGATTGTGCATTTCTAAGCTTACAGACTTCCAATCTTGTGCATTTCCAATATTTTTCACTTCCAAGCTAGCGAACTTCCAAATTTATACATTTCCAAGGCTTGCGAACTTCCAAGCTCGTGCATTTCCAGGCTTGCGCATTTCCAAGCTTGTGCATTTCCAAGCATGTGCACTTCCAAGCTTGTGCGTTTCCAAGCATGCGCACTTCCAGGCTTGTGTATTTTCCAAACTTGCATACTTCCAGGCTTGTGTATTTCCAAGATTGCGTACTTCCAGGCTTGTGTATTTCCAAGCTTACATCTAAGACTTGAGCAACACTTGCACGGTGCTGGGACAGACCACTTTTTGCACGACACTCATTTATACGAGCATTCTTTAATATTTCGATATACTATTTAATGACATTGGCTCCTGGATGCTCTGATTTATTCACCAAGTCACTAATAGCTAGTGGTCGAGTACTCTTACTAAGTGGCTAACACCTAACTTATTTTATGAACAAGGTTCAACAATGTCATCCATGTGCATAATTAACAAAGATACACACCAAAGATGCACCGAGATGCCACCCTTCACAAAGTGATGCCACTAGCTTAAATCACTCACATAGGCGTCCAAAAACCCATATAGCTAACATGCCAAGAGCTTGTGATTTTTGCAAAGATGTGCCACAGACTTGCATCACTCACTCAGTGATGCCATGGTTGAACATTGTGTATGAAGTGATGCCCATGTCTAATGTCATCTTTGAATTCATGCACGGTCACTCGAGACTAACTGTCTATTGACGAGGGTATCAAGGTATTGCTCGTGTACGTTGATAGCCTTTATGACTCTCATGCATCAACATCAAGTTATTGTTCACATAATCCTTTCTTGACTCTTTCATGGTGGCTCGTCGTCTTGCATGGAAATACGACTCCTAGATAATGTTGAATAGTATTGTATACTTAATGTACTGTGCCAGTCATAAACATAATAACCTTACTAGACTTGATACTAGTAGTTGGTTTACTCAATCAATTAATCAAAAGAGTCATTTACGTGACTCAAATATCAAATATATCACATGGGGATACTCATTAGGGTATTGGTATGCTGGTTTACATCTTGTGAGGTGTAAATAAAAAACCACAATGATAAAAATTAAGTCGAACATTAGTAGATGAGGGATTAATGAACATTACGGTTTTAATAATCTTTTTTGCAATAATAGGCATGTTATCCACCTCTTCACCTCTTCCACTTCTTATAAGATTAGAGTTTAAAAGTATAAATAGATGACTTCTTATATTCCAAAAATAATCACAAGTTTATCGAAGCTCATCATACTTGTTTTAGTGGAAAAATAATTAAAAGGTTAAAAAGGTAATTAGAAATAGTACGAGAGATCAAAATTGCACAAAGCTAGCCTAGACCAGGAAAGTGGTCGTCCAATCCTTGATTTGGTCACAGCGGAGGAGAAAGGTTGATCTTAAGGAGGGAAGTAGAGAATGATGAGATTAGAGCTTGGTGAAGAACTCAAGTCTCGGTAGTAAAGTTCAAGTAGAGAAAATGGAATAGTCTGATGAACTTCGATAAACTTGTTGTCTAACTTCTGCATCCTCTTGGAACTAAATGAAGTGATCTTTTATAATGCTGAACTTTGATTTCGTAAGAATAAAAAGAGGTGGAGAACGTGCCCATTATTGCTCGAAAGATTCTCGAAACCGTAATATCAGTAATCCCTCGTCTAGTAATGTTCCGCTTAATTCCTTCCCATCGTGGATGTTCGGTTACACTCTCCAGGATATAAACCTCCATACCAATAGAATAATGAGTACCCCCCTGTAACATATTTGTTATCCTCGTAGATTTGATGGTTGACACTTGGGTCACAAGAATGACTCTTATGATTATCAACTACTAGTGTTAAGTATAGTAAGATTAGTAAGTCCATCAGTTGCTATTGTTAATAATTTATGCCAGATGTTAGTCATTTATTAAAACTCCTGATTACTAGCTATCAGTGGCTTGGTTCAAATAAGCCTTGATCCATCTAATGTGAATAGCCACCGTGAAAGGTTCACCCTATGTGGTGCTCAACCTATAGCAGCCGTCAATAGTAGTTTGTGAGATCTTGTATGGTCCTTCCCAGTTCAAGAAACGACAGCGTCTTGATGCTTTGAGAACCAGGTCGCCTATTCGGAAAGCATTCGACTTAATTATTTCGATCTTGTAAATTTTTTATTCATAGGGATGAGTTTCTTCTTTAATATCTCTCAGATCATATATGAAAGAGAATATCTTTGAGAATTTTGATGGTTCATGAGATACGGGAATATTTTCCACCCATTTGTTGAAGTATTGAGCTGGAGTAGTCACCCATTCGTAACGATAGGATAAAGTGTGAATGTCTCTTCAGCAAGGTTTAGTCCCCAGTCTGCTGGCATGTGAGGATGATTCAATGATAAAGAAGCAAATTGGGTGAGAGCTACCTGAGTGCGAAATCTGTTGACACAAGTTGATACACTCTCGGTCGGTGATTGGTTCCCCGTCATGGCTCTGACAAATTGGTATTTTTTCAGGTACAGAGGTAAGTCCTTGGTAATACTAGGTTTGACTCCAGGAATATGGCGTTTAATTCGAGGCGAGACTTCTTGACGAGCTCTAATGATAGATGTTGATTGTTGGAGACAAGCACGTCCCAGAATCATATTGCAATTGAACCTCCCCTTGACAATATGAAACTTGGTACTTGTTTGAGTGGTCCTTTCCGCCACTGTGAGAGTGATATGTCCATAAACATCCCTGGTTACTTCTTCAGGGTCCCTGACTATCATCGGCGAGCGTGTAGCTTCTTTTCGAGTCACTCCTTCCGCTTTTAGATTCGTGACGCTAATAATATTGATATCCATGGAAGCATAAACTAGTTTTTTTCTGAGCTCAGTGCCTTTGAAGCTTGCCATAATGAAGAGTCCCCGATCACGCCCTTTGTCATTCTGATTCATCATGTCTTCCGAGGAGGACCTGTCTCGGTCGTAAGCATCCTCAACAAGTTATGGTAAGCGCTCACCAAATACAACTCAATTGAGGGCATTGGAAAGATCTTTACGCCGATCCTTTGAAAAATGGAGAAGTTCACACATGCGCTCCATTAGTGATTGAAATGTTTGGTTGACCGGCTCTCCAGAGATGGTGAATCTCCTGACAGGAAGTGGATTTTTGTGGATCCCTTCAGTCCCCAGTCACAACTCCCCTGATTTTATTTTCTCCTTAAATATTCATCTCATATCATTGCACTCGCTGGTGGATGATTGACAAACCGATGAAAATGACAATATCTCGGGTCGGACATTTCCTGAGGAGTAGGTGTGCATCGTAAGGTGGAAATTTGACGATCCCTTCTTGTACCCATGCTTCCAGCAATTCAATAACTTCTTTTATAAGGATTGGAAAATTAGGGCAAGTTATATCAGGCTTTATATCTGGCTCTTGCAATTATTATAGTAGTTGTTATTGTTGTTGTTGTTGTCGTGGCTCTTTAGGGGCGCCTTGGGAGCGAGTGACTCGCTTGGTTGGTCCCTGGTTCATGGATGGAGTGGAAGGGAGTCGCTTAGTTTGTGGCTCTTGCTGAGATGGAGCTTTTCTTTTGGGTCCCTTGTTACTGACAACACCAATTGATGGTTGAATATTGTACTGTTTGTTGACTAGCCGTCGATTTAGACGGGTATCTCCATGAATTTTTTCACTTACTAGTCTAGTTCTCTCCAGGAGGGCGGTAGTAGTTGTGGCGGACTGTTTTTCGGCTTCATGTAACTCAGAGAAAGTCTGAAAACGTAAATTTTCTAAAAGAACACAATAAACAAGGATCATACTATTAATACAGAGATCCACTAGTTGATGTTCTGTCACGTTCGGATCATAATAATCCAGTACTTGAATTCTGAATCTTCTTCACATATTCATTGGGGTGCTCATTATTTCTCTGGAACATTCTTCCCAAGTCTGATAAGGTGATTTGCTCAGAGACGAAGAAGTACTTCTTTTACAAGGCATTAACCATGTCTTCCCAGCCGCAAATGTTGTTGGGAGCAATATTGTTATACCGCGTGTAGGCTCTTCCAGTGAGGGACTTTGAAAATTCTTATAGGCATATCATATGATTATATTCATGTCCTCCGAGGGATTCGAGAAATTGAGAAACCTACTTATGAGCATTTCCAGTTCCGTCGTACAATGAGAAAGTTGGAGACGAGTAACTTCCCGACAGAGGGATCCTTTGAATTTCAGGCAGGTAGGGAGGTTGGTGTTGATGAGCTGAGGATGATTCCTCCTTTCCATGGTTCTGTAGGAGTCTCTCCATATCTTCACGGGTGACAAAATTGGATTGTTTGTACTTCTGCGGTGGATGATCAGGAATGATATTGACTTCTTTGTCTTTTTGAGCCCAGACGTTTCAGCACCGGTGGCCGCTGTAAAGTTGGTCCTGGCCTGCTCCGTCAGGCGATGATATTGTTCCGGGGAGAGTTGCTCCGTCAGGGTCTTGAGACAAGTAAGTACCTCCTTATGAGTAGTGGTTATGTCCACCTGAGTTCTGGCAAGAACTTCTTGTCTTCATTAGATCGGTTATGTTGAACGGAGTTTGAGTATTCATGGTATCTTCAGCGGTCTTGTCACCTAGAGGAGGCGGAGTAGTAGTATTATCACGAGGAGGCTCAGTAGAAATAAGAGTGTTTTCATAATCACCACCACCAGTACTACCTGAACCGACTATAGGAGTTGTAACTGCTCCAGACCTAAGATCCACCATCTTGAATAACTGAAATCTGGATTTTGTAATTGAGAGGTTGACCTCCCACTGTGGTCGCCAATTGTTTTAGGGTGAAAACAAATGTATGGTAAAATCGTACTTTCAAGTAGTTTCGAGAGATCAAGCTCGAACAGGACGAGCCTAAACCAAATAAATGGTTGTTCACGACCTGCATCAATTACAAAGATGGAAAAGATTAGGGTAGGTCTTAGGGGAGGGAAGCAAAGAAGGTTGAGAAATATCCGTGTGAAGAAGAAAAAGATTCTCTGAGAGGAATCGCTAATTTTGTATGTTTTGTTTTTCCTGAGTGATTGTCATGTTTTTGAATGGTTGAGCTATCTATTTATAGTTCAAAAGAGACACATTGATTTCTCGTAAGTCGTGGAAGTTAGGAAGAGGGGGATAAGTGACGATTGTGGAGATTGTAGTGGGGTGGTATCGGGAAAGTAAGGAAGATCTGTCATACCACTACTACTCCTCTCAACTGATCTATAACTGCCCACTTCTTGTTACCTTCTTGTTCGTGGAGGTGGTTCTACCACACACGATTGCCGTAGACCGCTAGACCAATCCCCTAATTAGAACTCACTTATAAATAGTGGAGTCATAAGCCACTATTATTTTAATTAAGTCAAGTCAGGTCAAATGACTTGCTATGTCAATGAGGCAAGTTAAGCAACTCATTGAATTGATAGTCAGACTGATTAATGCCGAGTCTGGGAAGTTTAGTGGTCATTTACTTGGTTAGGAGTAACATGGCACATTTAATGGCTAAGTATTAGCTTAGAAGTGACTTAGCATAAGTCTGAGAGGTATTTGAGGCCAAATATTGTAAAGGGTTTCTTAAGCAAGGAGACCTACTAGAATTCGTATAAGATTTGATATTGGACCCATATTGAGAAGAAAGGCGTATTTCTGAGGGAAGTAGCTAGCAAAGCTAGTACTAGCTATTTAGCGCAAATAGTAATGTGCTAGCTCTTTCAATATAAAAGGCTATTGTGCTAACATCCCAGGAGCAAGGCCAATATGCATGGTTTTTAGTAAATGTTAGTCATATTAGGGCTAGGAAGCTAGTATTAAGATGTTCGAAGTTAGCACTTCAACTAGGCAATATAGTTAGCACTAAGGTGTTGGCACTAATGCACTTATAGCTAAATCGCTAAGTATGGATGTGTTAGGCCAAGAGACGTGCTAGAGTATGAGACGCGCTAGAGCATGAGACGCACCAGAGAATGAGGCTCATTGTCTAGGACGCTAAGTCATGGAAGGCCAAGGGACGCATCAGGTTAGGATGCCAAGCTAGGGATGCGTCAGGCTAGCTAGAGGCGCTACGACCAAGCAAGGACGCGCTAGGATGGCCGCTGCTAGGGACGCGCTAGAGAGCCAAGGGTGTGTTAGAGAGTGGGACGTGCTATCTAGGCATGGGACGCGCCAGGCTTGTGGCGCATCAGCCACTACGGAACGCATCAGCGATAGGAGATGCGCTAGGCATAGCTAGGGACACATTAGCCTTATGACCACGTTAGGTAAAGGGACGTGCTATCTAGAGGCGCACTGGAGCATGTGACGCACAGGCTAGTGGCTAGTCATGAAAGGTGCTCTTGAGGACACGCTAGATAAGGCACTTTCCAAGAAAAGTTAGTGTTTTTGGCGCTTGGGTTAGGTTAGTACTTTTAGCGCTAAGGCTAAGGTGCTAAGGTAGTGACACGCTAGCTAAGGCCTCATTAGGCCAAGATGTACTAGCTAAGACCATGTTAGGTTAATTGACGCTTTTCAAGTGCTAGGGTTAGCGCCAGGAAAGTTAGCGCTTTTAGTGCTAAGGTGGCTAAGTAATGCCAACGTGGTGCGAAGCCAAATAGCTAGTGCTAACTTGGTGCTGATAGAAGAAAAAGCTAGGGTTAGCCTAGCTCAGAGGTTCAATGTATTTTTATGGCATTTCTTCTTGGTTGTGGCGCATTGATAGACACATTTTTGTGTCTAAATTGCGCTCAATTATCTGTTTTGATAGTGTTCGATTTTGTACTTATTATGTCTTTTTATGTTTTTGTAGGTATTTTTGAGAAATAAATAATTTGGGAAAAATTGGCTCGAAAAGTGATAAAGGCACCTGGAAAGAATTGATAAAGGCACCTACACTTTGGATTGGGGGCACCTCCCTTTAAATTTGAATTTCCGATATTGGCGGGAAAAATTTCTTCACGTGAAGAAAGTTTGCTGTGTAGTTGGCAACCGAGATTTTTAGGATAAAAAGGTGTTCCTCCTATCCCAAAATGATTAAACACCCAAAAGAAGATCAAACACGTCAAGTCTGAGTGATTCATGCCGGGAAAAATGGTGGAAAATCCTAGTTACGGCCGGAAAAGGAAAAACACGTTGTTCATGATTAAACACGTAATCAGAAGTGGATTTGGATAGGTTTTTGGAGTCCTAATCGGTTTAGAAATCTTATTAGGGTTTACTTACCCTATAAATATGAAGAGAATCGAAGAAAACAGGGGAGAGAGCCACCGTAAAAAAAAAACAGGAAGAGAAGAAAAGAATTCTGCTGCTGCCGAAAAAGAAGAACAGTTGAAGAACAAACATCACCAGCCAACTGTCGTTACTCTGTCGCTGTTTCAGCTGCTTCAACAGTTGTTCTTCCGTTACACACGTGATCCGTCTTTCTTTCATGTTACCTTGTTCTTCTCCTTAACACTCTGAACCTTTCATTGTAACGCTTATAAGCGTCTCATAACGTCTGTGTTACTTCTTTTTAACCATTGTAAGCACTTTTTGAGCAATGAAACTATATTTTGACTGCATTTCCATTACAATGAGCTAATCACCATCACTGGGGTGACGGAGGAAGCCTTTCTTCCAATAATTAAGTGGTATGTCTATTTTATCTATATTTTCTTTACAATTCTTTTACTATTAATTGCTTGATTAAAATTGAAAAAATGGTTTTTCTTAAATAGTTGTGTTCTCTTTTGATGAGTCATGCTGGGTTGACTGCTTTTGATGTCTCATGCTTAGGATTTACAATTATTCTTTTAAAAACCTATTTTTGGCATATTTAGATTAAATTGAGCATAAAATTGTTAGGCATATCATAGAAGTATTGGTGAATGGTAGAATCTTAAACCCTAGTTTTCTTCCATCTATTTTTAAAATCAAATCTGTTTAATCTTATTTATTTTTAGTAATTAAAAATTAGGTCTAGAAATTAAATCTTCACAAGTCCGAGAATCAAAACCTTTCACCACTATATTAAAATCACATCAATTTTTGGCGCCGCCGACGCGGACTTGTTTTTAGGTTTAGAGTTTTAGATTTAGTTTTAGATTTATTTTTAGGTTTTATTTTTATTTTTATTTTTATTATTTTACTTTGTTTTATTTTAAGTTTCTTTTGGTATTTCTCTTTTTGCTACAGGTTGGATTTTGGATCGAAAAGAAAGTGAGCTAAAGACTTGGAACTAAAGCTTAAAGAACGAAATAGAAGACGAAGATTTTTCTTAATTAGATTTTATTTTATTTAGTTTTTATTTGATTTCTTTTAGAAAAGTGTATTATGATTTTTATTATTTCTGTAATTTTTCTTTTATTTTTTTTGGACAGTTTTTGGACATTATTTTTGGGACTTTGGAAATTTTATTATTTTTAAACCCTACGGAAGGGTATTATTTGAATATAAACTGCTACAAGGAAGGACGACAATTACGATATTGTCTCGGCCCCTCGGGTTCGCACACTGACACAGGAGTCGATGGCCCGAGTCGACTACAACAGAATCATCCCCCGTCTGGTACGGGAGGTAAGACTCGATCAACCCACGAATCCCCTGCAAGTGGGTTTACTGTATTCCTCGTATGCATATATGTTGAGGAATTGAAAACGGACTTACTTTTCTAGTAAAGGGCAAGAACTGGCCATACAAGATAAGGACTCGGATTTCATCACCATTTCCTTCTTTCCCGCTTTAGGAACACGTTACCAAACGTGAACCTAAAACCTTAAGATTTTGACTAGAAAGAGACCTATAGGGTATCGAGCTTATTGGAAAATCGTTCAAAAGGACTGTACTGGTTACTTTATTAGCCTAACTCAAAGTTCAGGAAGATTGTTTTAAGTTGATTAGAGCCGCCTTCTAACCCAGGGAAAAGTGCCAAAGAGACAGGGTTATCAAAGCTCCTTAGAGCTTATCCTGTTTCTCTTCGACTTAATCTAATTCAGATCGTTCTAAGAGGTTTGCTAAAAACCAGTTGCCTTTTTGAAAGAATAGAAGCTGGTCTAGAAACAATCTAAGTGTGTTTGCTAGATTCAATATGTTTGATTTGGTTGAGTCGGCCTTGTTTGTGAATGTTTAGAAACCCCTTCATGTCGGCATTTATTTTCTTAGATTTTTTTTAATTAGGAATTTTTATTTTTTAGAAAATGTCGAACTGGTATTATGAGGACCAATACAATAAATATCCAACTGAATTTCAAAATAGACATTATCCATACTATCAACATTGTGTGGATAGTAATCGGGATCACCACCAACCTTTTGGAGGCTATTACTCATACCAAGGTGATCCTAATTACTATTCGTACATACACCCGTCTTATGAACATGAAAGTGAGCAAAATTCTAGTTCTTTGTCTTGGAGGGATGCCCTAACAAAATGCAATCTAGTACTCCCCATGATGATTTGAGTTCGTTATCTTGGAGGGATGCCCTAAAGCAGATGCAATCTAGTACTCCCCATGAACCTAGTATGCCTCTAGAAGAATCACATGAGCAGTTGCAAACCAGTACCCCTTGTGATCCATTTGATTTTCTAAAAGAATCCCTCAGGGAGTTGACTGAGAGTACAAAAAGGTTTGGATTAAGTGTGAATGAAATGTCTGCAAATAATAATATTACTCAAAATGATCTAAATTGCCAATATAGTGCTACCCTTGATAATTATTCACCTAGTCAAGAGGACGAGGATAGAATTGGTAACACTACTTATTTAGACGAGGTTCAAACATCTTCATGTTATTATGATGATGAGGATAGTGTTGATGAAGAACTTGAAATATACAGGCAGAGTAATCAGGAAACTGTCATTCCAATTGTGCTTCATGATGATAGTGTTATTTCTTGTTCAAATCCAAATAATTTTAATGATCATTCACCTATTCAAAAGGAAGAGGATTTGACCAGAGATACCACTGTTTTAGATGATGTATAACTCTCTTGTTTTGAAACCGATAATGGTTTAGAGGAACGGGTTTATCCTGAGAATACTGTTTTAGAGTCCAACGATTTAGAAACAATAGTTGTAGATAACCAAGATATACCCGTAGAGATTTTAAATATGAGTGAGGATGCACCACTTAATTATAACTTAAAAGAAGCAATTAACAATTTTCGAGAATCTGATGATTTAGAAATTAAGGAAATTGTGACTAGTCTATCTAGAGACACCCAAAATTCTAAGTTTGGGGGTGATTATCATTCTCCCTGTGCTTTACCTTTGACTCTTTTAGAAGTCCCTCACTTGGGAATTGATGTTTGTGCCTCTACCATATTAAGAGATTATCTTCAAGAACTATTTCCTGAACCTAATCATGTCCATAAAGAAGTTCAGTTGTTAGAAACCCATCCTCTGGTCGATGTGGTTTACCTAGGCGATAATACCCAGATTGATTTTGTTTTCCCACCAAAATATTTTCTTCCATATGTGGGAACGTTAGAATTTCAAAGGTGTCACTTATTAAGTTTTAAGACTAAACCTAATTACTTTAGGGAATCGACACATTTGCTTAAGAATGACCACCTTCATAGTAGTCAACTGTGTGGGTCAAATCTGATTGACTTTGAGGATCCACAATTATTCAGGTTATTATTATGTGCTTCTAAGTTCTTAGTTAAGTTTTTCCAGACTTTACAACCTGATCTTGTTGATCATGCCTATGAGGAAATCCAAACCATGAAAATGTTTTATCTAGACCCTTTTTTATAGACCCTGAACCCGAACCACAACTAGAAGTAGTTGTCTTAAACAGAAAACTAGATAATGGTGTGCTCGGTTTGTTCATTTTCTTGGCATGTTGTAGTTTTCTATTTGTGATAGCATTATTTGATTCAGATGACCCACAGTTGTTCCGACTATTGCTATATGATTTCATGAGGTGACTAATTCTTCCTTAGTCTGGTTGAAGACTTTAAACTTAGCACTTCTTGGGAGGTAACCCATGCTCATGCGACACGGTACTATCTTTCCTTAACTCATTTCCTTCGATTGGTAACAATTTCTCCTTGTTCATGCTTTTAATCATTCATCTTTAGTAACATTGAGGACAACGTTAGATTTAAGTTTGGGGGGTAAGGGAAAAACTTTTTAGTGCAATAATAAAACTCTAAAGTCTATAAACTTGTGAACAATTCAGGATGACACTAACCATTCTATGTTGATGGAAACTTAGCTCTTTTTCTATAGGAATTGGTGTGCCCAGTTAAATGGTCTATTCATAAAAGGACAGAGTTCAGATGTTAGAAATAACATGATAGTTGTCACCATATCTCGGAGTCTATCTCGACCATATCACTTTCTGTTTTCATTTTTGCAATTTTGTGTTTCTCTAAGTGATTTGGTGGGGCCCAGTATCAAATTTTTATCGCCGCTAGGATGAAATAGAGTGTTTGAGATCAAGCCCGATTCTTGCTTTATTCGAAAAAAAAAAAAAAAAACAATATTGACACTTTGATAGCAATATGTGTGTGTTCTCCTTGTCTCCGTCGCCTAAGCAAGCGTGGAACGCAGGATCCATGGGAACTATCACGTAAGATGCTGATTAGAATCATGCGCTTGGATTCAATTTGATCCAATCATGTTGTCAATATATTTATCGTTTTATAAATCGATCGCTGGGACCCTTGTATATACCAGTTGAGTCGATATTAATATTAGGTTTAAGACCATGTATCTCAAACCATTAGGATTCATCCTGGCACTGACCTTCAGACAGATATGGGAAACACCGTTCACCTTAGTCAACACGTGCAACCTTCACATTTTCCATGTCCATCTTTTAAATCTTTGCATGTGATTTAACTTTGATAGATTCTGAGTCTTGTGGTTGAACGATTATATGAGTAGAGCTCTGTTGTCTTATATATGAATTTTAGTATGCTTGAGTAAACACTTGTGTACAACAATTGGACTCATATAGGGTAATAATTCCCATAGCCGAAGAATTGAGTAAGCCAACTAAATAGCTTGTTTATTGTCTATCCTTAATCGTTCACGAGTAGCTAAAATTTGGAGTACAGGTTATGTGGGTATACCTCTTGTAAACTTTCACGAGACAAAACTCGTCCACTAGGGACACCTAGGGGTTTAACGGCTTATTACATATGCTAAATGTAGTCGCGATTCCTTCGAAAGTGAGTTAGGATTTTATTTTTATTTGCTCGAGGACTAGCAAATAGTAAGTTTGGGGGTATTTGATAGACACATTTTTGTGTCTAAATTGCGCTCAATTATCTGTTTTGGTAGTGTTCGATTTTGTACTTATTATGTCTTTTTATGTCTTTGTAGGTATTTTTGAGAAATAAATAATTTGGGAAATATTGGCTCGAAAAGTGATAAAGGCACCTGGAAAGAATTGATAAAGGCACCCACACTTTGGATTGGGGGCACCTCCCTTTAAATTTGAATTTCCGATATTGGCGGGAAAACTTTCTTCACGTGAAGAAAGTTTGTTGTGTAGTTGGCAACCGAGATTTTTGGGATAAAAACGTGTTCCTCCTATCCCAAAATGATTAAACACCCAAAAGAGGATCAAACACGTCAAGTCTGAGTGATTCATGCCGGGAAAAATGGTGGAAAATCCTAGTTACGGACGGAAAAGGAAAAACACGTTGTTCATGATTAAACACGTAATCAGAAGTGGACTTGGATAGGTTTTGGAGTCCTAATCGGTTTAGAAAGCTTATTAGGGTTTACTTACCCTATAAATATGAAAAGAATCGAAGAAAACAGGGGAGAGAGCCACCGTAAAAAAAAACAGGAAGAGAAGAAAAGAATTCTGCTGCTGCCGAAGAAGAAGAACAGCTGAAGAACAAACAGCACCAGCCAACTGTCGTTACTCTGTCATTGTTTCAGTCTCTACTTCAGCTGCTTCAACAGTTCTTCTTCCTCTACACACGTGATCCGTCTTTCTTTCCTGTTACCTTGTTCTTCTCCTTAACACTCTGAACCCTTCATTGTAACGCTTATAAGCGTCTCATAACGTCTGTGTTACTTCTTTTTAACCATTGTAAGCACTTTTTGAGCAATGAAACTATATTTTGAGTGTGTTTCCAATACAATGAGCTAATCACCATCACTGGGGTGACGGAGGAAGCCTTTCTTTCAATAATTAAGTGGTATGTCTATTCTATATATATTTTCTTTACAATTCTTTTACTATTAATTGCTTGATTAAAATTGAAAAAATGGTTTTTCTTAAATAGTTGTGTTCTCTTTTGATGAGTCATGCTGGGTTGACTGCTTTTGATGTCTCATGCTTAGCATTTACAATTATTCTTTTAAAAAACTATTTTTGGCATATTTAGATTAAATTGAGCATAGAATTGTTAGGCATATCACAGAAGTATTGGTGAATGGTGGAATCTTAAACCCTAGTTTTCTTCCATCTATTTTTAAAATCAAATCTGTTTAATCTTATTTATTTTTAGTAATTAAAAATTAGGTCTAGAAATTAAATCTTCACAAGTCCGAGAATCAAACCCTTTTACCACTATATTAAAATCACATCACGCATCCAAGAGGAGTGGCGCATTATTTGTAGCTTATATTTAAGCAAAGCGCTATGATAACATGTTTAAACTCTGCCGAGCAATTTGAGAAGCATTCGTTGCGAATGAAGCATTAAGCTAAAATGTATTTTGGGGATTAAGCATTAGCTATTCCCAAATTTGATAGATTTTGCTAGAATATCGATGCGCATTTGAGACAAGTTCAAAGTTCAGCCGTGGAATATATACGACATGAGACTAGTTCGATATGGAATGAATATTATGAGTATTGAAAAGGCTGCAAGGTTAGTTTAGAATGTTTGAAGAGAATCCCCACTCTTAATTCGCTTGCGGAATATAAGCATAGATATAGTATTTTATATTTTGCTATAGGGTTAAGCATATGCGCATAAATAGACAATATCTTTTTTATATTCCTACTGCTTGGCAGAGGAAAATTTTACAATTCTAGCCCTTGTCGAAATTTCACCATCTACAGAAATGACACAAGCTTGGAAGTAGAAAGTCTGGAAGTGCACATACTTGGAATTGGCACAAGCTTGGAAGTGGCATGCCTGAGAGTGTATATACTTGAAAATGGCACAAGCTTAGTAGTGTTCGAAGTTAAGATTTTACAAAAGTTCTTAAAGACAGTGCTAGGAGTACTTGAGGGATGCCCCAGGACTGGCCATGCAAGGGATGCTCGAATACTAAGAAAGGGATTGGCGTCGTGCTCTCTAGGACTAAGCAAAGGATTGGCGCCATACTCTCAAGGACCAAGCAAGGATTAACAACATGCTCTAGAGGACCAAACAAGGAATTGGCGTTGTACTCTAGAGGAGTAAGCAAGTAGTTGGTAGTGTTCTCGATGAATAAACATTTGGCACGTGCTATCGAGGATCAAGAAGTTGGCGTTGTGTTATCAAGGACTAAACAATTAGCGTTGTGCTTATGAGGATTAGAGAAGCTGGCGATGTAACTTGGGCGCTGCTAGAAGCAGGCATTGTACCTTGGGATATTGTTGAGAATTGGCGTCTTGCTTTTTGGAAGATGGAGGGATTGGCGCCACGCTCTTGGGGGATGGAAGGGTTGGCGCCATGCTCTGGGCGCATGCTAGGTGTTTTGTGCACTTTTTTATGTGTGTAAACTCTGGATTTTGACCAAGTCGCATCTATTGATTCTTGAATAAAGGAATTTATTCGGGGAATTATTGCACTTGGTATAAGTTCAAATTGAAAATGTCAAAAGTTCGGCCAGCTGAAGCTCTAGTATTGCATATGTACATATATTTTATAGAAAGCCTAAGAGATTAGCGTACACTATCTATATCAAATCCCTTGCTTAGTGCGGAACAGTAATGTTATATAGACCCGTAATTCTAACCCTTGATAACAGAGCAGCAAAGAGCGAGTGATGACTATGGGAACACCCACGAGCAGCAGTTGGCGGTCTCTCAAAGCTTAAGAAGAAGACAATGAAATTTTTGTATTGGGCTGTTGATAGTGCATTTTTGACAAATGACAAAATTGTAAAGTTATTTTTTCCCGTAGTATAAACATAAAATTTATATATGTATTTTTGGTCATGTATCAGAAATATGGAGGTTATATTTCTATTCTGTATTCCGCAAGAGTATTAAGAATACATATTATGTTAATAAAATATAGGCACTCTATATTGATCTTGTAACCTTTCTATAAATATATACATCGAAACACGTATCAGAGCTTCTCCGACTGAACTTTCGATACTCTATGTATATACAATATATATCTATGTGTGTATGTATGTGTTATGTGTGTATGTATGTATGTATGTATGTATGTATGTATGTATGTATGTATGTATGTATGTATGTATGTATGTGTTTATACCAGCTTAGTACTTATCTTTTGTATTGAAATTTCTCTAAATTACTGGAATTTTAGAGAAGTGCTAGTGCTCGTTGCAATTCCTCCCAGACTCTCTAATCATACAGAGTATATATAAATTTAGAATAATCTTTTTCTTTGTTACTTCCTCTTTCTTTATTCTCGAATGAATGGCGTGCTCTTAGATAGATATCCACTAAACCGAAGAACACAATTTGAACTTATGCCAAGTGCAATAAATCCCTAGTTGAATTGGCATTGGGTGTCAATAACCGCGATTCGGCCAAAAATCCAATGTTTGTGCAAAAGAGAAATATTGTCAAACCCTAATGTGTATGGTGCTGGGCTAGTCCCAGCGCCTAACCTAATATTCATGGCTCTGGGCTAGTCCCAACGCCATAACCTACTACGATTTTGGGACTAGCCCAGTGCCAGACACTCTTTGCACGACGCTGGGTTAGTCCCACTGCCATACCCTACCTTGTGCTCCCAGCTCTCGTCTGCATTTTGCATCTCAAGCAGCGCCTGCATTTCCATTACTAGTGCATTGATTGCATGTCCAAGCTTCGGTTTCTCAGCTAACTACTCCAAATATTGTTATTTCTCCAGCGGAACCTGTTGTAGTTAATGAGGTTACTATCGTTGTTGAGCCAACTACTGAATTTTTAGAACAATTGGTTTCTCCAGATTCTTCGAGTAGCATCTCTTCATGCGAGCCATCTGAACTCTAATAATAATTCTAATGAAGACAATCTCTTTCATAGATATAACTTTCAGATGTAGGGAATCTTTTGCAATCTAATTTGTATTTTATTTTTTATAAATATGTTTTTTATATTTTCCTTGTAAATGATTGCATTATTCTTGTTTTGATCTTTATCTTAACTATGGTTCGTGTAATTTGTCTCATTTGCACATGTTATAGTTTATTTATTTTTTTGTTTCTTTCAGCTCAGCTATTTTGTGTATGTGCTGGATAATTTATTCTATTTAACTTTCACATGATCACTTTTTGCACCTGGACAATATCGCTCTTAGTTAGCTGTTACTTCCTGGTAATTTTCCACTCCAGTTTGTAGTTTTGTACTTATAATTATGTATTTTTTATTTTTTATTTTAGCTTTCAACTCCTTAAAAGGTTAAACTGTTAGTGTTTTTAGCAGTTTCAAAATACTATCGTTTTCAATTTGTTTCTTATCTAGTAAATCAAACTTCTAATTATCTAACCTATTTATGCTCTTAAAGTGTCCCTCTTATCATTGTTTCATAATTTTTATAAAATTTTCCTTTTTACTAGGGACTACAGTTTCATATCCTTTAGTGGTGCTCTGATAAGTCTTATATTGAGGTACCTGGCTAGGGTCCCTTCGTGATGTCAATAATTGTTCTGGATTCGGGAAGTCAATACTAATACCAAGGATGGGTCGTTTAACTTTTTTTCTTCCATATTTGTTGGTCTTGGGTTTTGCTAGATATTTAACCTTCATGACATGGTTGACCGTGTAGTGGGTTATTATTTTCCTCAACGTTTTTACTTTTTCTAATTTTTCAAATGACAAATTTTGAGCATATTTACGATTCATATGACTTTAGACAAATTTTATATTTACATAGTGAGATTCCAGATTTCATAATTATATTTCCAGGTAAACTTTAATTTTGGATTCATTGTTTTTCTTTTCATAATTGCTCATTGATTATTTTTTATTAAATTTATTTGGACTAACAGACTCCAAGGCCTTGTCATCCTTGAACACTTAATAGACAAATACAAATTTTCAAAAACTTAAAGATATATTCATCTATTTGATTTTAGATCATAAAAATGAAAAGTCATAAAACTGGAAAGTTATAGAGTTGTAAAACTATATAGTTGTATAAACTTTACGAAATACTGACACTACCATATTGCTGAAATTATTCATAAATTTCCAAATATTTCATGTTCATGTGTTAATTTTTCCTTTTCAGTTATTTTTCCATCTTGAAAGTTAGTGAGTTACTGGATCATTATTTTCAACTACTACTCGAGATCTCATCTTTTACTTCTACTGTTTTATTACGAGTTGCTTTTTGTTTTTCAGATAGCTTTGTCTGACTTTTGACACTAAATTATATTGTCGTTTTTCGCAGGTAAAGAGCTCGGAATTTCAGCTTCACCTGCTATTCTTCTCTATCGTTCAAATAATATTTTTCCTGATTCACAGAGACTGAAGGTGTTAATTATCATTTTTACAGTTGTACACTCTTTCTATACATGTATGTTGTCTTAGTTTTTCAAAGTCAGCTAATAATTAGTTATTAAACACCTCATATCCTTTCAGCTATCAATCTTTCAATTTTGACCACATTCTAACTATTATATATATATATAGCTATCAACTATATTTTCCAGCTGATCATTTTATAGTTTCCAACTGGACATTTCTTATGTATCAATGATGGTGTAGTAAGTGCAACAAATCACTTTAGATATTTCCCACTGATACTAACAAGTAATATAGCGGCAGTAAGGATCGTTCCCACGAGAAGCTGTGAATTGTTCTTTGTCTTTGACTTCTTATGTAACCAAGGGGAGATTGTAATAAATTAAACTAATAAAATAAAAAATAAATAAATAAAGATTGATATTAAGGTGAGAAAATACTGGTTAAGGATTTCATCTTCCATCGCCAATCACGCTCCGCAATCGATTAGAATCAACATCCACTCTCTCTTCATACCAATAGCCCTAAAGCACCCCATCGAGAGATCACTCTGGTAAATTCCTTATGTCATCACATACCATAACAATGAATATGCAAATACTACTCAGTGAACAACCTAATGCAACATGCTATCAAGTTTAATCCTCCAAGAGTTTTAGGTTCTTTGAATTAAACGCAGTAGAAGTACTATGAGTAATCTATTTAACATTGGTCAAGCTTATACATGCAATCACACGAAGGTTTTGAATACAATCAGTAATCACAATATGCTACTTATAACCGGGTCTATCAACTATTCTGTATCTCCAAACCCTGGTTTAGCTTTAAATATGGATATGTGTTCACTTAGTATCCATCCTCAACAAACACACCTCCAATCATACATGGCGATATTAAAAGTAGAATATGAACGATAAAAAGAGATCTTGATTATCAATAATAACCAGCCAGATTGATTCACATATTTAGGACTTCCAACTACATCCCCAATCAATTTGAGAATTATCTAATCATAGGTTTACTAAAACCCATGGAAAATATATAAAATAAGAAGAATGGTTTCCGCCTAAGGGGAAAACCCTAGGTTTTTGATCTTGAAGATGTGATATGGGATGTAAAAGATAAGAGATTACTTAGGAGATATTTTGTTTTAGCCTTAGACGTTTTCTTTTATAGCATTAAATGCTTGGCCCTCAAGTATACTCTCTTTCCAGTCTTTAGAGTCCCATTAGAACTAAGTTTCCTTGTTCT
This sequence comes from Papaver californicum, assembly GCA_023531435.1. Taxonomy (NCBI): domain Eukaryota; kingdom Viridiplantae; phylum Streptophyta; class Magnoliopsida; order Ranunculales; family Papaveraceae; genus Papaver; species Papaver californicum. The sequence goes on from JAJJMC010019832.1 coordinate 6,025,832, forward strand.
CTAAGGTTTGGAATCCTCCCGGGTCCGGGTTTTACTCGTTTTAAAAGTCCATAAATGTGTCAAATACTCCGCCCACGACTAGGGATTGTTCCCACGACCTAATCGTATCTAAATATAAACTTTTGGGTGATTTTCAGGGTCTGTTACGGCTGGGTCGAGCCAGGCAATTCCTGGCCGTAACTGAACCTGAATTTCACTTTTCTTTCCTCCACCGTTTCAGCCATAACTCCTTCATCCGACGTCTGATTGGCCTCATTCTTTTTGAGTTGACTTCGTATCATCGTCTTCTGCAAGATGGTATCTTTAAATTATTCATATATATTCATCACATTTTACTGCTAGGGTGAGAAGCTTTCTAACCGTATGTGAGTCTGGAATTCTTTCACTTCTTCATCTTGTCTACGGCTACATATTGGAACTTTCATAACCGTAAGTGCTTCTGAAACTTACTCCAAAAGTATATTTTTAGCTCTAACTTCTCCATTATTCCGGAATGAACTCATTTCTTCTTCTTTAGTTGATTAATCTTCAAAATACCTAAAGAACTCAAAACAAAACAAATCAAAGCATAAAAGCAAGAAAACTAACATGAAGGCAATTAAATAGAGTACCAAACTAATGCAAATAATGCACTCAATCAACCATTTTTTTTGTTATACTATTCGGTTGTTCAAATCATTTTTAATTAGCGATAGAGAGAAGGAGGTTAGAGATAAGAAATTTAGAGATTTATCTTATTTGTAACTGAACGTGTTATCGGTTTACCTCATGTTTTTGTGTCTCGGATCCGATATAGGTGTTCTCTTATGAACTGCTCGTTAATGCTCTCATGCTTTGTTAATTTTCTGATTTGTATTTGTCCTCCACCCGCTTCTTTTGTACACTTGTTATCTTCCTCAAATGTCTTCTTCTTAAACTTGTTAAACCTTGTCGATGTTGTTATTTGATGATTCATCTTCCAAATATTTCCCCAATGATTTTTTAACTTGACTGGTAACTTGCTTTTGAGTTTTTACTCTTGATGAGGTGTCAAACTCACAAATAATATTTCTCTACTTCTCTAACACTAATAAGTAGTATATCGACAAGTAGGTTCGGTCCCAAGGGAGGAATTAAACAAAAGTTGTTATAAAAGTGGTTTAATTAAGATGTGATTTAGTGAATCTAAAAATTGTATTTTGTAAGCAAATTATGAGAAAGAATTGACCAAGGAATCATTCTACTCTATCGAACAAAGATATTATTAATCATACAAGTTTAACCTTCAATAAACTTCGATTGTTAACAACTTAAAGACAAGATATAAATTCAACTAATCTTGGATTCCTAATTTCACCGCATAGAATAAGTTCTCTAGCGGATTCTAATCAAGTGAACCACCTAAAATAGGCTCTCTAGGTGTAATTCAATCAATTGCATTAATAATTGTGAATCAAGTTGATCCTAGTCACATGCTCATAAGTTCGGCACATTAACCTAGGGTTATCTTTTACACATTATTGTCCACAAAATCCCTTCACAACAAATAATGTTTTACCACTTGTGTAGAGATTACTCTAACAATTACGGATCAGAATTCTCTCAACTAACATTAGAGTTGCATATAAGATACCCAATTGCGCACTTGGATAGCTCACAAACATCTCATGGTCATAAGAACAAAAAAAGATAATCAACAAAAGAATTTATCAAAAGATTTAACTTGCAAAAATTGATTAATAAAACATGTTATAGAGTTTCGGAATCCTCCATAATCAAATAAAAAGTTTAGCTACTCATAGTATTGGAGTTCACAAATTGAATATTATAAGAAGAATAACAATTAAAGAAAACTCTAGGTACGTGGTTCTCGATTTCGGCGGTTTCTCTTCAACTTATATCAATCCCTAGAAAATATAACGATAGATGTCAAAAATCAGATTCTCCGAGATATAAAAGTGTGTTTCTCTTGTTATAGATGTATCCCTTTTATTGCTCTCACTTATAGAAATCCTAGTTGAAATACAAATCTCTCCTAATCAAACCCGAACACTTTAATATCCAAATATAGATCAAGCCCAGTTGTCTTTAAACGAAATCAAACAAGCCTACCGCTCAAAGAGGCCCAAAACATATTCATTAAGATCAAATAAGCCAGTCAGTTTGGCAAAACTGACAAGGCAATTCATTCCAAGTCTCTCACGTCAACTGGCAGTTCTCCGGGACATTATTACAAACACTTATTATGGAATCCCAGCTAGTAATTCAGGTAGAGTTTGCTTGTATTTCAGACCGTTCAACTCCTTCCCTGCACTAACATCACACATTCACCATAAAGCAATCATTCACAAATCAAGCAATTCCGACCCATATTACCACACCAAGGACTTCAACTTCTTGCTCAACAGATAACAACCACAGCCACCATTTCTTCGATCTCAACGATACCCACTCTTGCATTCTTGGTTCACCCGAGCCACATTTGATGTCAATTCATAAACCTAACTCAAACCCATGTTCTTTCCTATTTCTTCTCTTCTACAACCGCAGATTCTCAAACCCACCATCTCTAATTCATTCTCCATCTCTTGATTACCAGCTACTCAAACAAGTAAATAACCATTGAATCATCCATTCAATCTCTCTACCACCAGTTCATCCAACTCAGCTCAAATCGAACAGCACCACCATCTTCAATTTCTTTATCTGCTGCCAGCAAAACCACAGACCATCTCAAGTCTCTTTCTGTTTTCTCACTGATTCACAGCCAGCACCAAACCCTTTCTTAATCTTCTATAAACTCAACCACAGACCCATCTTTCTCTCAATTCAACATCAAAACAGCGCTATAACTCTTCTTGTTCTCTTCTTGGTCATTCGCTGTTCACAGATCCACCATTAACCTTTTTCTCCATTTCTTCTAAATCTAGCGACACTCATGTCCTAACCCATTTCCTGTTTTTCCTCCTCTTCCTAGTCCCGTTCTTCTCATCACTCGTACCCAATTGCCGGCGTGAATCTGGTGGAGGCAGTGACCAGAATAACCAAAAGCTAAACCCTTAAATTTTTTAAGATAAATCGACCTAGATTTCTAGGTTATAACCTAGAACCGGATCAAGGCACCCAGTCTTTGGCTGCCCTGATCTGTTTGTTTTTAGTTGAATTCAGCTGATTGCCCCTTAATGATAGCTAGGATCCGCATAGTACTGCCTCATAAACTGACGGTTTTCCCCTTTTGCTCAAAATTTAGTGATTCTTACTTCTTTTCCGCATCTAATTCCAAAATAGCTATAAAACTAGAACACAAGAGTAATATACACAAAATACAAGAGAAAATAGCTAATGAAGCATAACAAATTGATACTCCCTCCGTTTCAGGAAAAGAGTTACTATCACTTTTTTAATTTGGCCTATTTTTAGGCTAAAATGAAAAAGTGATAGTAACTATTTTCCTGAAACGAATGTAGTATTAATTAAGGTGTTTTAGACACCTATCAACTCTCCAGAGTACTGCTCTTGATTTCTAGCTGATAGTCTTCCAGTTCTGACTTTTCTCTTCTGAGCTCAGCTTTATAGCTTCTATATTTTCAACTCCAGGTGACAAATTTTTAGATGATGTTGCTCTAGCTATCACGATAGACACCTGTAGTATTTTCTTCACCAGGTATTTGGAAATAACTTTCTTTTTAGCTTTTCTTTCTCCATTACATGGCGTTGAGGGTTGTTATGCCTCGTGTGGCCTCATTGACAAGACAACCAGCTCTCTCGATACGAGTTGGTTTCCAGTATCATATATTTTTCATTGTGGTTATGAATTTCATCTTCTGGTGGTATATGGACAGGATAGCCTGTAATGCATGTAACCACTCTCTTCACAGGATCATGTTGTACGGTGACTTGATATTGGGAACAATGAATTTTATATTTATTAAGGTTGATCATGCTTTTACAGTCATCAATATTTCTCCCATTGGGTAGGTTTTACAACCATTAAAACTTATAATGGTTGATCCATTGTTTTTTAACATTCATTCTCTTACTATCCGTATTTTTTCAGCTACTTTGAGATAAATAATATTACAGGTTGGCTCTTGATCGATTAGGATTTTATTACAATCCCATATATCTATCTCCATCTCAAAAACTAAAGCATAATTGTATGGGAAAGTAACTCCATTTAGGTCTCTTGTAGAGAAAGTGATACGATTGGAAATAAGAGGTCAGTTTTATTTTATTTTATCGGTGTGGAATGAATCATGTTCATGCATCGTTTCAAAAACATTTCTGGTGATTTACATCATGAACTTGAACTTGTCCAGTTGGACAAATTCTTATAGATATCTTTGATTATATTGCAATGAATCTGATTAAGTTATTGCATTTAATTGTACTATGGCCTCTTGCATCATGATATGTACAATATACTTTTCCTTTTCCTTTATTTTTTATTTTTTTGGGGTGCACAAAGTACCGCTTGTCTCCCATGTGATGTAATTTTAAAATAGTGGTAAAAGGTTCGATACTCAGACTTGTAAAGATTCGATTTTAAACCTAATTTTTAATAACTAAAAATAAAATAGAATCAAAGTAAAATTGATTTCCAATTATGGGAAGGACTGAGACTAAGGATTCCACCATTAGCCAATTTTTCAAGTGATAAAAATCTTGCAACTCATATATTCAGTTTATTCAAAATATTGCCAAAGCTAGGTTTTCAAAATAATAGTTGTAAATCGAAAGCA
>JAJJMC010019832.1:6030562-6090102 GCA_023531435.1 Papaver californicum
ATTTCTTTCTTGTTATTCTTTGCTATTTATAGGATTAGCTAACCCTAGAAACCTTTCTTAAACGATAAGGACTCAAAGAAGAGTCCAAATTAAACTCCAAATCATTGATAATCTGAAACAGGGAGTAACTTGTTTTTCCGATGTATGCTCGGATTTTCCAGCCATTTTCACGGTGTAAAACTCTCCTGAATGGTGTATTTTTACTTATGTTGATTGTTTCTTCCTTTTGGTAACTTGAAATCACCACAAAATCCCTTAAAACTCGGTTCATAAGCAACTCAAAAAATTTCTCTCCCGTAACTTTTCTTCCCGTCGATTTCGGTTTTTGTGCCTTTATCAATTTTTTTGGGTGCCTTTATCACTTTTTGATCCGATTTTTCCACAAATATTTATTTTTCGAAAATACCTACAAAGACATAAAAACCCATAATAAGTACAAAATCGAACACTATCAAAATAGATAATCGAGAACAATTTAGACACAAAAATGTGTTTATCACCATGTACTGGAGAATTGCTTCAGATGTAGTAGCCAGCTTGACAAATTTCTGGGATTCTTCCTTCCACCTCTTAGGAGCCTCTTTTTTAAAATTTCTCCTTTTAGCTGGTTGTTTTTCATACCTGGGAGAGTGATTTCTTTTGAGGTTTACAACTTGGTTTGTTGAATAAACTTTATGGCCAAAAATCATATTCAGGTTATCTTGTTCCCTTCTCATAACTTTCCCGCTTTGCTGTATAATTTTTATATGGTTTCAATGGCGGTTCCAGCAGAAGAGTTCCTTATATCTCCTTGCAATAATATTTTTTTGTATATGACATAGATACTTTCTCGTTCGCCTTATCTACATGTGATGTTGTTTCTTCGAATCTCTTGAGAAAGACTATAAAGCATATATATTCTCTCTGAATTACTCTTATCATCTTTTCCAACGTATTAGCTTGTCTGATATTGCAGGACTAGTTTTGGACAAACAAATTTTTATGTCTTCAAAAATTTTGGAGTGAATTTGGTGGTAGGCACCTGAAACAAATGAGTACACCGTCCTGCAAGCGGAGGGGAAGAACCTGGCTATAATCGATGTATTATCAAGGTGCAATGCCATCATCTGTTTGTAATAAAAGATATATGTTTATTCGAATCTACATGTCCTCTGAAGTGAAAAAAAATTGGTAGGTAAAACTTATCAGGTAATTTGCATTCTAGGATCTGGTTTGACAATGGTCCATCTTGAAATCAGATGGGGTCACTCTTTGGCTTACTGAATTAATATTCTGATTTTGTCCTATTGCTCTTTGAATCTTCTTTATAATCTTGTTTTCATAGATTCTCTAGTTGCACCGACAGTAGTCATAATTGGGATTACTTCTAAAATGATATGCCTAGGTGGGACTCCATGTTGGTTAGAGGTAAATTTCCTGTAGGGAGGACGCGATTAATCTTATACTTAGTTTCGAGCTTCGTGCAATGATGTGTTTGAACTATGGATGAGATAATGTTGATTGAAATAAAGCTGGTTGAGAAAATATTGGTTGATACGGTGCTGGCTGAAGATATTTTGGTTGAGATGTTGATGGGATTTCCAATCTATTGATTTTTCAGCTAGTATTGTGATGGATCTGAGAAGTTCAACTATCATTTCTCGTGAATATTGATCGTTGTTTGTGGAATGTTGATTGTTGCTTATTGTAGTGATGGTGGTTGTCTGGTTATTTTTTTGTCTATCGAAGATGATGTAGATCCAACTAGCATACCTTATGGACTTCCATCTTATCCTAACACCGTGATAGATGGGACTGCAGTTGTGACTGCTGTTGGTATCTGGTTCGTTGTTATAGACGTGATTCTAGTCAGTGTTGTTTCTGCAGATGTGATTATGGTACTTGTTGTAGTTGAGTTTGTCACATATGTTGATGTAAGATTCACGCTCCTATGGTTCGGCTAGGATGATATTGGATCTGTCATTTCTATATCCACATCTGAAACAACTGGTTCTATGACTAGTCTATGTGGTGAGGTAACACCAGGTGTAGGTGGGAATCTCCTATGCATCATCTTCACCAAAACAGATAATCGTTATTCTTGTACATATATCTAGATTATGTATATACATATTTTCTTTAACATTATATTTTTAGTCTTTTATAAAGTCAAACAGATTTTTAAAGTTTTAACTAGATGTTATACATATATGATCTTTGTTAAGAACATAGTAGGATTTAGTAAATTTATCATTGGACGTTGATAATCATTATTTTTCACATCAGTTAAAACAAGATTTAGATAAATTTTAAAGAAATAACTATAATAATGACACAGATAAAATTTGTGTATGCTAAGGTAAATATAACCTTTATGGATAATAATGTGTAACAAGTAAAAAATATTGGTTTACCAACCACACCAACAAAGTACTCTTAAAACATTTTGATTGCTAAAATAAACATCAAATATTACTGAACAATCACAGATCTAACTGATCAGGTAAACTAAATATCAGAATAGTCACTGGAATTCAGATCGTAAAGACGAACTCAAGATTTTGTGATATCACATATAAACACCATTTTAGATTGGAATCTTAAATCATATTTATACAAATGATTGTCGTTCTGCAAATAATATTTTCAAGATTAATTTATTAAATCAAGAGATATCGCAAATTTATGTAAGATTTTCCTGAAGTCGGTGAATGACTGATTTATCATCACTGTTACTGTAGTTGTTGATCAATTTGAGCAATCACATTGTTGCCCAATCATCATCCAGATAAATCATCGTTGAATCATCGTATTTATAACATGAAAACATAATATATCATATTTGTATATTATATAGTTGAAAAATTCAGAATCATCTAAATCTTCATATTAATTATAAGATTTTGGTGACAAGCTAATTTTGAGTTGAATCTGCGTTTTAAGAACATGCATATATTGGATTATAGATGTAACTCAAAAATTGATACTGTAACGTTCAAACTACGTCAAATCGACAAGGTACTTCATCAGAAGTGATTTTAAATGATTAAGTGCTAAATTAATGTTAGAAAACATGATTTAAACATGAAAACCTGTAGAAATAATAATTTAAATGACGTTTCTAGCACCAATGAAGGTACGGTAATTCGCTACTCAAGATTCGTACCTTCACAACGTGTTAGATTATAGTTGAGATATGAATTGCTCAAAATTCACCAATTTGGTATCAAGACTTAGAATCTAGAATCTAGATTTAGGGTTTAATACTCGTTAATGGGATTGAATTAAAAGTGTAAAGGAAAGGAAAACAATCAGGAGAGAGAAGTTCAAGATTAAATCCCAAATCTTTCACAGTTAACTTTACTGCTTCTAGCTACGAAATCCAAGTCTCCGGTATCTAGTCAACTGTATATCTCAAACGTTCTATTTCTCAGCTCCCGACTTTATATTCCAGATAGCTGTAGTCATATTCATATGACTAAAGATGTTACCTCGTGACTTTGGTTGTTGTCACATGATTCAGGTGATTATAGATCTCGATTCTAGATTTCTTCTTAGCTTTCAGTTATTGGCACTGATGGCTTTCAGTTACAGGTAAGTGCGATATTTTATTATCTGCAAGATATTTGTTCAATACCCATTAATAAAACCCCCACACCCACATAATAAAACCTCCACAAATTAATAATCATTAAAAAAATCCATAATATCTATATGCATTCAATCTGCCAATCCCTTAATAATAAACCCACCGAATGTTGGATTGTACAACAATGCCAAAATTCAAATCCACTCTGTTTTTAATTGGATGAGTATGGGGCCAAATCTAGGGGTGATCAACGGATAATATCCGTGGATTTGGAGCCACCCATATCCCGTCCATCTAAATGACAGGCGCTAAATTTACATTCGCATTTGGTCCATCACATGTAGGTTTGACATCTACGGGTGGGTGGATAGATGAATTGTGTACGAGTGGATCCACAAATTTGTATTATAATTTTTATTTAACCAAGATAAAAACAAAACTAAATAAAAACAATATTGATTTATAACATCGTAAATCATCATTAATTAAATATCTTTACATGTTTAACTAAATTTTCTATGTCTCTCTACTAGGAACATGCAAATCTAAACCTTTCCATAGATGAATAATACGGAGTAGATATACTACCTGGTATAAATTACTGGATTATCTTTATATCTTACATAATTCTAAAAATATCCTTCACCTAATAGGGATGGGTGTCCAATGGATTTCTAGAATTACACTCGTACTTGATCCAGTATTTAGTGGATTTTTAAGGATGAGCCCATGTCCAATCCATCCACGAACAGATTGGAGACCCACCCGCCAAATTGCGAATATATTTGGTTGGATTGGCGTGTTTGACCCACCCATGCTCACCCTTAGCCAAATCCAATAGAGATGCCCAAATTTTATCAATGGGCCTAATCGGGTATCTATGGAAACTTGAACTTTCCCATTTAGGGATTCCCTCACCGACGTCCTTTCCACGCTAAGTTACGGAAACCCTTTTCTAGTTCAAAACTGTTTCGTTAAAATCTATAAATACCTATAAAAAAAAATCACTAAATCTATAAATACTGTTGTTTGGTTTGCAATAACTTCAAATCCAAACTTCAGTGAAAATCACACAAGAGTAAAAACAGCAAACAAACCCTAATAATTCCCACCTACCCACGATCGAAATCTTATCTGCAGGTAAAACTATTTCTCAATAAAAATATTACTTTTTGATTGTGAATGTTTCACTTTGCAGTCAAATTATGATTATTACTTTTTGTTTTCTGTTTTATGTTCATGATTTTAGGGTTTTTAACTTCTATGTCCTTCAATTGATAAATCCTAGAGTCTGATGATTAAGATGATTTTGTTTTGATTTAGCATGATGTATGTTAGGGTTTGTTTTATTTGATCTGTAGTGTTATTCATAATGCATATAAGTAAACAAACACTGACATATTTATTCTGTTTTTGGTCGGGATACCATAAAGATTGTTTGTTTTCAATTGAGGTTTGAAGATATATTATAATACTATGTTTGCAGATTAAATCAATTAATAGTGGTAGTACGATGGCATCGAAGAGAATTCAAAAGGAATTGAAAGACCTCAAAAGAGATCCACCCACTTCTTGCAGTGCTGGTGAGTTTTACTGTCATTATTTCGCTTTTTGATTACTTCTTTGTGAAAAAGGTTATTATATTATGGTTATGTGTTGCAACTTGCAAAGATTTATAAGTTGGAGTATGCCTAAATTGGTCCACTATGTGAGCTTAGGAGTCGAGTCAACACTTATGGTATAAAGCCTGGTTTTTGAAGGCAGTAATTTTATGGCATGAATTTTTGTTTGATTAGGTCCTGTAGCTGAGGATATGTTTCATTGGCAAGCCACCATAATGGGACCAACAGACAGCCCTTTTACTGGTGGTGTGTTTCTCATCTCCATTCACTTTCCACCAGATTACCCTTTCAAGCCACCAAAGGTAATGCCTTTGTGACAATTGAATTATCTTCAATTTTTGCTGTCAATGGGTTAACCAATTTGTTGATTCTATTATGCCTTATTATGTGTCACTATTACACAATGGTATTAACTTGCAAAATTGTTGCATTCATGTATCAGGTTGCTTTCAAAACCAAAGTTTTCCATCCAAACATCAATAGCAACGGGAGTATCTGCCTCGACATTCTCAAAGAACAGTGGAGTCCAGCCCTTACCGTATCCAAGGTAATTTATCAATAGCAACGGGAGTATCTGGTGCCCCATAATAATGTTTGGTATCATGTAATAGTTTTCCGTTATCCTATGATGAAACTATTTGGAGGAATAAGTTTGGTGTTGACGTGCTCTCTTGTAGGTGCTGTTGTCCATTTGCTCACTGCTTACTGATCCAAATCCTGATGATCCCTTGGTCCCTGAGATTGCGCACATGTACAAGAGTGACAGAGCCAAGTATGAAACGACTGCCAGATCCTGGACCCAGAAATATGCTATGGGATGAAATAATATGAATCTGTGAAGTCTAATGTCCAATGTCCTATCCAGTTAATAAAAAATAACTAGAGAAGGGATAGGAAAAGTATCACCTCCATGTTGAAGAACTCCGTTTTATCTTTCTCCATCTTCGTGGTTTTTATCTTTTTCTCAAGTTAGTGTAGCAGTGGTATATATATTTTGGTGGGGCGGGGTGGGGGTGTAGACGATGACTTTATTTATCTATAAATGGTCTTGAACCTTTCGGATTAGCTGTGCCTTTTTTTCTTCTATGTGGTTGTTCTTGTCTTTGTTAGATTTTGATTTCACCTTTGCTCTTGCATTCTGTCCAAGGCTTCCTTACTTGGGGCATGGGTTGAATTGCGCTCAGAACCCCACAAGTAAACTTCTAGGCTTCTTGGCTTTATTTGCATTCTGTCTTAAGGCTTCCTTAAACTGTATTCAGAACCCCACGAGTTTGCTTCTGTAGCTTAGTGGTGTCATACAGCTGAAGTTAAGATTGGTATTTGTGTTTCACTTGGATGGTGGGAATCAAGACCTACATGGCAGGCTGGAAAAGGTCATCAAGTGACCCTTTGTAGTTTTCCATTAACCCTCATTCTAAGATCAAAAGGTAACATCTAAGATCAAACAGTAAGGGAATTGTTAATTGGTTGGTCTGTAAAATTAGTCATGGTTTTAGTATAATTGGTATCCGGTATCCTCTTACGAGAACTACAATAACAAGTAGGGGAGCAGTTCAGCATGTTATAGAATTTTTACAACCAAGTAGGGGAATAGTTCAGCATGTGTAGGATTTCTACAACCGCTAGCAGTAGCAGCTTCACCCTAAAACCTTGTGGTGCTTGTATCTCGAACCTAAGATGGGAGAGATCATTCATGTCCTGATAGTGCCTAAATGCATAAGATTTTTAGGGGTGTGATACCAGGGGAACAAATGAGAAAAATCATTGGCGCATATGACCATGAGTTTATTATACTAGAGAAGATTCCTGAGAAATAACAACAGTAGCAATAGAAGTAAAATCTGAAGCGAACAGATTAGAAGAAAGCCTTCTGCCAAAAGATTGAAATGGGACATCATTACTTGCACTGTCAAAATCTGAGAAAAAACTATTAAATATTTACAAATTTAATTAGGTTTTACTATGCCATGAAGATTCCAACCACCAAGTCCTGCCAAAGCAAATGCCTGCACACCAGAAGAATAGTGTCAATCTTTATGATAGTACCCACGAGTTATACGTTTCAAAAGAAGGAAAACAATATGAATGAAAATTGACATGATCATCGTCTCATTGATAAGATAAAACAACTTGTTTTTCAACTTATTTTTGGATACTAGAGACCTTGTACACTCGAAATTAAAAGCATACTTCCATACATTAGAGTAAGATAGGAAGGATATTGCAAACCTCTTCCCACGATTTCCCGGTAGCTTCAAGCAAAGCAGCATTGCATGTTTTCAACTCTATTGCGGTACCAGAAAGCATTGAAGCTGCCTCCTCCCATCCTCTGTTATGCCCCATACACCTGCAGCAGTATGTTTGCTTTACCGAGATGTTCTTAAATATCTTATTGACAAAAATGAAAGATGATGGATTCACATCTTTTAGAAATGCAAGTTGGCCAAGGCTGGCAAGCACAGTAATATGCAGCCCCAAATTTCACTACAGGAACCAGGATCATATCCAAGGGGACAACTTACTTTCCTAAAGACACTATTGACTATCTAGAGCTTATGTGTGCAATAGTGCAGACCTAATAGTAAGCATGATTCTTCAATCTGCTGGGGCCCTTTTCTCCACTGATTCTAGTAGTATTATGCCTTTTTGTTGGAGTCTAGGATGTTATTCTTCAGGGGAGCAACGAATTCTAGCTAATCAGTGTGATTTGAGTTTTACACTCATATGGATCAACGATCAAGTCAGCTTGGCTGAGACTATCAATTGGATATATCGGAGAACCTGATGCCCAATAACAATCTACATTTACCTGAATAAAATCCCAACTAACTGATCAAGCTAACTGAGAAAGTTCCACAATACTCGACTGCATTCAGTTTCCAGTTGTGGAAGCGAGTTTGAGTAGTCAAAAGGGCCAAATATACTTACACAATTATGATTATCGAGTTTGACGCGGTTCTTCTGAAGTGCAAAAAACAACAACTAATAATCGAACAGCATATCCTGAGATTAAGAGACTGACATCACTGTGAATATCTCGTCCTTCGAATATTGACATACAGTTTGTTGAAGGTGATCAGCAGTCTGTCCATCCATTGCTGCAATAGAATAGAAGCTCGAGATGAAATGCACCTCAGCTTCTAAAAAACTTTTGACTTGCTCCTGCATAAGTTTGAGTGTTTCCCATGTCCGAGTGGCGTCGCTGCACCGATACAGTCATCAATTTTGAATGCTTTTTAACACAAACAAGCAGCTGATATAATGAATTTTAGCTGAATAGTATGTAGTAAATCTACTAATTACCTAGATAAAATAAGCTGAGGTAGCCAACCCAGCTGTTGAAGTTTGGTCGAAACAGTGATAGCATCAGCGCGCCCGTCATTACTTAGAGGCCGACTGTGATCTAATTGATAAGAAGTAACATTACTTAAGATAATGAGTTAAGTAGTCTGCATAGCTTATAAAAGCAAAATTTGCACATTTTTGGGTCTAAAGCTAATCAAATTTTGTATGGATATGAACAGTGAGAAGGCTCTGATCCAATCTAAATTACTTACCTCGTAAAGAACGGTCTTTCCAGGAACTTTGAGCATGGCGAAGAAGAATGAGGCGACGAGATACAGATTTTGAAGATGATGATGAATTACTTGTTTCTTCTTTTTCTTGTTTATCTACTTCTTCTACAGTAGAAGTATTAGTTGTGGAGGTAGTATTGGATTCAGGGGTGCTGGTTTTTTGTTCAATTACTAGTGATGACGTTGAGTGAGGAGGAGAAGAATGAGAAATGAAATTAAGGTTTTGAAGAAAGAAATTGGCTGGACGGCAAAGAGAGGACGAAAAAGATGTTGAGGAGTAAGAGGAAAATAGTGAAATATTAGCTGACTTTGATGACGATGATGATGGTGAGGATGAGTAATTGAAGAGTGGTTTTGCTGCTGCTGCTACATTCATGATGAGCACTTCCTGCTTCCCCTTCCTCTCAATCTGCTCCTACTCGTACTAGTGAAGCTGGAGAAAAGGTTGGAGGATATGAGGCCTTAACATCTGAGTGTCTCAATTAGATGGGCCGATTGAGCTGGGGAGTTTGAGTTATGTATGATTTATGGGCCTTAAGTAGAGTATGCAGCATTGCAACTCTTATGTTGGACGACAATAACGTGGTTAAAAGCAATTTTATTGCGTTTAACTCACTACAATGACTAGCCAGCAATTTGCCGAACAATCCGCGAATTATTCGGCAACGTCCAAATTCACATATTATACACGTACTACTCAAATACCGGCTTTAATATGTGTGTAATATGAATCCCCCGAATAATGCACGAATAATATTTATTTGCAAAACAGTCGTCAGCATAATTCGGATCGGTATATTTAGAACTAGTTCAACTCGGATGAGTGAAACCAGTGCTTCAAACACATTTCGACCGAAACAAATCTAGTTTTGCATAATTCTCTTTTACTTGTACAAAAATGTCTTTCAAAGAATTCGAACCCACGACATTAAGCTTACTAACAGACTCTTTGGTGATTAATTAACATATATTAGATAACCGTGCATGGTGGGGGCCGAGGAAGAAAAATAACATGACTAAAGACCAACGACCATTGTTATCACGAATGCCACAAACAACATAATCTAGCACAAATGGCCCTCAGAGTAAGGAATTGTTTAGTTGGTGTATCTATTGGTGAATCCTGTAAGGCAATACATATGTGTCAATATTTAATCTAATTATGATTAAAATGGGACGAAATACATCTCCTACAAAAACTCAACAAGATCAAAAATAATTTTTTCATATATGACCAAAGAAAATCAACATTTACTTACAAAGTGGAGAAGAAGTGATAATAAAACATCATAAAGAAAAAAAATCTATAATTTTGTGTTTGCAAAGATGACTAATCTACTAGATCCTACCTATTGTTGAAGGACTTTATAACCTGTCATTTTCGTAGTAGGTATGTTGGGTAATTAAGAAGTTTTTTTTCTAACTCTATTACCAGCAAGTGGCGTAAACAATATAATCTAATTCTTAGCCCAACTGATTTTACTACGGCAGAGGTTTTTGTAGCCAACTAACGTCCTAGGTCAGTGAATTTATAAATTTTTTTTCTTTTAATCCTATAGAAAATGTGTGGTAAGTGATTCCGCTGGTATGTTACCCACGAAGTTTAATTAATATGATAACAAAAAATTCTAACATGTAATTGTGTACATGATTTCCTAGGAAAATCATTAATGATCTAGTCAAAATCGGTTTTTATATAAGTCGATTTATTCACGAAAAAATATGTTAGGATGTATGTAAAATTAAAATTATTTCGAAACGTATGATTTAGTGACTTTAACATTAGTCTAGGGCAAGTTAGGCCATATGAACAATTCCTATTAATTATTTTGTGAATCAGTTAGTGAATAGTATGGATCAGGACATGATTTATGCTAACAATTTGTCCTCCTTCCATGTCGCATTTCCAAACATGTATATGGCTAAGAGCAAAGCAGTAGGATGATTCTACTGGCTAATTTGCCAAATATACCTCCACAGTGGGATGGGCAAACTCAAAAAACGAATTGGAAAATCGGCTAATCGAGGGATTTGCTTACCGCGTCTCAAGTTGAGTCGCAACCTGAGCCGCTCGACCTACCTTGGGCCGAGCGGCTCAGATTGTTTCGACAACAATCAATTCTCAATGGCTCTCATTTTTCTCCCTACGAATTCCAATAATTCCAACTCCAAAATCACATCTGCTTCACTCAAAAATTCTTATACTTTCACTACAATCTTAATCTTTCCATCTCAAACGCTTGATCTCAAGTTCTTTTTAAAGAAAATTATGAAAAAAATGGTCAACTCTTCACAAACACAAAATACTGGATTAGGAAAGGGTTCATCAAATCCTCGTGGTCCAAGGTTTAATCTCCTAGAAGATAAATCTATCTGCAAATGATATGTATCATTTACGCTTGATAATATCAATGGTATTAATCAAGCCCATGCAATGCTTCAGGGGATTTTTTTTAAATATTTGACTACGAAACTTGGAATCCAAATAAACGTGACTTCCCCGGGTTGTCAGACCGTTTTCATATAATCAACAAAGAAATGAGTCTTTGGGTAGGTGTGATGATGCAAGTGAATCACCAAAAAGGAAGTGGTGATACTGAAGCAGATGTAATAAGTTAGTTGTATTTCAAAAAATTTAATTGATTTTTAAAACTTTTATCAAGTTATTGTAATAACTAATTTTTATATGTTGAAGCTGCAGATGCGAAAAACTCGAGAAGGATGGAAACTCAAAGATGGTCGGTTTCAAATACAAAGAATGTTTCCACATCCTCAAAGTCCTGAACCGATTTAACCCCGAAATGTTGAATGGATATCAAGTACCAAAACAATCCCCTTACATGACGCCAAATTTTTCTCAAGGGTCTTCGTCTACTTATTCTTCACCAAAAACAACCTCAACCCCACAACCCAATATAGACGTATCCCACCATGCTAATACTAATCTAAATGTTAATAGAAATACATAAATATATGATGGACCAGACAACAAAAAAGCTAAAAGGATCAGAAAGGAGGCTCAAGAAGCCACTGAATCTTCAACTTCAGGTGTCAACTTTCAAGAATTTTTTGAAAAACAAGAAAAGACTGATATTGGAAAAATGGTAGAGTGTAAGAAAATGGCTTCAGAAATTAGAAGTGGTCACATGGCACTTGGAAAGAATCTATTTAATGCTCACATTAGAGGAATCTTGGGAATGGACTCGTCAAAGATGAATCAGACACAACTATGACCCTGGTAAGAAGAAATTAATAAAATTGAAGCACATAAAACACATCAATGCCCAAACTCAGTTGATGTTGATTCTGACGAGGAAGAGAATGAGGATAACAATCATACCATTGTTCCACTGGATTAGTTTATTAGTTTTAAATTTTGGATGTAATAGTTTTGTTTAATTTCAATGTAATCCTTTGTATTGCATTCAATTTAATTCTTTGTTTCTACTTCAATTTCAATGTTTCTATTTCGATGTACAATAAAACCTCTCCATAAGAATACTCTATATAGGAATAAACTCCATATAAGAATAAAATTTTCCAATCCCATTTTGGACCAGTTATATTTAAGAATAAACTCCATATTAGAATAAGTCATACTTTTTCCTGGTCCCGTCTTAATAAAAATTACCTCCATATGAGAATAACTGATATTACACTATAAATAATATATATATCGTGTTATACTACATCAAAGTTTAATGAAGAAAAATACTTATCTAAAGTTGTTTGAGACAATGACTTAATTTTTTGAGTTGCTACTACATCTTTTAACTTATGAGTACGTACTAATTCATATATTTATACATGTAAATCAAACAAAAATCTAATTAATATTGTATATTTCCTAGGTACACATTTGTGTTTTTTGTATGTATTTTTTAAAGGGAACCTCCATATAAGAATAACCCCCATATAAGAATATTTTCTCTAGTCCCTAGAATATTCTTTTAGAGAGTTTTTACTGTAATCCTTTAGTTTCAATTTCAAATTGCACCAATTTGATCCTTAAATTAAACAAATCTAATTAAAAAATTAAAATAAAATGATTAAAAAGTTCAAAAAATAAAACTAAATCCTGTGAGGGTTTCTTCTTCCAAAATCAGCCCACAAGTGTGCAGTGAGATCCTCCCACATCCTATCATATAATCCTCAGTGTTTAATTCTCGCTTCTACCATTTTATACTCTCTTGTTGGCACACCGTGTTGAACATCTTTCCTCAAATCTTGATGTGGATAACTTGTCCAACTGAGATCCCATCGGGTCTCATCGATTACCGTATTAGGCAAAATAATGTAGTTGAGCATAACCCTATTCATTTCTATTGGTTTAAACGGACGATATGGTCCACAAATTATGTGGAACTTCCTCTTGAAAACTCCAAATGCTCGTTCGATATCCTTCCTAATCGCCATCTGCTTGGTGTTAAAATGTTGTTTTGCACGCTTGCCTTGGATACCTGAGCATAAGCCTGAAATAAAGTTGACCACTGTGGATAAATTCCATCCTCCAGAAAATACCCACTATTATAGTTTTTACCATTGACAGTGAAATTTGAAGTTGAAGCATTTCCATACTTCAGTTCTTCAAACAAAAACGATTTATGCAAAACATTGATGTCGTTATTTGAACACGGTAGTCCAAAAAAAGTGCCATATCCAACAATCATAAGATGCCGCCGCTTCCAAAACAACAGTTGGTTTTGTAAAGAGGCCCTTATACTTACCTTGCCATGCATAAAAACATCCATGCCACACCCAATGCATGCAATCAAGGCTACCTAGCATTCCGGGAAATCCTCTTTTAGTGTTTTCAGTTAGTAGTCGTTCGACATCATCTTGTGTTGGTTGTCATAAAAAACGTGGACCAAAACGGTTGACTACAGTTTCGCAAAACTTGAGATTTTCGTATGTTGTTGTTTTTGCCATACGATAGTACTCATCACAGGCATCCGCAGGCACACCATAACCTAGAATCCTTGGGGATGCAGTGACCTTTTGTTCAGGACTATATCTTCGCATGTTTAGTGCATCAAATTTGTTAGTTGAATTTAATTAGGGTTCACCCGACAAAGCTCTCTAATAACCCACTGGACCAAGTGTTATGGCATGCGTAAGCGACACTGAAAATCTTTATCAGAGTACACACTTCTATTAATAAAATAATCACGCAACATTTGTTGATGTCCTTCCTCTCGATATCTCCACGTCCATCTTCTTGTCAATATGACTCTTGGTTCTGGGTCTCGCGGTATTTTCCCTGATTATAATTGTATCATATGGTTGGTCATCATTCTGTTATCGTCTGAATCTTCATCCATTTCATCAATCTGTTGCATAATTCCTTGATCTTGTTGGAACCACACCCTAACATTTATGATCTTCATTTACCAATTAAATATCCATAAGTTGAGATCAAGAGTTTGAGATGAAAAGATTAAGATTGAAAGTAGAAGAATTTTTGAGTGGAGAAGGCGTGATTATGGAGTTGAAGCCGTTTCAATTTATAGGGACAAAAATTATAGCCGTTGGATGAGAGCAGTTAAGATTTGAACGTTGGCGAGATAACCTGGGCCGAGCAGCTCAGGTTTCCTCGATAGATTCAGTTTGAGTCTTTTAGGCAATTTTCCACTGACCTATCCACCTGGCTTGGAAAATTGAGCAATATGCCACTGGAATTGCTCTAACAAGTGTAGTAAAACCATCAAGGACAAGTGCGTCTTGATTTTTCTAATACAAAAATCCTGGAAAAATAATTTTATTTTCTCTTCAACTTCTTCTTCTGTTACTACGTCAGTTCTTTCATTTTACATCTTCAACAAGAATTACACACATAAATTTTGTTTCTTTTAAATGAAAAATACACATAGCCTTTAGCTAAATACATGATGTGAATAGACATACCATGATCCTAAGAAAACAAAGAGGAAGCAACATGGAACTCCGACCGACCATTTTGAGAAGATACAAGCAACTCCGTTAGTATTTCCTTTGTCAAATTTTACCTGCCGCACGATTAAGACCAAATGGTCCAGGTTGTAAATTTATTATTCATTTATTTCTGGTAACGTAATATTAATTGATTTTATAAATTGGGTTTATTTCTTTTGGATCAATTTTTTTTTTATAAATCTATAAGTAAATAAATATGCTTAATTTTTGGTAGTGATAGTGAAGATGCAGGGGTTATAAGACAGAAGATGCTAGGATTTTAAGATGTACGTCTCAAGATGAAGTTGATGATTCCGTTGTATCATCTGGGTTTTTTGTTTTTGATAACTCAATCAAATTTCATAGGATATCAATTTATTTAAAGGTATTATAATAGAAAAATAATTAGTCAAATAAAATAATTTCAATTGATTTTGTTGATGCTAATGTTAATTCCATTATACAAGGTGGAGAGATAGAAATTAACTTTGAGAACGAGGTGACTTATTTGACTCACTGAGTCGGTAACCGAGCTCAAGGAAATGGGTGAAAAGAAGAGATGCGCGTAATATTGGGGTGGAAATATAATAAAGATCCAGAGGAACCCGAATCCAATTCTCCATCTTCTACACCCGGGAATGACCCGGATTTGACCAGAAATCTCTGTACATGCTTTGTTTCTCTGTTCTTTTCCTGATAAGAATTTCTTCACATCAACTTAATTTAGTGATTCAATCCATGAAATTTGAAATTGTTTTTTTTAATATAAAAATGAGGTGTCAACTGTAGTATTTGAATCAATTTGAGCTATTGGCAAACAGTTGAAAATTTAGTTTTCTTGACTTTGATAACGAAATTGATCGATTCAGACCGATTCAATGAATTATTTGATGAACTTTAAACATGTAATGTGTTACTTTGATTATGATTGAAGGAAATTGGTGAACAATTTTTTTAATTATCTCATATCGTATCTCAATTTGATGAGATTGTAAAAATGGAATTTCTGATTTTGATTTCTCTGCACAAATAGTGTGACGGAAAGGGAAATAATTCATCGTTTAGAATGACTCTCTTTGGTCGTCCGATTATGTATATAGCTTACTTAAACCACTAATTGTATCATTCCAACATATAATTACGTAAATATGTTTTATTTTAATTTGATAAATGCCGAATTATGTGTTCCGATTCCATATCTTTATAAATAAAATATACATGTGCGTATGTCGTTCCGAATTATTCCTGGATCATGAATCATTAACCAATAGTGGGCCGAATTTAAGTTCCGTCAAAACAAATACTCGTACATATGTTGTCTCAAACTTTCCTCGTATCCCGAATTGCTAACTAGAGTATGTATGGATCTAGGTAGCGCAAGAAAACAAGCTATTTTGGGGGATGATTATTTTTTCAGGGCTACTGGAATGATAAAATATGATCATAATGAAGTAATTTCTAGTATATTTGTACATGTCCATCATTTAATTGTCAAATATCATTTAAAATCATCTGGATTAATAGGAGTTTAACCTAGTTGTTATATGAATAAAAAAAAATAATCAAAAGAGAATTTAACAATATGGGTCCAATGAAAAACCCGGTTTATAAATATGGCCTTGTTTTTCTAAACATTTCGAATATAGGCATGGCATCCACTTTTCCATCCAAATCTGTCATCTCGGTCAATATCTCACGAGATCGGTCAATTTTTCACTAACCGAGAATATATTCAATATATATTTTTACTCAATTACCCATCACATGTTTTCACACACGTGCATATGTAGAGATTTATTTTCCATACCACGTGTATGGTTAATATTGCTCGATCCGTTGATTGAGATCTCAGGAATTATTTTACGACACAAATGTGGATGGTAGGTTTTAGAAAAAATTATGGGTAGAACACACGTATGGTCCTCGACACGTATAAGGTTCAAGAACGAAAATCTCTAATAAAACAATCTCGATAAAAATGTATGGTTGAGATCCTTCATCTTCTTTCCTTAGTCAGATTCAGAGAAAAGAATCGACCATTTTATTTTCTTCCCTTTTTTTTTTTTTTTATTCTCGTTTTCTCTGTAAAAACCAGCTCTATCATCTTATTTATTGTTTTGTTGAGGCATTCTTGACAACAAGAATCAACAGTATGAGATTGAGGGAGGGTAAAAGGTTGAAGTCGCCTGAACCAAAGAAGATGGCGGAGAAGAAACTGATGGTTTTGTAGTTTTGGTAAATAAAGTTCGTTCAAGAAGATTTGTTTTTAAACCTAATTTCTAAAACTAAAAATATAGCAAAACTCAAATAAAATTGATAACAAAATTGAGAGTAAACTGAAGCTAAGATTCCACTATTTTCAAAATTTTAAAATGATTTAATTCAATAATTATAATCATACAATTCTTACATTTAATATGATTCTAAAATATTGCAACAGGTAGATTTTTAAAACAATAATTGTATAACAAAAGCATGGAACATCTAAAACCTAGGCTAAGCATGTACCATCTAACGAAATCACAATTGCTTAATAAAAATCATTAAATCAATTTTTAACCAAGGAAAATAATCATAAATGAATTTCATAAATTAATTAAATAAATATTACCACATAATTTTTGGAAAAATAGCTTCCTCCGTCGCCTCAGAGATGGGGTTTAGCTCCTCATATTAATCACTTGCTCGAAATTATGGTTCATGGCTCAATTTGTTTTACAAATGATAAAAAATGGAGTAAAACAAAGAAAACAGTGAGTTTGCAACGTTTATAAACCTTACCGACTAACTGTTACAGAAGGGCTGAAAATAAATGTTGCAGATGCGATATCCGTTGCAAACGGGTTGAAGAAACTGTCACAACTGAAGATAAACGTTGCAGTTGCGATAATATCCGTTGTAAACCGATGAAGAAACTATGGACGATTGGTTGAAGATTCCGTTGCCTATTCCTTGTTCTTCATGCAGCAACAACACCAATTTTTCTGAGTTGATTTTGATCGCTTTGTTCACCTCCTGAGCTCTCCCAAAGACTCTCTGCCCTCTTATGCTCGAACCCATCCTATTTATACACCACAGGCCACCAAATCTTCAAAAAATCATCATTAACAACAAATATACTCGGGTATTATTTTCTCATAAACTCTCGTGATCTGATTTGATATTCTGTCTTGATTTCACGTATCTTTTGATTATGTGCAACTCACTCTTGATAAGGCCAGTATATTCTCTGTTTTAAAGCCCAAAATCACGTAAAATATCTTGATAAACTCAAACACAGATTCGCGGAAGAAAAGATAGTTTCCCGCCTAGTTTTTGAGTTTGAAATAGGTGGGTGCCCGTAATCCAAGGCATGGGTGCCTTTATAAAATCCGGGGGGTGCTTTTAGTATTTTTCTGGGTGCCTTTATAACTTTTTGAGCCAATTTTTCCCAAATATTTATTTCCAAAACCTTTACTCCAAACCCTAGCTACATGTGAACGATTGAGGATAGGCACTAAACAAGCTATTTAGTTGGCATACTAAATTCTTCGCCTATAAGAATCATATATGAGTTCAATTACTGTACACGAGTTTTCACTCAGCGTACTAAAATTCATACAAGAATTCAAAACTCTACTTAGATAGTCGTTCAACCACGATACTCAGAATCAGGGATGTCAATCTTTATCCGAAATCCCACATCCGAATCCGATAATCCGGGATCCTATAGGATATTATCCGTTATAACTGATATCGGATACGGACATTCCTACCGGATATTAAGGGTTAACGAAACGGAACCGGATAAGTCATTATCCGGCGGATATTATCCGTATCCGATAAGGGTGTAAAGATAGTGTAAACAAAAATTAAAAACTAGGTATACCTCTCGGCTCTCGCTCTTGAGTCTGAACTATGAAGTCAGTCTCGACTAAAATGTAGGTTTAGTTCTTCTCGTCTCTCGCTGAACATGGCAACTGATTACAAAGGGTTTTTCTACTTAATCAAAAATCGAGGTATGGATTATGTGATTTTATTACAATTTCATCATGTCTAAACTTGTATTAATTATAAATTCTCAGATTTGGGCTTGTTTCTAGTTAGGGCAGTTTTTTTTTCTGTTTTATTAGTAATTGATTATAATGTTTTTGAAATGCTTGAGCTTTAGGGTAGGTTTATCTGACGTTCATCTCATATACGACCTTCAAAAGATCTTTGAATCCTGTACTTTATGAGAAATAATTTTAATTTTGGAGTCCCTCACCAGAACACCTTAGTGTCATTGAAAACATTAGGAGAAGAAGATACGAAACTAATGGATTCATGGGAAAGAGCAAGTTTCAGCGGGGAGATAGAAATCAGTGGTTATTAGCTTACGGAACAGAAGGAAGAAAAAGACCTCTAAATGAACAACGATTTTTTTTTTATCATAACTTAGTTGACAATTTTGAATTGCTGTTGACTTTTAATTAATTTGCAAACATGTTTGGTTGTCTACTACTACTGAGTTTAGCTGTAAGTCGCAGATTAGCTTTTTTGGTATTGCCAGCAATATATATCACACTCTGCCTACCTAAGGATCTATCATCTATGGCAGAATTACTGTGGCAGAGAGTACATTGTGTGTTTTCAGGACCATCACAGAAATGATCAATTACTAGCTTTGTTAAGGTTTCTTAAAACATGTATAGTGGTACCAAAAGAAGATCTCTGCTTAGTGTGCTACATTAGTATCCTTCCTGATTTTTCATCAGTTTGCAATGCCTTATTGTCTGCTTAGTGTAACTTCAGTTTAGCTGATTTAGAATGTGTATGTGTGCTGAAATCTGTGCTTCAGTTCTTTTTCTATAATAAGTTCCTGATTTTCTGAACATGCTTTCCTAGCTGAAGTTGTGTCGATGATATTATTGTGAAAGTGTTTTCTGTTTTAGATTATAGAAATATTGCAAAGTTAGAAATATAATAATCAAGTTTAACACATCATTGCCCACTTGGATAACGCATTCCGCAGTCTTACTATAGGGGAGGAAGTGGAGATCTTCTTTCTTTATGCAGATTTTTTTATAGGCATGCTTTTTGTGAAAGTAGAGTCCTAAATCCTTAGCATCATTATTCATCGAAAACAAAGAGATCTATCTGTTGTATTTAGTTATGAAGAAACTGAGTTTGTTTTCTGGGTTGCTGGTTCATTAAAAACCTAAGAATGTTTGAGGATTGCCGCATAGTGCATCTCAGAACCCAAGGAGAGATGGTAGTATGAGGTTCTACCTCTTTCAAGGTGTTGTACAGTGTACATTCTTCTGGCAATTTTGGCGATAGTAGAGGCCTCTAGAGCTTCTCTAGTAGTTTCTTAAATTCAACTGGAGCAACCCCAGATATGACAAACAACTTCTTACAGCTCTGTTATCAGTAGCAACCCCATATATGACAAACATGAGGAGAAAAGTGATGATGAACTCCAGGATTAGGGACTGAAGATCAGAACCAACTGGAGTTGTTCCGAAGAAATGTTTAGGTTCCACGGGAAGTGTAACTAACAGTGTGCAACTTGCAGCTAATGAGCCCATCTTAATTTTATAAGAAAACGAACTATTTTACATGTTTATAAGAAAACAGATTATTTTACTATTATGCTAAAGCTTGGGATAATTTTTTATTTTTTTTAGTTTGCAATTCACTTTGTATTTGCTGTGTATTACTTTCCATCCCTTATATTGAACTAACATGTATGATTATGTTCATTTCAGGGTGATGTCAGGCTGTATCTCAATGACAATGAGTCTTGTTAAGGTATACTCTCATTAATGCATAAGGCAGTAGTATCTAATGATATATGTTGAACAGCTCCACGTTTGAAACTGGAATTTTTTAATGCAATTATTAAATCATGCCTTATTGTTGTTACTAATGTGTAGGATCATTCTAACAATAATATCTATCACTTATGCAGGAACATATATTTGAATGTAGAAGGACCTCATAATTGACGAATTCAACATATACGATTCTACGAAAGACCTCATATATTTGTATTTTGAATATATATTTCTATTGACTGTTGTTGAAGATTAGGATTGATTCAGACTTCCTTATTTTATCATGTAATTTTATTGTGTTAGAACTGATTTAGTTTATAGGATATTTAAGTTTTCAGTTAAGTTTTCAGTTTTTTCTTTTTGTGTTACATTTTGCATATTATGTTTCTTATCGGATATTTACCGGATATTATCGGATATCCGATAATCTTAACGAAACGGAATCGGATATGAAGATTGAATGTCCGTCGGATATTATCGGATATCGGATATCCGATAAGCTTATCGGATATCGGATACGGCTGAGCCAATATCCGTTCCGTTAACATTCGTTGATAGCCCTACTCAAAATCTATCAAAGTTCAATCACATAAAAAGATTTAGAAGATGGATATAGACAAAATGAAGTTTCCGCATGTTGATTAAGGTGAACGATGTTTCCCATATCCGTCTGAAGGTCACTGCCAGGATGAACCCTAATGGATTGAGATACGCTCCCACTGGTCTTAATCCTTATACTAATATCGACTCAGCTGGTATATACAAGGTCCCCAGCGGTCGATTTATTGAAAATAAAACAATTATCTTTATACTGACAACATGATTAGATCTGTTGAATCTAAGCGCATGGTCCTTTTCAGCATATTACATGATAGTTCCCATGGATCCTGCATTCCGCGCTTGCTTAGGCGACAGAGACATGGGGAACACACACATATTGCTATCAAAGTGTCAACAATCGTTTTTTTTTTTTAATAAAGAAAAATCGTCTAAATAACACAATAATGGGGCTTGATCTCAAACACACTACTTCATCCTGACGGCGATAACAATTCGATGTTCGTGCCTGATAGGATTTCAAAACCCTATATAAATAAACCGCAATCACACGGTGTCTACAATGCAGACAACGGCAAGTACGGGTCGAACCCACAGGGAGCGGGGACAATACTGCAATCAATATCTCTAATCAACTAATCAAGAATAATATTTTTGGAATTTTAGATCTATGAATAAAATAATAAAACAAACTAAACTAATAAACTAAATCGAATAGGAGAAACAGTAACCATGGTTTTCAGTATCCACCACAATTTCTATTTAATTACTAAAGTGAAACATAGCTCCTGAATATTCATCTATTGGTCGTTCTATCGACATCACCTATTATATGTATTAGAGTCGCAAATATCACTGGGATACCCTAAGCATGGCGTATCAAAGCTCTACGTCTCAGCATACACCATCCAATTGCGTTAACGAGAAAATAATAAGAAATTAATTATAGGTTCACAAACAATATCTGGCTCTTCTAAGCATACCCCATCTAAGGATTTAACCCAAGCATGAAATATCAAATAAGCAGACAAACATATTTGATATCCTATTAATTCTGCATAAGTTACTGTATTGTACAGAACCGGTGAAGCAACAACTAATTTTTCATTAAATCAATAAACCAAAATCATGGAACTAATCTATTCAAATCATAATAGTCTGTATCAAATAATTCGATTTAATTGATCTAAAACTTTAAGTGGTTTCAACATAAACCCTAGCTACAAATTTAGTGAGACATAGAGATGGATTTCTTAAAATCCATAAAAATAATTAACAGAGAGAAGAAAAAGATAAACCGTATCATCGTCGTCACCCAGCTATAGATCTTCTTCTGTACACCTCCGGATACAGCCGCCAGACAAAGCACACCACAAAACTCTGTACGCCTGCCACTCTCTCTTCCCTTTCTTTTTACCTGCCGCGAACTCTTCCACCTACCCCCTATCTCCTGTACGGTTCTGTCTCCATCCGCTCTAACAACCCCCCCCCCCCTTCTCTCATGTTTCTCTCCACCTAAAAACCTATAAAAGTCCCTGTGTCCGCCTCCCAAAAGAAGTCTGAAAACTTCTCTTTTATACCTCTCTGTATATTCAAATTGCTCTATCCCCACATGATATGTTCCCCACTTTCCATCTTCTTTCTTCTCTCCAATAGACTCCTAGGTCTTCTCTCTAATAGCCCCTACTTCTCACGCCTATTCCCCAAAAACGAGAACCTAGCAGACCTGACGCACCCATCAGTCATTTTCTTTCTATACTCCACCAATCACACGTACAAACTTTTCTTTTAGTTTGCGTACCAATTCACGTGCTCATTTGGTCTTCTCTTTTCACATAGCCTACACCCACTTTTCCACCTACGTCTCCCTATCTCTTCTCCACCTGACGCACTTCATTTTTTGTTGTTGACACCTGACACCATCTCTGCCATTGTCTCCATCCAATTCTTTCTCTCTCCCACCTATAAAAGCCTTCACCCCCATTACACCGAGCAGATCCCCTATACCATCCAGTCTTTATACTTCTCACTTTCTTATCCTATAGACCCTACCATCCTCCAACATGTGGCTTGCTCTATGTTTGACCATCTAATTATGGGTGTAAACACGTAGACCTTCCATTCCAGAGTGTATGAAGTCACTAACTACCAGAATTTTCTCACAGCTGAACCACATCAGGCCACTATAGTCTCTTCCTGATAGTTTCGACCAACCTAGTGTCGATGACCTCCAGCATGAAACTTACCCTCCAGCAAGATTAACGAGGGCCATTAATTATGTTTTATTTGTAGTTTGGGTTTTAATCGTACCATCTATAAAAATAATTAAAAATATATTATTAATACAAATTTGAGCACTAGCAAATATAAATTAGAAGGCAAATATGTATGAATTACGACCCTATCAGTGCCCCACCAAATCAATTAGAGAAACACAAAAATTGCAAAAATAAAAACAGAAAGTGATATGTCGAGATAGACTCCGAGATATGGTGACAACTATCATGTTATTTATAACACCTGAGCTAGGCATCCTTTTATGAATAGACCATTTAGCTGGGTACACCAATTCCTATAGAAAAAGAACTAAGTTTCCATCTACCTAGAATGGTTAGTGTCACCTGAATTGTTCACAAGTTTCTAAAGTTTAGAGTTTTATTATTTCAACTAAAAGTTTCTCCCTTACCCCAAAATTTAAACCTAACATTGTCCTCAATGTTTCAAATTAAAGTGCAATACCAAAAATATAGGTAACTAGAGGAATAAAGAGGTAAGTCAGAAAGATAG
Organism: Papaver californicum; assembly: GCA_023531435.1. Classification (NCBI taxonomy): domain Eukaryota; kingdom Viridiplantae; phylum Streptophyta; class Magnoliopsida; order Ranunculales; family Papaveraceae; genus Papaver; species Papaver californicum. The sequence goes on from JAJJMC010019832.1 coordinate 6,054,402, forward strand.
TACTTGGGTGAAGTGTAAAAATCCTTCTTTAGAGAATAAGACAGAAAAATAAAAACAAAAACCTACAAAAACTTACTAATATACAACAACATCCTTGATGGTCAATCAAGGTAAGCAGGGTCCTCCAGAGGGACCTCCTCAACATCACCTGCAGGAAAAGGCTCTAAAAAGGGTTTCAATCTCTCCGTTAACCTTTGAAGAACTACTACCATCCAGTGTCTCAATCTCAATAGCACCATGAGGATAAACAGTGCGGACTATAAAAGGACCAGTCCACCGAGAGCGTAACTTCCCGGGGAATAGATGCAAACGGGTATCATACATAAGAACTTTTTGACCCGGAGAAAATGACTTTCTTAAAATATTTCTATCATGCAGAAGTTTCATTTTGTTCTTATACTCCTTAGCACTATCGTATGCATCTCTATGAATCTCGTCCAACTCATTGAGCTGGAGCTTCCTGTGAGCTCCTGCCTTGTCAGGCGAAAAATTAAGTTCCTTTATAGCCCAATATGCTTTATGCTCTATCTCGACGGGTATGTGACATGCCTTGCCAAAAACTAGACGATAAGGTGACATTCCAATGGGGGTCTTAAACGCAGTACAGTAAGCCCATAAGGCCTCAGTAAGCCTCAATAACCAGTCTTTCCGATTAGGATTAACTGTTTTCTCTAAGATACATTTTATCTCCCTATTGGAAACCTCTACTTGGCCGCTAGTCTGTGGGTGATATGGGGTAGCTACTTTGTGGGTAATACCATATTTCTTCATCAAAATCCTGAATGGTCGATTACAAAAGTGCGACCCTCCATCACTAATTATAGCCCGCGGTGTACCAAAACGTGCAAATATGTTATCATTCAAAAACTGGACCACAACCTTGTGGTCATTTTTTTTACACAAAACCGCCTTAACCTACTTAGACACATAGTCTACAACGACAAGGATGTAAAAATAACCAAAAGAATTAGGAAAATGACCCATAAAATCAATGCCCCACACGTCAAAGACCTCAATAACTAGAATAGGGTTCAAAGGCATCATATTTCTACGGGAAATGGTTCCTAACCTCAGGCAACGCTCACAAGTAACACAATAATGGTGGGTGTCTTTAAACAACGAAGGCCAATAGAATCCACACTGCAATATCTTAGCAGCGGTTTTCTTAGTACTAAAATGACCCCCACAAGCATGGTCATGACAAAAGGAAATAATACTGGGCCGGTCATTCTCAGGTATACATCTCCTAATAATATGATATGGACAATATTTAAATAGATAAGGATCATCCCAAAAGAAATGCTTAACCTCATCCATAAACCTAGAACAATCTTGTTTACCCCAATGTTGGGGCATTCGACCAGTAACAAGATAGTTCACTATATTCGCATACCAAGGTAATCGGGAAAAAAAAAAGTTGTTCATCAGGAAAACTATCCATCTAATCAATCTAGGTTTAGTATCCTTCTTGGACAGAAGATACTTCAAAGCAGCATGATCGGTAAAGACTATGACCTTAGAACCTAAGAGATAGGATCTAAACTTGTCTAGGGAAAAAACAATGGCTAACAATTCCTTTTATGTGGTGGTGTAGTTCATTTGGGCATCATTCAGAGTTTTGATAGCATAGTAAATCACATGAAGTAATTTGTTTTCTTGTTGACCTAGCACAACACCAATAGCATAATCTAAAGCATCACACATTATCTCAAAGGGTAGGTTCCAGTTAGGTGCCTGAACTATGTGGGTGGTAGTGAGTAAAGTCTTAAGCTTCTCAAAAGCCTCTAAACAAGCATCATCAAAGACAAACTTAACATCTTTTGCAAGTAAATTGCAAAGATGTATATAAATCAAGCTAAAATCCTTAATGAATCGACGATAAAAAACTGCATGCCCTAAGAATGACCTAACATATCGTACAGTTTTGGGAACCTATAAAGTCTTAATAACGTTAAATTTTGCTTTGTCTACCTCTATACCCTTAGAAGATACGATATGCCCTAAACAATTCCTGATCGAACCATGAAATGACATTTCTCCCAATTAAGCACTAAATTCTTTTCCTTACATCTAGTCAACACTAATGTCAAATGATGCAAGAACTCATCAAAATATGAACCAAACACTGAAAAATCATCCATAAAGACCTCTAAAAACCTTTCTACCATGTCATAAAATAAGCTCATCACGCAACGCTGAAAAGTAGCGGGTGCATTACACAACCCGAAAGGCATGCGTCTATACGCAAAGGTACCAAAGGGACAGGTACAAGTAGTTTTCTCTTGGTCTTCTGGGGCAATAACAGTCTGATTATAACCAGAGTAGCCATCTAACAAGCAATAATGGCTATGTACAGATAATCGCTCTAGCATTTGGTCGATGAAAGGAAGGGTAAAGTGGTCCTTCCTTGTGACCTTGTTCAACTTTCTATAGTCAATACAAACACGCTACCCCGTGGTCACTCGGGTGGGATTAACTTATTGTTTTCATTCTGCACTACAATGATACCTTATTTCTTGGGAACAACCTGAACGGGGCTGACCCACTTACTGTCTGAAATGGGGTAGATAATACCCGCATCTAACAACTTAAGCACCTCGGTTCAAACTACTTCTTTCATGTTAGGGTTCAGTCGACGTTGCATCTCCCTAGAAGGTTTGGTGTCATCCTCTAAATGAATCTGATGCATACAAACAGTAGGATTTATACCCTTAATGTCTGCTAAGGTCCACCTAAAGCTTCCTTGTTGTCTTGAAGTACGGTCACTAGCCTACTTTCCTGATCACTATCCAAGTCAGATGATACAATTACAGGCAAAGTCTCAGATGGGCCTAAAAACACATATTTTAGACTATCTGGCAATGGTTTGAGGTCCAACTTATGAGGCTCTTCTAACGAAGGAATTAAGGTAGAATTAGAAACTTGTAGTGGTTCGAACTTAGATTTCCATCTATTAGTATCTAACACAGGGTAGAGTCTAACAGAGCATCACTTGATCATTGGTGCTAACACCGTTGAAATCTATAAGCCAAAATGGGTTAAACAACTCTCTAATATATCTTTAGATAAGATGTTTGGTAATGACTCATGAACTAGTATTCCTATCATGTTCACCTCTTCAATACATGTGTCATCTAGCTCATGGGGTTGCTTACTAATATGGAAAATATTCAGCTCAATAGTCATATCCCTAAAAGACAAATTCATAATACCATCTCGACAGTTAATGATCGCATTAGATGTAGCTAAAAACGGGCGACCTAATATCACAGGTATCTGGTTTTCTGGGTCAGAAACAAGTTGAGTATCTAGGATAACAAAATCCACATGATAAATAAACCTATCGACCTCAATAAGAACATCTTCGACAATACCACGATGAATTTTCACAGACCTATCAGCTAAATGAAGTGTTATCTGGGTAGGTTTTATGTCACCAAGTCCTAGCTGGAGGTACACATGATACGGAAGTAAGTTCACACTAGCTCCTAAGTCAAGTAATTCTTTCTCTACACGATACTTACCTATTGTGCAAGAAATGGTAGGGGAACCCGGGTCTTTGTACTTAGGAGTTATGTTGTTCAGGATAATTGAACTCACATGACTAGCTACAAAGGCTTTTTTATGTACACTAAGCTTTCGCTTTCGCGTACAAAGATCCTTAAGGAACTTGGCATAAGTAGGAATCTGCCTTAATTGCATCTAATAAAGGAAGATTAATGTTAACTTGCTTAAAAATCTCCAATATATCATTAGAGTTGGATTCCTTCCTAGTTGGTACTAGAAGTTGTGGGAATGGGGTTTGGGAACAAAATCGGGCTCAGCAGGAACCACATTGGACTCTTTAGAGACTTTATCAGTCTCTTCAACTACATGTTCACTATCGGGCTTAGTTGCCTTTAACTCTTTCTCTCAAAGACTCAACGATTTGACCAACCTGGTTTTCTAAATTGGAAATTGCCTGACTGCTAACCTGAATAATCTTTTGATTTTCTCGTAAACTTTGATTGAAAAACTGCTGAAAATCTTTAGTGTTCTGCTGTAAATATTTAGTGTTCTGAGTTAATGAGGCGACAGTCTCTGCTAAACTCATGACCGTCTTTTCTAACATAACCAGAAGAATTTTTAGTATAACCAAAACCTGGGGGAACCTGAGGGTTACTAGACTGACCTTGATTTTGGCCCTTAGACCAAGAAAAGTTTGGATGGTTTCTCCAACCAGGGTTATAGGTTTCTGAATATGGGTCAAACTTCTGACGATTATCATATCTAGTGTTAGTGTAAAGAGCATGGGCTTGCTCTTCAACAGCCTGTCCTTCCCAATATGACTTGGGTTCTATTCCACAACTAGATTGACTTAATTCTAAGGCTTCTAACCTTTTTGCTATAGCTGCAATTTTGGCATCTGATTCAAGAATTCCATCTACCCTTTGACATTAACTCTGCTCAGTAAAAATTTTCTCTAGGGTTCCTTACTACATTCCCGTTGATGGGTCTTTTCGGAAATTTCATTCAAAAATGTCATTGCCTCATCAACAGTTTTACTATCAAAACTCATTGTACACAATGACTCAACCATGATCGTTGTTGGATAATCTAGCCCTTTATAAAGGATCTGGACTAGTCTAACCTTTTCTAAACCGTGTTGGGGACATTGTGTTAATAAATCGTTGAACCTTTCCAAATACCTATACAAAGATTCTCCCTCTTGCTGCACAAATGTGGAAATCCTGCCTAATAGATGATATTTTGTGCCTAGGGAAAAATTTAGATAAAAAGGCAGTGGTAAGTTGTTCATATGTCTCGATGGATTCAGATGGAAAACTATATAACCAAGATTTGTCCTTGTCTCTTAGGGAAAAAGGAAATAACCTAAGTTTCAAAGCTTCATCAGACATGTTGTGAATTCTTAGGGCACTACACATTTCTTCAAAATCCCTAATGTGAAAGTAAGGATTTTCATTTTCTTTTCTTAAGAAGATTGGGAGCATCTGTATGGTCCCAGGTTTTAACTCATAGTTTGCTTGAGTTTCAACTAACTTGATACATGATGGACGAGAAGTCCTAGTAGGATTCAACAAATCTTTCAAGGTTGCCATTTCTGGCACAACTGAAAAATTAGGAATAACTTCCTCACTAAGAGACAAATTCTCAAAACTAAAGTTTCGGGTCTCCAAAGAAGGGTTTCCTAAATTCTTAATTTCAAAAGTAGAGTTTCTATTTCCGTCACTGATCAAACGACCAATAGAATCTCTTCTCCAGGCACGCTCACTGGGCATGCAATAACTCCTAATCGGAAGGGAATTCTAAAAAAACACAAACAAGGCCGACTCAACCAAATCAAACCTATTGAATCTAGCAAATAAAAAGCATGATGACTTCACTTAGATTGTTTCTAGACCAGCTTCTATTCTTCCAAAAGGCAACTAGTTACAGTTTTAGCGAATCTCTCAGAACGATCCGAATTAGATTAAGTCGAATAGAAACAAGATTAGCTCGAAGGAGCTTTGACAACCCTGTCTCTTTGGCAACTTTTCCATGGGTTACAAGACGTCTCTAATCAACTTAAAATAATCTTCCTGAACTTTAAGTTAGGCTAACAAAGTAACCAATACAGTCCTTTTGAATGATTTTCCAATAAGCTCGATACCTTATCGGTTTTCTTTCTAGTTAAATTTAAGGATTAGGTTCGCGTTAGGTAACGTGTTCCTAAGACGGGCAAGAAGAAAACGGTGATGAAATCCGAGTCCTTATCTTATATGGCCAATCCTTTAACTTTACTAGAAAATAAATCCGTATTCAATTCCTGAATATATATGCATACGAAGGAATATGGTAAACCCACTTGCAGGGGATTCGTGGGTTGATCGAGTCTTACCTCCCGTATCGTACGGGGGATGAATCGATTGTAGTCGACTCGGGCCACCGACTCCTGTGTCAGTGTACGAACCTGAGGGGCCGAGATAATATCGTAATTGTCGTCCTTTCCTGTTGCAGTTTATATTTAAATACCCTTCCGTAGGGTTTAAAATAATAATAAAGTTCAAAATCCCAAAGTCCAAAAATAAGAAAAAACAGAAAAATATCTAGAATAATTACAAAAATAAGAATTTCCTAATACAATTTTCTAAAAATAAAAATCCTAAAAAATTAACTATAAAAAATAAAAAAAAATCCTGTCTTCTTTTTCCGTTCTTTTCGCTTTGTCTTTGACTCCAAGTCTTTAATCAATCAATATAATCTTTAGCTCCAATTTCTTTTTGATCCAAAACCTGTAATACAAAGAAAATACCCAAAAATGTAAAATAGAACAAAAAAAACAAAAAAAATCAAAAATCAAAAATAATAAAAAAATAAAAAATAAAAATATAAAAAAAAAGTCTAACTAAACTAATTAACCTAATTTTTTTTCTAAAAACAAATCCGTGTCGGCGAAGCCAAAAATTGATGGTTTTGTAGTTGTGGTAAATAAAGTTCGTTCAAGACTTGTGAAGATTTGTTTTTAAACCTAATTTCTAAAACTAAAAATAGAAAAACTCAAATAAAATTGATAACAAAATTGAGGGTAAACTGAGGCTAAGATTCCACTATTTTCCAAATATAAAATGATTTAATTCAATAATTATAATCATACAATTCTTACATTTAATTTGATTCTAAAATATTGCAACAAGTAGATTTTTAAAACAACAATTGTATAACAAAAGCATAGAACATCTAAAACCTAGGCTAAGCATGTATCATCTAACGAAATCACAATTGCTTAATAAAAATCATTAAATCAATTTTTAACCAAGACAAATAATCATAAAAGAATTGCATAAATTAATTTATATAAATATTACCACATAATTTTTGGAAAAATAGCTTCCTCCGTCGCCTCAGAGATGGGTTTTAGCTCCTCATATGAATCACTTGCTCAAAATTATGGTGCATGGCTCAAAAATTGTTTACAAATGATAAAAATTGAGTAAAATAAAGAAAAAAAATGAGTTTGCAACGTTTATGGACGTTACAGACTAACTGTTAAGAAGGGATGAAAATAAATATTGCAGATGCGAAAATATCCGTTGCAAACGGGTTGAAGAAACTGTTACAACTGAAGATAAACGTTGCAGTTGCGACAATATCCGTTGCAAACCGATGAAGAAACTGTGGCCGATTGGTTGAAGATTCCGTTGCCTATTCCTTGTTCTCTCATGCAGCAACAACACCAATTTTTCTGAGTTGATTTTGATCGCTCTGTTCACCTCCTGAGCTCTCCCAAAGACTCTCTTCCCTCTTATGACTCGAACCCATCCTATTTATACACCACATGCCACCAAATCTTCAAAAAATCACCATTAACAGCAAATGTACTCGGGTATTATCTTCTCATAAACTCTCGTGATCTGATTTGATATTCTGTCTTGATTTCGCGTATCTTTTGATTATGTGCAACTCACTCTTGATAAGGCCAGTATATTCTCTGTTTTAAAGCCCAAAAATCACGTAAAATATCTTCTTAAACTCAAACACAGATTAACGGAAGAAAAGATAGTTTCCCGCCTAGTTTTTGAATTTGAAATAGGTGGGTGCCCGTAATCCGAGGCATGTGTGCCTTTAGTATTTTTCTGGGTGCCTTTATAACTTTTTGAGCCAATTTTTTCCAAATATTTATTTCTTCAAAAATACCTACAAATACAATAAAATGACAATATTAGTACAAAATTGAGTTCCAACTTCCAACACTATAAAGATTGAGAACGAATTAGACACATATATTTGTCTATCAGAAACCACCTGAAAGGTTAGTAAAACTCAAATCCTAAATTAATTTCTTCAGTTTTGTGGAGTTTGTGTTTGATATTGTCTGTTAATTTAGCTTTTAAGATATGTGTTTGATTTTTTTCTGGTCTCTATTGGATTTGTTAGTTAAAAATCTAAAATCGATTTTGGGGAAAATTGATTAGCTGCAAATCAAAATTGGATTTATTTTTTTCTGTTAAATGAGCTTTTAAGATATGGGTTTGAATGTTTCTGCTTGTTATTGGGTTTCAATTGGATTTCCAATTGATTTTATGATTGTTGTATATTTTGTAGATTTCAAATGAATGTTATTATGTATGTCTGAATTGGATCTTATCGAGGCACATTGGGGAGAATTAGTTGGGGAAATGCCAATTGAGATTTGTTATTCAGCTATAGAAGGTCATGGATGGAGGATTGTGACCGGTTGTGATGCTAAAAATACTAGATGGGGTTACCACAGTGGAGAATCCTGGCCAGGTAAGCAGTTATTTACTTGTTGTAGGTATGAAAAATTAAAGAGTTAAGTTCTTATATATCGATACTACATAGTTATTGAACTTTTCTAATGGTTAGTAATTTCTATCAAACTGTTGCACCATGATCATTACTACTATGAGGATGCCAAACTGTTGCACCATGATAAATTACTTGTTCAACTTCGGGTGAGTCCATAGTATGTTGACATGTGCTATTGATTTTTCAAAAATGCTTTAGGTGGAACTTTTCTGTGTAATACATAAAGATAGTTTAAATAACTTGTCTCCTGTTATGTTTGTCTAAGATTTTGCATTCGTCTTGTGGGATGTTTATTATTGTGTTTTAACCCTCTGTTAATGGTATGTGTGTGTGGATTTCCCAGTGATTTTATGGCTCATAGTAGCTGCAAGTATCAAGAGTGGGCGGCCAACTATGGAAAAGCGTGCAATTGACCTTATGGAGACGCGCTCGTCAACAAATTGTTGGCTAGAATATTATGATGGGAAGCTTTGATGGTATATTGGAAAGCATGCTCATAAAAATAAGACATGGTCTGTAGCTAGGTACTTGGTGGAAAATATGATGATTGAAAACCCATTGAATGTGGTTTTGGTATCTCTTGAAGAGGACGTTCAAATGAAGCTAATCATGGTAAAAACAGCTTCCTTGTCAAGTTACATGGTTGAAATCCATTCGATGAAGTAGTATATCTTTGTGTTCAATATTTTTTTCTTAGATTTTCTTATGGTAATTAACATGTTCATTAAGCCATTTTCCAAGTTTAAGATAATGATGAAATGATATTTTATACGGAAACCAAAGATCATTACTGAGCTAGTACCTATTTACCTTGTTCAGTGCCCACACCATTGCCTTCATATATTATTCGATCATCTGCACCTATAGTTGCTTTCATAGTGACATTCCTTTCCAGGAAAATAATCACTCATTTATCATCTAAGTTTAAAGAATATTTTAGGCCATTTCCAATGAAACCAGATCACTGACTTTGGTTTAGCTAACCAATCAAGTGTTGCCCAATCCGAGTTATAGTTGAAACTCAGTGATTTGAAGAACTAATATGTCTTTTTAGTGGAGATAACTGGTCTAACTTTCCGTTAGATGTTTTTTGAAAAAAACGGTCAAAACAGACCTATATTCGAAATGTTCAAAAAAACGGCATATAATAAAAAATGTAAAAAAAAAAAAATCACATATTTATAAATGGCCCTAATTAGAATTTTAGGGCCCGGTAAGGTTTATTCAGTAACTTAGCTGATTACAATAGATTTTAGGTTTGAAATACCAGAATCAACTAGATTGAAAACAAAACCTAGTCGATTTTGATTCCTCAAATTCATTTAATAATTGTTCATGTACCATAATCGGCAGGGTGTTCTTAAGTTTTCTTTTCGATTTTTATCTAATATTTAAATGTCAACTCAAAAGTGTCTGGGAATTCTTTAATTCCTAACCGATTGTTTTGATCCGACTAAGTCACCTACTTGTAGAAGTTGATGGAGCTTAAAGATATTCAAGTGGATACAAGGTGTGGTAAATTGAACTTTCAGCTAATACCTATAACAGATTTCATCAAATACCCTCTACGAAGTTAACTAAAAAAGGAGAGAATTATCTTTAGTCAACCATGCAATACAATTAAGGTTTGCTTTGATTGTTGGCATATAAATGACAACGAAAATTTTAAATGTAGCGTGTTTAATCCGCATTGTAGCATCACTAGTGAGAGATATTGAAAAGAATTACCATTATTCATCATAACACAAGTGTATTGAGTAGAATTAATGATTAATGAGGAATCATTAGTCATATGATTGGTAGCCCGTGATTCTAGAATCTAACTAGCAACAGTCGGGAAAAAAGCACTCTTATTATCGTTTTTAAAAGTTGCATATTATACAATACCATCAAAGGATTTCTGAATAGAATTTATAGAATTATCTGGAGAATATCTGTAACTGCTTGATGAATGTCCCATTCTCTTGTAAATATGACATTCAACCTTGAAATAACCCGTCGTACTAACACCAACAGCACCACCATTAAAACTATTTAGAACCACTATCAGAACCAAACTAAGTAGTACTATTAATATCGAATTGACCTACAATGTAGGTTTTCTTGTTATTATTACCAGAACTAGTTTGTTGACCATACATTGCAGTAAAGTTAATTTCTAAATCAAACAAACTAGTCATTTCACGATACTGATCTGTTAACCACCGTTAATGATTAATCAACCCCAATTTCTTGAAAAGTAAATGGAACCTCACTCGTGCGAGCGGAGATAACACAATAGTTATAAATGTTATGAATATGGTATTTGTTGTTTGGCGGAGAGTAACTCAACTTATAAGAACTTTTTCAAATGTAGATGTTGGAAAATAACCGTTGGAGAATGGTATGATTGAATGAGATTAAAAATAATTGCACTTGAATGTTAAAAATTGAATTCAAATCAATTGGAATTTAAGTTATGAAGGGACAAAAAATATTACTGTTGGTATTGTTAAAAAAAATAGAAACAACAACTAGATTTTAAATTCACTTAAATAAAAATAGAAACTAAACTACAAGATTACTTAAATAAAAATATTATTTAAATCTAACGTCAATAACTTAAAACTAAAAACTTAAAATTAGTACATATTATAATTTCATAGTGAGGAAGTTGATTGTTATTGTCCAGAGAGATACCAGCAGTATTGGTGGTGTGGTGGTGGTGGTGGTGGAGGAACTTCATGGCTATTTATCTTTTGCAAAATGACTTCTTGTTTCAGTTTATAGTATTTCCTTGCTTTTGGGGCCAACATTGAGAGATACTTTTCCATTATACGGCTTCTTAAATATCCACATTAGGGCGAGTTTTTTCTTGTTGTGTTGTTAGCAAATCTTTCATAGTTTCGTGTTGTTCTTGCTAATGAGGTTTGTTCGGTATTCGTGTTTCTTTAAGATATTCAATTAGTTTAGAACCCGCATCGCTAATGAGTGATTCTTGCGATGATGATGTAGGGGTGTGCTTGATTGAGAGACCCCATTTTCTTGGTTGTGGTCTTTTTTAATTAGTTGAGCTTTTGACTTGCGTTTATCAGACAATGTTGTGGTAACTTTTCCATCACCAAACAACGATCTAGGCATTGTATATTGCTCGGTAGTAGTTGGATGAACTTCTAGAATAGGGACACCATAAGGGATGCTAAACGAGTTTGGAAATTGATTTCTAAATGAGGTTTGAGGACCTTGGCTTGAAGATGGATTATTTTGCATATTTTTAATGACTGGCTTGGAAATTTTTTTTGGGTATTATTTGGGTATTGGGTTGTCAAATAAGAAATAAATTTATCTTCCTCCATATCCGCATCTTTAGTTTTATTATCTATTATATTTTTTAATATCTTTAAGTAACTCATATTCTACATCGCGATTGAAAGGTTTGTTGTTTTCCTTAAAAAAAATTCAATTCTCGCTGTTATAACCTACATTAACGTAAATAAAGCATAAATTAGTCGAAAGAAAACTATAGACAAAAACTATAAAACATACATTGTGAACAAGTCTAGTTCACTTTCCCTGTTATTATGATTCAACTTCGGAGTATTTGTGTTAACAATTGAAAGACATTTAGAAAACTTATCCACTTCAACGTTGATAATGCTAAATCTACATCGAATTCCAACTAGAGTACGATTATAAGGATCTTGATTATACAAATTTTGTCAAAACTTGTTCCCAAAACAAATTCAGATCCTCATTATAAAGTCCTTCTTTCTCTAGAACACAAAACGAAGTAACAAGATGCTTTTTTTTTTCTCAATAACGAAGTATTTCTTTTTGGTAATTTTTCTCGACATTTTTGCCTACGAAAGAGATGAAGAAGAAAAATGGAGAATATTTTTTAGAAGATGATTTGAGGATATTTGATTGAAAAATCAAGTCATAAAAAGATGATTTGGAGTGATTTGAGAAGAAAAAAACTATTTTCTATATATAGATATATTTTTCTCACGATTTTCAAAAAAATAACCATTAAAATCCGACGGTGAAGAACATAGAGCTGTTAAGAATAATGGATAGCCAAATCTGACGTGAGAGAGATGTAACAAAGATCAAACAAATATAAACTTGGAGATGGAAACTGAGTTTCTATAACTTTTATGATGGACAGTTAGTATCTATCGGATGTACTTTACAAAAACTGGGTTTCCGTCGTCTATCTTTTAACTAGATAGCGGCCCACATCTCTTCCCCTTATTAGCCAAGTCATAGCTTTTTGTTACATCATTGCCAAGAGATGTGACTTGTTTTGGGCTATAATATAGCCAAAGCCATAAAAATTACTTGATCATGGTGCTTGGCTTAACAACAGCTAAGGACTTTGGATTCAACTCCCCAATCCCATTTTAAGCTGGCATTCCCATTTAAAAGAATTTATTAACTACGATATTGGATATGATAATGTTGGTTATTAAGGATCACATGCACAAGAGACTGCTTTACTCGTAGCGCTGCTCCAAATCAACGTTTTCTTTATAGTACACAAGTGTGCTAGATTGCAACAGACTGTCTGCACATTTTTGGTACTGAAAGATAATCTAAAACGACACATTTTATCTACGAATTAAATGTCATGAAAATTGAAACCTTTTTACTTTTTTTGAAGAGCTGTTGTAATGTGTTCACATCATCACAAACATAAGGGAAAGAGAAGTATTATGCGTACAATAAGTGCACCCGTTTCTTGAATCTTTTTCATTATTATATATTCCAATTTAACCTTGGCCTTGATATTATACTGTAATATATACCGTTTTATGAGTATTTAAAGCATAAAATTATGATGATCAAACTCCAACTGAGCCACTGAGGGATGGAGTGATGATAGATCAAAGTATCACATGGTCTCATGGGATTTTAAATTTTTAGCGAGGGTCTATGTCTATATAGTCTAATAGGATCATACACTATCATCTTCATGTCGCTGATCAAGTATTATGAATTTTTGTTACTATATTTTCAATTCTTATCGTAATGAAAAAAAACCACAAGAGAAAAAATTGTACTGCTTAAACAATATCAGTAGAGGTAGAACCTAGAAATCTCCTTAAAAGTTAATTTTGAACATCACGACCAATTAACGTGCATGGATGATCAGCAAGCAAGACTGATCAAAAAGAAGAGAAGAAGAAAATATGAACAATACAATGTTGGCGTAAGCTTAAAAAATGTGCCCCATTGGGACACACGCCACATGGTCTGGCTTAAAAAAGAAGAGTCACGAAATTTTGGGCAACCAAAAACCTATAACTCAAGTCTTTAGATCTTTTCTTTGTTTGGGAGGTTCAGTGCAAGTACTAACTAATAACTGTTTCTTGGCAACTAACAATACTTACTGTGAGGGCATACACATTGATTAAACCTTACACCCACACCCACAGTGTATATATTGTTGGTTAATATATTTCCTGCAATAGAGAAAAAACAAGCACAGAGAACTTGAAGATGATTAAGGGAGGGTTAGAATTAAAATGCACACACACTCAAACACAGAGAGGTGAAGTCGCCTGTTCAACAGACTGCCCTTAACTCAATATTTGCCAGGTACACCTTCAGGAAGATGCTGCTATGCTCTTTCAGTGACAAACTTGAATCCAGGATAAAATCACCTGATACCAACCCAGCTAGCAAAGCTCGTTGGCCCGTTGTGAACTTAACAGTAGAAGAAAAATTGAAAGTAAACTAGTGCGCAAATCAAAGCAAGAAGAGGGGAAAAGTCGTCAGGACAGTGGCTGCGACTGGGGTAAAGAAAATCCTTAGACAAGTTGTTCTTTTATAGGAGAAGAAAAACCTTTGAGTTTTTTAAAACGGTGAAAATTTAATTTCAAATATTAAATCCCCATTAAACCAAAACGTTATTTATTTTACATTTAATGTAAACGGTAAAATATTTATTTTTAAAATTAAAGAAACGTTTTCTCATTGATGGGTACACGTGTGCACATGCAGGCACACGCAAGCACACGTCAAGCTCACGCCAATGGTCACACCAATGGTCACGCCAAGGCTCACGCCAAGGCTCACACCAATGGTCACACCAAGGCTCGCACCAAGGCTCGCACCAAGGCTCGCACCGATGGTCGCACCGAGGGTCGCACCGAGGGTCGCACCGAGGGTCGCGCCAAGGCTCACGCCAGGGCTCGCGCCAAGGCTCACGCCAGGGCTCACGCCAGGGCTCGCGCCAAGGCTCACGCCAGGGCTCGCGCCAAGGCTCACGCCAAGACTCACGCCAAAAACACACGCAAAAGCACACGCAAGCACCGCAAGCTCCTAAAGCCCACAAGCCCGCGGCCTGCGGTGCTTCGGTGCGAAGCACCGCACATGTATGCATTTGCCCACTAGTCCATTTCCCAAGTCCATATCCAATCCACTAGTTCTTTTCCTTATATAGAACATATGTGGTAATATGCATGAACTTCCTCCTTGGTTTGCCCAATGTGGGACAACCAAAGGTTTCTCATTCACTAAGAAGTGAAAATGGATGGCTATAATTCCACCCAAGTTTGGACTAGTGATCCAAGCACCCATCAAACTAATTATAGTAACAAAAATTAATTTAAGTAATAACCTATTAATTTTAGTAACAAAAACATTTTTATTTCCCAACAATCCCCCACATGAATGACGAAACCGAAAAATCGGAAAATCGGAAAGAACGAGAAATACCTCTTAAGCAATAGGTGACCATTTGGAATTGAACCTTTGCTTAGTGAGAAGCACCGGAACTACTTGATGGTCAGTGAACGTGATGTCTTGAACTGCCATCGTTTAGTGTAATTCTTCAATAACTCCTTACGCGAGATATCTCTTAAAATGCTGTTAAGTTCACGCCGTTGTGTCCGTTTTGGCCCTGGACGTATCCCGTTTCTCAGAATGCTCTAGAGAATCAGCTCAGTTCTCATAGGAAGCGACCCACTTCCTCATTCAAATAGGTGAGTTCTATCAAGAGTGTTAACTGCTACACCCCATTTCAATCTTAAATTGAAACTATAGAACTCATTAAGACTTTACTCTAAGTCATCCTCACTTGCAGTCACACTATCACATCTACACCATAGGGAAGGGACAGAGAAAATAAATCTCTGATAGTGTTTAATTTTTACCCGCCATAAATTAGTTGTCTCATTCAAAACCTTGATCTTGGGATCTCCAGTCAGCAAGGTTGAGTATCCTTCATGGCAAGTTTTAATTGATGAGCTTAAGTCCCATCCCCCTTGATGCATTACTAACTATCTCCTTGGACAAGCCTTTCGTCAAAGGGTCCGCGATATTCTCCTTAGACCTCACAAAGTCAACAGAAATAACGCCAGTTGAGATTAGTTGTTTTAGAGAATTGTGTCTTCTCCTTATATGAATAGATTTTCCATTATAGTTGCTGTTTTTAGCATTAGCTATTGCAGCTTGATTATCACAATGTATAGATACAGCTGGCACAGGCCTATGCCAGAGAGGAATATCTTCTAAAAAGCATCTTAGCCAAGCGGCTTCCTCTCCTGCTTTATCTAACGCTATAAACTCGGATTCCATAGTGGATCGAGCGATACAGGTCTGTTTGGAACTCTTCCAAGACACTGCTCCACAGCCTAGAGTGAAAACATATCCACTCGTAGACTTAGACTCCTCTGAGTCTGCTATCCAGTTTGCATCACAGTATCCTTCCAGAACAGCCTGGTATCTCTCATAACTTAACCGAAAGTTTAAAGTGTATTTAAGATACCTCAGCACTCTGAAAAGTGCATCCCAATGCTCTTGTCCTGGATTACAGGTATACCTACTTAGTCTACTCACTGCATAGGCAATGTCTGGTCTCGTGCAGTTCATTAAGTACATCAGACTTCCTATGACACGTGAATATTCAAGTTGCGAGACTCCATTGCCTTTGTTTTTCTTGAGTCTACAGGAAGGGTCAAAAGGAGTACTTGCAGGTTTACTATCAAACTGGTTAAATTTCTTCAGAACTGACTCAACATAATGAGATTGACTGAGACTGAATCCATTAGACTCCTTTCTAATTTTCATCCCTAGGATTACATCAGCAGGACCTAAGTCTTTCATATCAAAATTCTCATTCAACATGTTCTTAGTGGAATTAATGATTTCTAAGGTTGTACCTAGTATAAGCATATCATCAACATACAGGCATACCATCACACAAGCATCATTGACAGATTTAGTGTAAACACATTTGTCAGCTTCATTTATTTTAAAACCACTAGAGAACATTACATGATCAAATTTTTCATGCCATTGTTTAGGTGCTTGTTTCAAGCCATATAAAGACTTTTTAAGTCTACACACCTTCTTCTCATAACCCTTCACCACAAAGCCCTCGGGTTGATCCATATAGATTTCTTCATCTAGTTCACCATTTAGAAACGCAGTTTTTACATCCATTTGATGTATCTCTAGGTTATGGATTGCAGCAATTGCAATTAGCAACCTAATTGAAGTTATTCTAGTGACAGGTGAATAAGTGTCAAAGAAATCTACACCTTCTATTTGTTTATAGCCTTTAGCTACAAGTCTAGCTTTATATTTTTCCACGGTTCCATCAACCTTACGTTTTCTCTTAAAGATCCATTTACAACCTATGGTTTTGCTCCCTGGAGGTAAATCTACTATTTCCCAGGTTTCATTTTGAATAATAGAATCCATCTCACTAATAGTGGATTTTTTCCACCATGGAGCTTCAGACGAAGTCATGGCCTCTTTATAGGTTTGTGGATCAGATTCAACTAAACCTGTAATGAAGTCTGGCCCAAAAGATTTTTTTAATCTAGGTCTTTTGCTTCTTCTTGGCTCATAAACGGGTTCATCTTCTTCTACCGGCAATGAATGGCTAGAAGAAGGGACATCTAGAGGATCTACACGTATCACGCGAGATTCAGTTTTCATTGGGAAAACATTTTCAAAAAATGAAGCATCTCTAGATTCCAAAATGGTGTTCACACCAATTTCTGAGTTATCGGAACTCACAACCATAAATCTATAAGCAGTGGTGTGCTCGGGATATCCTAGAAATACACAATCAACGGTTTTAGGTCCTATTTTAGTCCTCTTAGGTGGAGGAATAGAGACCTTGGCTAAACACCCCCACACTTTGAGGTATCCATAAGAGGGTTGTTTGCCTTTCCATAATTCATACGGTGATTTTTCTGTTCCTTTAAGGGGCACTCTGTTCAGGATATAGCAAGCTGAGAGGACGGCCTCCCCCCACAAGTTCGCCGGTAGTCCTGAACTGATTAACATGGCATTCATCATCTCCTTTAGGGTTCGGTTTTTCCGTTCAGCCACACCATTAGATTGTGGTGAATAAGGAGGAGTTACCTCATGAATAATGCCATGTTGTGCACAGAAGTCTCCTATAGGAGTTACGTATTCACCCCCACGATCAGACCTAACAGTTTTAATGGTGGTACTCATCTGGTTTTCTACTTCTAATTTATATAGTTTAAATGCTTCAAGAGCATCATCTTTTCCTTTAAGTAAGTAGATATGACAGTACCTAGTACAGTCATCTATGAAGGTAACAAACCATTTATTTCCACCTCTGGTTTGGGTTGATTTCATATCAACTAAGTCAGAGTGAATTAACTCTAAGGGATTAGAAACTCTGTGGACATTTTTATGAAAAGGCTTCTTTGCATATTTTGATTCTACACAAACTTCACATTTATGTTCATATTCCAAATTTAATTTTGGAATGCAGCCAGATTTTGCCAATTTGTTCATTGAATTATAATTTACATGACCAAGTCTACCATGCCAAATATTCAATGAGACAACAACATAAGAAGAATCAACTTTATTAATTTCAGTAGAGATTACAGATAATTTGTAAAGGCCCTCAGCCTTATAGCCCTTTCCCACAAAGTCCCTACCCTTAGTGATAATCACTTTTCCAGACTCAAATACAATTTTAAAACCCTTGTCATCTAGCACACCACTTGAAACGAGATTCTTGCAGATGTCTGGTACATGTAATACTTCGTTCAATGTGAGGATTTTCCCAGAAGAAAGCTTCAGCGAAACCTTTCCTTTTCCTGCAACTTGTGCTGCAGAAGAATTACCCATATAGAGTTTTTCTCCTTCTCCTACTGTCTGGTAGGAGGTGAACATATCCTTGCTTCCGCAGACATGTTTGGTAGCTCCAGAGTCTACCCACCAGTCCCTCACATTGGTAACTAAATTCACCTCAGACACCGTGCCAGAAAATTCATTTTTACTACTTTCAGCCAGGTTTACATTTTGTTTCTTAAAATTCGCATCTTTGCGTTTTCTACAATGCATTGCCATATGGCCAGACACTCCACATACATAACAAGCTCCCTTAATCTTACCAATAGCAGACTTTGGTTTTTGAAATTTACCTTTTCCTTGAGGGCCAGGCTTGCGCTTGTTGTGGTCCAGACTGAGTGAAGCAAACTTGTGTTCAATCACATGAGCTTTGTTTGACATGTCTCTTCCAGAGGAGACATTCTTGTCCTTTGTGCACAGCAACTCTTCAACTTGTATTTTCTTGCCCAGTTCTATCATAGTAATCTCACCAGTTTCATGCCTTAGTCTTCTCTTGTACTCGGCCCATGAACTTGGTAACTTTTCAATCACAGCAGATACTTGAAAGTTTTCAGAAATAGTCATACCTTCAGCAATGATTTCATTAATAATTTTCTGCAACTCCAGGAACTGGTCAACCACAGATTTTTCATTCAGCATCTTGTATTGTAAAAACCGTGCAACCAGAAACTTTTTACTTCCAGCAGTTTCTGCTTCATATTTTTCTTACAGTGCAGTCCATAAATTGTGAGCAGAAAAATCATCTTTAGCATTGTAAAAATCATACAGAGAGTCTTCAAGGCAATTTAAAATATGATTTTTTGCCAAATAGTTATTTCTCGTCCATGTCTCTTTTTCCTTGGATGATTCAGGAGCATCCAGAGCTTTGTTATATGGTTTCAACACTATTTCATCAAGCATGTGGAAACTCAGGAAAAAGAGCATCTTCGACTGCCACCTCTTAAAATCCTTACCAGAAAACTTCTGAGGTCTCTCAACATCAGTCTTTGCCATCGTTACAGAAGATTTTTGAATGCACAGATTTTGAGTTAAGATTGTTGGTTAATATACTTCCTGTAATAGAGAAAAAACAAGCACAGAGAACTTGAAGATGATTAAGGGAGGGTTAGAATTAAAATGCACACACACTCAAACACAAGAGGTGAAGTCGCCTGTTCAACAGACTGCCCTTAACTCAATATTTGCCAGGTACACCTTCAGGAAGATGCTGCTATACCCTTTCAGTGACAAACTTGAATCCAGGATAAAATCACCTGATACCAACCCAGCTAGCAAAGCTCGTTGGCCCGTTGTGAACTTAACAGTAGAAGAAAAATTGAAAGTAAACTAGTGCGCAAATCAAAGCAAGAAGAGGGGAAAAATTAAACCAAAACGTTATTTATTTTACATTTAATGTAAACGGTAAAATATTTATTTGGTCGCACCGAGGGTCGCGCCAAGGCTCACGCCAAGACTCACGCCAAAAACACACGCAAAAGCACACGCAAGCACCGCAAGCCCGCGGCCTGCGACCGCACATGTATGCATTTGCCCACTAGTCCATTTCCCAAGTCCATATCCAATCCACTAGTTCTTTTCCTTATATAGAACATATGTGGTAATATGCATGAACTTCCTCCTTGGTTTTCCCAATGTGGGACAACCAAAGGTTTCTCATTCACTAAGAAGTGAAAATGGATGGCTATAATTCCACCCAAGTTTGGACTAGTGATCCAAGCACCCATCAAACTAATTATAGTAACAAAAATTAATTTAAGTAATAACCTATTAATTTTAGTAACAAAAACATTTTTATTTCCCAACATATATTTATGAAACTCTCCCCGGCAGTCTGTCCCTTAAATGTTGATTTTGGATCGGAAATAATAGTCTCTTAAATGTTGTAGTCTCTCACTCTCTCTCATTCGCATGGGAGAATTGATGAGTCAAATGTCTGTGAAAATTTACCCAACACTAAACAATTTACAAATTTCTTCTTCACTACTCTAATTAGGTAGCTTGGGGAAGCTTACCTGTTCAGCGGTGTAGTCGGGGCTGGGGATCCTGTTATCACACGCACGTGCACGGGACAGCAAAAATAAACCCGCATCTTACATCCGTTGGATGAAACATCATCTTTGTTAGATCCGATATATTCTAGATAAACACATATCCTGAAATCTCCTACTTAAATTTATAGTTATTTTTGTTTATTGACCCTCAAATCCTCAATAGTAATCTTTTTGAAAGGCTGTGTTATCAATGTTCTTAGAATTTGTTCTTTCTTCCTCCGTCTCACCATAAACCACCTTCAGAAACAACACTACTGGTCTCTTCCCTTTAATTTTGCTCCTTTACTTAATTCACCACTTGTTCAATCGTCTAAAAGATCCAACTTTCAGAAATCATCAAAACAAAACCTAGGAGCTTCATCTCCTCTTTTCCTTAAATCAGTAGGTGTATCGATTACTTTTGTACTGAAGAAAAATATTATTTTCTAGTTACTAAAATGGTTTATGCTTTGAAGAAATTTTGGAGACAATTTAGGTATTTTTTCCTACCATGATGTAAATGTGATTTCAAATGATAAATCTCTGCGGCTTGGTGTTGCGTTCTTTTGTTCATCGTCAACATCAATCATACCAATCTTTAAATGTAAGTTAAATTCATATTTCCCCATAGAAATGACGAATTTCACTTGAATACTTTAAACATGAAGACTTGAAAACCCAACGGAAGGAAATTGGAATATAAGGATTCAGTTCAAAATTATTAGAAAGATAAGGATCCATAAAGAGATAACATTACATCCATCCGTTAGTTAGATGCGGGTTTATTTAATCTGTTCCGTGCGTACGTGACAGTAGGACTCTAAGACGATTCATACGTTTATTATTACACAAATCCTGAACATATTTGAAATGGAAAATGCTTCTTCATCACTATGGTAAGAACCAAAGATTCCTTTTGTTTCTATAAAAATATTACTTTTATTTTTTTATTTTAAATTAAAAATATATTAAATTAAAAAAATGATAATAATATTTTTCTACAAACGAAGAAGTATGTATATAGTGATCGGATGGGGACCAACAACGTTCCCTGCCTCGTCACTTTCAATGGAATACGTAGAGGGTGTGCCATTGTCTGATCCTTTGTCGTCTCTAATGTCCCCGGACCTGCCCATCAGAGTAGTGCATAAAGAACGTCCATTTTGGGACACAAGTCACGAAACGGATGCAAGTTAGCCTATCCTTCGTGGATACAGATTTCTTACTGATATATTTACATTCTATTAACTATTATGGATACAGTTTGGGCACTTTCTTACAGGGACGGATCAATGATTTATTCTTGGGTAGGGCTATAGTGTTATTGGTCGACAAAGCAGTTGAAGGATATAATTTTTTTTAAACGAATTGCATAATTAAAGGACAATTGTCACTTACAGAATACTAGATCAGATAAAGGTTAAAACAAAATAAAAAGGGTAAGTTTGTCCAAAAAACCTTCAAAATGTTTATGTAGATTGAGTTTATTTAACACATATAAGCTAGTGAGCTTGATCAATTTTCATCGACTAACACAAACTTATATGGGTTGGAACCAATTATGGGCTAAAGTGTATATAGATAATGGGATACAAACAAAAATAATCCTAATACATATACAAAAAAGATTATGGGCCAAATTAAGAGACAGGCTGAAGTGATCTCTTGTAAGAGCGTGGAGATCCTGAACAATTTTTTTTAAAAAATATTGACATAAATTTATTTGGTGATTAATATTGCATCCTGAACAATTTTTTTTAAAAACATTGACATAAATTTATTTGGTGATCTATATCGTATTGTGATTTATAACTATTACATTCTATTAATTATTACAAATACAGTTTGGGCATACTTTCCAACTCAAGTTTGTTTGGTCACCTAAATTATCTCTCCTCACAATTTTTTTACATAGTAATCCAAAAACTAGCTCATGGCCAAAAGTCTTCATTCATGACTTAAAAGGAAAATTGGGATGCAAATTCCACCTCAACCTAAGAACTTCTCCAATGGTTATTGTGTATGTTTCCTATAGTGCAATACAAATAATATATTTTCTTCCTATTTTTCTTTAAAATTAGGGAAAAATAAATATCTATCTCCAATGGTATTATATTTGACCATTTCTTTTGATTAGTATAAATTTTATTTTCAACAACTTAAGATTTTATTAGATTTGTTTAGAGCTAAAAATGGTTTTTTAATATATTAAAGTCTATTTAATTAAGTAAAAGCTGACTAGGATTGATTGACATCCTCTAGATGAATGTATAGAAATAAAATGTGACTAAGATTGATTGACATCCTCTAGATGAATATCAACCTAATATTAAGAGGGTGTTTGTTTTTTGCACTATATAGTGATTTTCACTTCAAATGTCTTTAAAATGGTGGGACCCGAAAAAAATGGGGTGTTTGTTTTTTGACTATATAGTGATTATCACTTCAAGTGGTGGTGATTTGAAGTGCAAAATATGAAGTAACAAAAAGCTACTTCAATTTTACCACTTCAAATATTTATCACTTACTAACCCATTTTATCCTTTAACAACTATTACTATTCCAAACTCTATCCCCAATCTCTCACAAACCTAAAAATCTAAACTCTCACCATTCTCACGTCTAAACTCCCACCACTTCTGCCACCACCGCTTCTACTGGTGGATACTATACATGATTTAGGTATGTATTTCTTTCACTTCTTCTCTTGTAACCTCCGTTTTACAGAATAGTGAAGCTTCATATTTCTTTACAATGATTTTTTTTCCTTCAAAAAATACTTTTGATTCCGTGAAGCAATTTACACCATTTTCTTCCGGAAGATCTGTACCGTTCTTATGTTCTTTTTCAAATAATGAGATTCTTTTACTTCTTCTAACCTAGTTTTTCAGATAAGTTAACAACAAGATTGTAACTAGTGTATTGGTCATGATTTATTTGTCTTGCTTCTTTGTTGTAGATAAATATTATCTATGTGATATTGCTTACTCGCACACAAGGGGTTTTATGGCTCCTTATCGGGGTCAAAGATATTGGTTGTCAAGTTGGAGATCTGGTTCCACGATTAGTAAAGAGGAAGCATTCAATCGTGCTCATGCTCGATTACGGAACGTGATCGAAAGGACTTTTGGTGTATTGAAGAATAGATTTAAAATATTAGAAAGAATGCCGTCTTATAGCTTGCGTACTCAGACACATATAGTAATTGCATGTATGACAGTTCGTAACTATCTTCGTCGGTATTCTCTTAATGATGAGTTGTTTTCACAATATGAAGATGATGATTTTGTGGTTAACGACAACGAAGATACGATGCTTCCTTCCGAAACATTTAGGCCTCAAGATCAATTTGCAATGGTCCAGCTTCGTGAGGAAATTGCCAACAAACTAGTTACTCTTAACAACAATTAAGGTTCTTGTGTTTATGTTTGTCGTGAATTTAAACTTTTGTTTGGTAGTTTTGGATTTGTTGACATTGTTATGATGAATTTTATCATTAAAATGGAAGAAACATATCTAAGGGTAAAATAAACAGTTGTAACATAAAAAGCACTTTAAAGTGAAAAAACAAACACATAACAACATTTAAAAGCACTTTAAAGTGCCTAGAAAACAAACGCACATCACTACAAAATAGCATTTGAAAGTGCAAGCACTTTAAAGTGTTAATCACTATATAGTGAAAAAAAAAACACCACCTAAGACACATCATCTATACACTGATTAAAGAAGTTAGGGTTGGATAAAGATTTTAAAGAAAATGGATGTATATACGTGGATTTAGACATTTATCGTCACACATATTCTATTGGAGAAGCTCTATGGTTTTCTCCAAGACCCTATGACAAAGATCTGCACAACGACATTAAATCTACTACTGCAACCCAACAATATATCATTGTCGAAAATTTACTGAGGCATGTAAATATGTCAAATGTGTCTTTTGTCTTAATATTTTTCTCGTGATTCAAAATCTATCTCTTTAATAGAGAGGCAACCTCTCGTAAAATCTGCAAATATAACCCAATATTTTTACATGATGCAAAATTTGTTTGAGATTTAAAATCCAGATTGTAACCCAAAAATTTGCTTAGTGATACAAAATCGGCCCCGTGAACGTAGAATTTGTTTATGATCCAAGATATTCATTATAACTCGAGATTTGCTTATGTGACCCGTAATTACCTAGTGACGCTACATCGTTTAGTAATCAAAAAGTTGTTTCGTCATCAAGAATCTAGTATGTACTTAAAAGCCCAATGATCTAAAATACGCACCTTAACTTAATATAATTCAAAATTTGTCTGATAACCCAAAAATTTCACTGTGATCTAAAATCTCTCATTATGATTAAAATCAACATGTAACACAGAAATTGGCCCGTGAACCAAACCCAATTTTCTTTTTTATAACACATAATTTGTATCGTAATTCTCAAGCATGTTATTGTAACAACATGTATGCCTAAGCCCCCCGAATACGAATTCGTATCCGATTATGAATCAGCTTCAAATATATAATTATTTTTGTTATCCGAAATAAAAAAATGGTTAGATACGAATTCAGAAATAAAGATATTTGCATCGACTGATAGTTCTGTAAATAGTGATAAATAATGGTTCATTCAAGACTTGTGAATATTTATTTTTAAACCTAATTTCTAAGACTAAAAATAGCAAAACTCAAATAAAATTGAGAGTAAACTGAGTTTAGGATTCCACTAATTTCTAAATTTTAAAATGATTTAATTCAATACTTATAATTATACA
The DNA here is from genome assembly GCA_023531435.1 of Papaver californicum. Taxonomy (NCBI): domain Eukaryota; kingdom Viridiplantae; phylum Streptophyta; class Magnoliopsida; order Ranunculales; family Papaveraceae; genus Papaver; species Papaver californicum. Next base: position 6,079,621 of record JAJJMC010019832.1, read on the forward strand.
ATTCTTACGTTTAATTTGATTCTAAAATATTGCAACAAGTAGATTTTTAAAACAACAATTGTATAACAAAAGCATGGAACATCTAAAAACCTAGACTAAGCATGTACCATCTAACGAAATCACAATTGCTTAATAAAAATTATTAAATCAACCTTTAACCAAGGCAAATAATCATAAAAGAATTGCATAAATTAATTAAATAAACATTACCACATAATTTTGGAAAAAATAGCTTCCTCCTTCGCCTCAGAGATGGGATTTAGCTCCACATATTAATCACTTGCTCAAAATTATGGTTCATGGCTCCAAAAAATGTTTACAAATGATAAAAATGGAGTAAAACAAAGAAAACAGTGAGTTTGCAACGTTTATAGACGTTACATACTAACTGTTACAGAAGGGCTGAAAATAAATATTGCAGATGCGATAATATCCATTGTAAACTGGTTGAAGAAACTCTTACAACTGAAAATAAATGTTGCGGTTGTGACAATATTCGTTGCAAACCGATGAAGAAAATGTAGCCTATTGGTTGAAGATTCCGTTGCCTATTCCTTGTTCTTCATGCAGCAGCAACAACAATTTTTCTGAGTTGATTTTTGATCGTTCTTTTCACCTCATGATCTCTCCACAATAATCTTTGCCCCTTCTACAACTCCCACAACTCCTATTTATACATCACAAACCACCTAATCTTCAAAGATTCTTCATTAAAAGAGAATAATACTCGGGTATTTTTTCTCTTTAATTTTTGTGATATGATTTTATATTCTGTCTTGATTTTGATTCCATCATCTTCTAGAGAATAGATACTGCTGAGACAATAATCCTGAAAGAATAAATCTTTCATTCAAATCAAACCCGAGAGTTTAACTCGAGAGAAATATTCTTCTTGATATCTTTGTTTGGATTGATTCTGTATTAATTTCACGTATCTTTTGATCATGTGCAAATCAATCTTGATAAAGCCAGTATATTCTCTTTTTAAATCCCAAAAATCACGTAAAATATCTTCATGAATCAAACTCAGATTCGCTGAAGAAAAAAGATAGTTTCCCGCCTAATTTTGGATTTGAAATAGGTGGATGCCCGTAATCCTAGGCATGGGTGCCTTTATAAATTCTAGAAGGGTGCCTTTAGTATTTTCTAGGTTCCTTTATAATTTTTTGAGCCAATTTTTTCCAAATGTTTATTTCTTAAAAAATACATACAAATACAATAAAGTGACAATATTAATACAAAATTGAGTTCCAACACTATAAAGATTGAGAACGAATTAGACACAGAAATGTGTTTATAATCGACATATTCGTATATAGAACTTAGTTTATGCATAATAGTAAACTAAAGCATGGCATGCGCAATAACGAAACGTGTTTGATAATAAGTAAATTTTGTGCTAATTCTGATATGTGTCGTTCATTTTTGTTACTTGTTAGTACCTAAAAATTGCTCCTAGGAAAAACAATGTACCGTTGAAGTACTTTTTTTAGATTCGGAAATCAAAATCGTATAAGAAAAGCCTAAACCACGAAAGTAGTCGTTCCGTCCTGCTTCGGTCACAAGGAAAGAAAATAGGTTGATCTTAGAGGAAGGAAGCAGAGAAAGTTAAAGAAAATGAGTGTGATGAATTGTGTGTAGAAGTGTTAAACTATAGAGAATAACAGAGCTTGTGATAGAATGATAAGCTTGTTCTCCCTTTCTGAATGGCTAAGTAGCCTATTTATAATAGTTGAGAACACACACATTTCCTTGTAAAGTAGTGGAAATAGTGAGGATATGGAGTGATGGAGGTATGGGGTAATAATGTAACCGCCTGGGGAATTTTTGGGAAACCATTACTCCATTAACTACTTCATCCTTACCACTGCTTTGTAACTTTCTCATCATGGGGTGTTGCCACGCCGCATGTTGCTGTAACCACCAGACCAAAACCCTATGAAGAACCCCCCCATGTAATATGATTTGATTTATCGTTGGAATTAGTGGAGTCACGGACTCAAAGCATGTAAGTTTGATGTAAGATAGTGATATCAATGAGCTTGTAAGGATGATGCTAGCACAAGCAAGGGTGAAGAAACGCACAAAAGGTAAGGGAATGGGGAAGGCTAGCACTAGCGCTGTGGCTAGCAGCACTGTTGGCGCTGATGCTAGCGCTAGCACTGTCGCTTTCATCGTTATTGTGACTTTTTTTTGTCTGTTGTATTATTTTACGCCAAAGTTAGCACTGGTTTGGCCTTTGTGCAATGCATACAGAACATATTCAAGGAATTCATATGTGGAAGTTTGCGACTTGAGATGATGTTCGATGCGACTTTGCATTTAAATGGTATGCATCTAAATTTACGTTTTCATTTGGATATGATATGGAATTCATTCCGAATGTTTATAATTTTATATAATCAACGTATTATGATCGATGCAAATAATTTTCATGGATGCACATAAAATAACGAGGGTTTAGCCGGGTAAAGCCCTGAAATTTCTACGGGCGCATATATATGAAAAAAAGCTATAGAGTTAATTTATCCAAATGTTAAATATGCAATCTCAATTATCTTGCTGAATATAAGACGGAAGTACATATTCATTAGTATGGTCACGAGCCAGGACGTTTATACATATACATTTATTTCATGCCTCTGCAGCTGAGCAAAGGCAATATTTTAATTTTCTCCCTTGTCAAAAATCTATCATCAATATTAAGTCCCCTTCTTAGCGCGGAACAGTAATGTTTCGTGGTAAACACTAGATGGTGATTTTTAGTTGTCGGACATTACCATATGTTCTGATTTGATGACGCTCCGGTGATGTCGAATAATCGTTGGAGGAGTAATAGTTGATGTAATAGTGCTTGCAGGTGATAAAGCATCATCTAGAGAGTGTAGACTAGAAAAACGCAGCTGATTTGTATGACGGAGAGACCAAAATTTATCCGTGTGCAACACGATACCATGGCTTCAAAGAGGAAACCCTTTTTTATTTGTATGATGGAGAGACCAAAATTTATCCGTGTGCAACACGATACCATGGCTTCAAAGAGATAACCCTTGTTTGACCTAAATTCGGAAACCAAATACTATAAAAGGGAGATAACCCTATTATTATTTTTGTTTCTCCATCACCGATCACCAGCTTTCCCTCTTTCTCAGCGATAGCAACACCTTCCTTCCACCGGTGACGTCACCAGCCAAATTCCGGCCGACCTCAGGTTATTTTTTTTTTACGTGAGCACTTGCTCACATATTTCTTTCCTCTTTCTTTTCAAACGTGAGTGTTAACTCACTATCTCCATTGTCATTGTTTGCTTAGTTGCATAAGCATGTTATTGGTTTGATAATGATCTTCTCTTGACATCTTCTTGCGGGTGAACTCCAACTCCACAATTGTTGTCTCTGATTGTGATAATCCATCATTGGCTTCAAACTACAATATTGTTAAGCTTTAACCAGGTATGCTAGGGTTTGTAGCAATTTCCTAGATGCTGGTTTTGGTTTATATATGTATATATAAGCATGTATTTGTATATTAGTACTATATGTATATAATTGAACCAAACCTTGTTCATGATTGCCCAGTAGTTGACGTAAATATTATTCGAACCCATTGTAGATGTCTATCGATTATGAAGACAATACTACCACTGCTTCTAGTCGTGGCAGAAGCAAAAAATCTGATGTTATTTCTCTAGACGATGTACCCAATATTTATGACAAGCTCTTTGATGGTGTTGTTGAAGAGGCTGCTGACCCTGATTATGTCAGCAATTTTATTCCGTATATCAATAACGCCCCTCATCCTCAGAGAATTTATCCACGGGATCTTGTCAGGTGCTGTTTGCATAGAGGAGAATACATGCCTTCGTTTGTTCATTTTAAGACGTTCCAAACTCCTCAGTATGAATGGAAAGGATGGGCTAAAGTTATGCTGAAGAATCCTCAGGTGAAGTTGGTTTTAGAAAATGCTAACATATTCTATGTTGTGCAAGCTGAGACTTTGAGCCTGAACAAAGAAACGAAGGGCCAGCTTCTCATTGGTGCAGTCCAGCCCATTCAGCAGTATGCGCTTGGGGTGAGTTAACAATCACCTTGGAGGACGTAGTGGTATTACTGTAACTGCCCGTTGTTGGTAGCATTCCACTTGAATGGTATGAGGAGGAGAAGAAATATGGCGCCATCCTTGTTTAGAAAATAAGAGATTTACAGAAGTCTGGTCGTTACAATAACAAGAATTATCCGGCTTGGGTTGACTGCTGGTGGAACGGAAGTTCAAGTGTTGACGGTCTTGATGTTGACGATCCTTTTTGCATTGCTGCATTCCTTATACTTTACATTTCCAGAGACGTGTTCGAAGATTCTCCTGGAAGTCAATTGAAACCTTCACTTGTTCCGCTTGTTGTTGTGCTTTCCGGTGGAAAGACTCTTCCTCTTGGTAATTTTTTTCTGGGATCCTTATACTGCAATTTGGATACTTTCATTCGTGACATGAGGATTTCTAATGGTCATGCCAAGATAGAGTCTTTTATCCCTGTTATCTTTATGCAAGCCAGGCTATGGGAACGTTTTCCTGAATATGCGCCAAAGGCCAAGCCTTCTTATCCAAGTGCAGAGATAAAGTACGCTAGAAAACTCCGTTGGAGTAGGAAAAAACTTTTTTTTTATTAATCTTATTAGTGTAACAGACAATGAGAAGAAGGTGAATTTCATACCTTGGGGTTTGAAGCTTCCACATGTGATTCCAGTGAAGACCTTTGCTAAGAGTTCTGATATTTTCCTATGCTCTGGCTCTGCTAGTGAGGGTAATATTGCTACAGTTGGTGAAGCCACTTCTATGAATAATTGTACTCCATGTTATATCCTTGTTGTTCGCTCCAATAGTTATATCATGCATAGTTATAACATCAATAGGGCGACTCGGCAATGTGCTTTGATCAGTTTATTCCTCGTTACTGCACTAAGGCGCCTCCTATAGACATACTTCAGCGATCTGAGGGTGCCCATACCATTCATGTTCGAAGCATTCCTTTTCTCCAGGCTGATAGAAAAGGACGTGTTACTGATGAATATCTTGATATTTGGAATGCACAACTTACCCTCCCTCCTTAAGAACTTCGTGCCTAGTGAGCCTTCTGGTGCACACGGTGAGTCTTCTGAGAAGGAGTTAACAGCCCGGCCGAACTTGAAAATTACTATGAGGCGTGATTTGATTATCAATTTTGCACATGTATCTCGGATCATCTTTAGTTTAATCACCATTCTTTACTCAGTAATTAAGTGTTTAATTTGTTTCTTGCAGTCGTGGCTCCCAAACTACTTTACACATGATATTGTAGTGAACATCATTCCTCAGTCCGTGGATAAGAGACCACGAGTAATTATGCATGGAAGTAGAGACCGTCTTTTGAAAAAAAGTAAGTGTCTCATATCTCTTTTACTCTTCTTTTCTGTGTGAAGTACTTTTATATGTTGTCCTGACAAGTATCCTTGCATAGTCTGGGAGTGTGACTCATCAAGGTGACTAGAATATTCAACCTTTCAAGTTTGGCGTCCCAACTTCTATTGGCGTTTAATATCCTTATGTTTTAAGTAAACTTTCTTTTTGAATTTCACAAAGTTGCATAATCTTTCTTTTTAATGAACTTGATGAATTCTGACTCTTATGAACAATTGTCATTCTTAGATGACTAGAAATAAGGATATCATTGTATCATAAAGTACCTTTGTGGTTGGAAGTACTGAAGAAGAAGGCCAAGATGACAATGGACCAGAAACATCGTTTCAAACTAAAGAAATTGAAGAATCCGGAGCTGAAAACGAAGAACTTGTTGGCGAGTCATATTATGAGATGCCTTCTGCTTCCGATGGATTATCACAACTTCAAGTAAATTTAATCCATTATTTTATAATCATAATTACATGATTATAGCTCTTAGACCACCAAATGTGTAGAAAAATTCAGATTCATGTCTTCTTACCGTAACCGCCGTAAAATCTTCGTCCGAAGTCAGAATGAGGTGGTTGACATCTCATTATTTAGATAAAAAAAGGAATAACGTTTGAATTTTTTTTCCTTGAATTGAATTTCATTTGCTATGTGAAAATTTTCTAACACCAAAGTTCAGAACTTTCCAAGAAGGATTCTGTAGGTTTTCAGCAGTCATGTAGTCGAGCGTTTCGGCCACCCTTATTAACTCGTTCATCCGATTGACGTTCCCTTCTAACATGTTGTCTTAAACATCCATATGAATCTTTTTGTTATCAATTAACGTCAGTTTCAGTTCTTCCGGAGGGCAGTGAAAAGACATTTATGAAAGCATTTTTGTAAAATGATCCATATCTTTTCTAAACTATATACCATGACCCAAAACATTTTTTAATGAATGTTTAGGTTTCTAATGGAAATATTTTATCAATTTTATGATCCGTGCTTCAATTCTTTGTGCTTGAGACATTTTAACTTATTATCTCTATATTGTCTCTGTTTTTAGGGGGAGATGAACTTGCAGTTGAAGGATTAGAGATTACCATGAGCCATGACGCTGGTGATGTGTCTTTCCAACTCAAAATCATGAACAAGTTTTTCCTAACGCGATTGTTGAAGAAAGCACTTCGAGTGGTGTTATTGTACATAATGCTGATATGATGGAGACTGCTTCAATTGAGTACCCGAACGCTAGAGTTAACTTAGACTTGAAATTTGATAGGACTTGGATCGACCACATGTATATTGGAGGTTTTACTATCCCGTCTTCTTATGCTGAGTTGTACGCCAAAATATGGAAGAAGTTTGGCCATTTCTCCGTAGGTAATCCCAAGAACTACCGTAATCTCGAGAAGGATGTGTCTCTGTTGTTTCGGAATGTGTATGAGATGATTTATCTCCCTCGTAGAGAAATTTCTGAGATGGTGCTTTGGATAAGGCTGAAGTATCTAAGATTAATGTCTCATGGATTCACCTTCATTTAGAAGATATTGACAAGCATTTGTAGGATAATCCCTACCTATTCGACATGGAAGACATTTGGTTCAGGCCCCTTAACTTCATGACATGTTTTCTGAACAACCGGGTTACTGGTTTACATATCTCTAATAGAGATAATCCCTACCCATTCGATAATTTTTTGAAAAGGATCATCTTCTTATTCACATCACCGAGTAAGTGTAGGGTTGATATCCGGGTCAAGTCCCCAAGCTTTGATGAGACGTGGGATAGCTGGTTGGAAAGAAGTTGGTTGGATATGACTTACTCGTGTGCGAGACATTCGAACGTATGATACCATGTCCTCTCCTGGAAGATGCTTCACATCCAGATCCATTGTGCGACATAACTCGTCTGATAGGCCATCTTCAGGATTTGCTGGTTTGTTTGAGAGTCTTGGAGGTATTGGCGTTGGCAGAGGAGATACACCTGTTTCCATCTTGTTGCTACGGACCCATGGGCGTCCCAGAACCATGTCATAATTTCGATCTTCCTTGATAATGTGAAACTTGGCATGTGTCTGAGTATCACTCATTTTAACTTCGAGAGTGATGTAACCGTAAGCACTCCTGGACTTCCCTTCAGAATCCTTGATTACAGTCGGCGAGTACGTAACCTCGTGCATGGAGATTCCCGCAGCCCTAGAGTTTTGATGGTGATGATATTGACATCAATTCCCGTGTCGATTGGTGTTTGCTTAAACTCAGTTTTCTTAAGGCAAACAGTAGTGATAAGTCCCCAACCAGGCTTCTCGTTATTCTTGATGGTTAAGCCTTATGAAGCAGGATTGGGGTGTACAATAACTTTTTCGTCAAAGAGTAAACGCTTGCCCGACACGACACAATTAAGGGAAGTGAAAATATCTTTGCGTTGTGCTTTTGACAGATAAAGAACTTCACACATGTGATCCATCATAGATTGAACATTTTTGTTGATAGAGTCTCCAGCAAGAGTGAAACCTCTAACAGGGAGAGGGCCTTTGTGAATACCTTCAGTCCCGGCGTAATTCTCCTGAGTCGATCTTTTATTTGAAGATACGCTTCAAGCTATTGCATTCACTGGTGGGATGGTTGAAAAATCTGTGAAAGCAACAATATTTTGGATCCGACATCTCTTCAGCGGTTGGCGGGCGTCACATAGGTGGTAAATCGATAGCTCCATCTTGAATCCATACTTTAAACAGTTCGAGGACCTCCTCCATGGGAAAGCGGAAATCCGGGTTTGTTAGATCTGTCTTTGGCTGTTGCGGTTGACGCATAATCTTGGTTGGACCTCGTCCTTGAACGGGTATTGGCGTCGTTAGTGGAGTTAACGCATGTCGCTTAGTCTGCAACGCCGATTAGGGTGCTGCTTTTTTTTGACCCTTTCGTCAATGATAATATCTATAAAGGGTTGGGAAGAGTATTGCTTGTTGAACATGTGTCTAATCCCATGGGTGTCTCCATGAATTTCCTCTTTGACGGGCCTCGTTCTTTCCAACAAGGCTAGAGCAGTTGTAGTTGATCTCTTGGCTGCCTCATGTAGCTTAGAGAAAGTTTGAAATCGTAAATTTTCTAATAAGACACGATAAACAGGAATCATACCATTAATGCAAAGCTCCACCAATTGTTTCTCAGTTGCGTTATGGTCGTGGTAGTCAAGAGATTGTATCTGAACCTCTTCACATATTCGTTCGGGTGCTCATTGTTTCTCTGGAATATTCTTCCCAAATCCGAGAGAGTGACTTCCTCAGATACAAAGAAATATTTTTTATAAAAGGCATTGACCATCTCATAACAACTAGAGATGTTGTTGGGTGCTAGATTATTGTACTAGGTATAATCTCTCCCCATAAGAGATTTGGAAAATTCCTTGATCCGCAACACATGATTATATTCATGCTCCTCTAAAGATTTCAAGAACTGAAAAACATGCTCTCGATCTTTCCCGGTACCATCATATAATGAGAATGGAGGAGATGAATACCATTTTGGTAGTGCGAACCTCTGAATCTCTACTGGATAAGTGGGTTGGTGTTGATGGAATGAGGATGAATCTTCATTTCCACGGTTTTGCAGAAGCCTTTCTAGATCTTCACGAGTGACAAAGTTCTGTTGTTGTTGATTCCTCTCTAGTACACAGCCGGTGATAACATGTACTTCATCATCTTCTTGGGTGTTAGCTCTTGATGTGTTGGCACCGCCGGTAGTTGTGTTCTTATCTTTCTCCATTTGATGATGACGCTGCTCCGGTGATAACTGCTCCGTTAAAGTCTTAAGAGAGGTAAGAACTTCCTTCTGGGTAGTAGACATGGCTACTTGAGTTTCGTCCAAGGTTTTTTGGCGCTTCATCATATAATCCATGGTTGGTGATGCCTGCACCTTGTTTATGATGCCTTCAGTAGTACGAAAAGGAGTGTTGGTGTTTTCAGCTGTGGTATTTTGAGGAATGATTTCTGGAGTTCCACTACTGGTGTTGTTGGGGTTAAGAGTGGGTGTTGAACCTGAATAGGGGTTAGTTGCTGAACTTGACCTAAGCTCCACCATTTTTAAAAAACGATTGAATAAATGATTTTAAGATAGTTGATGAATTGGACTCGTGACCGAGAGATTGATCTCCCACTGTAGTCGCCAATTGTTAGTACCTAAAAATTGCTCTTGGGAAAAACAATGTACTATTGAAGCATTTTCGTTAGATTCAGAAATCAAAATCGTACATGATAATCATAAACCACGAAAGTAGCCGTTCCGTCCTACTTCGGTCACAAGGAGAAAAAGTGGGTTGATCTCAGAGGAAGGAAGCAGAGAAAGTTGAAGGAAATGAGTGTGATGAATTGTGTGTAGAAGTGTTAAATTATAGATAATAACAGAGCTTGTGAGAGAATGATAAGTTTTTTCTCCTATTCTGAATGGCTAAGTAGCATATTTATAATAGTTGAGAACACACACGTTTCCTTGTAAAGTAGTGGAAATAGTGAGGATATGGAGTGATGGAGGTTATGGGGTAATAGTGTAACCGCCCTGAGAATTTTCGGGAAACCATTACTCCATTAACTACTTCATCCTTACCACTGCTTTGTAACTTTGTCATCATGGGGTGTTGCCACGCCGCATGTTGCTGTAACCACCAGACCAAAACCCCATGAAGAATCCCCCCATATAATATGATTTGATTTCTCGTTGGAATTAGTGGAGTCATGGACTCAAAGCATGTAAGTTTGATGTAAGATAGTGCTATCAATGAGCTTGTGAGGATGATGCTAGCACAAGCAAGGGTGAAAAAACGCAAAAAAGGTAAGGGAATGGGGAAGGCTATAGCTAGAGCTGTGGCTAGAGGTGCCATCATTGGCGCTAATGCTAGCGCTGTGGCTAGAGGCGCCAGCGTTAGCTCTGATGATAGCGCTAGCGCTAGTGCTGTTGCTAGCATCGCCAACGTTGGCGCTGGTGCTAGTGATAGGCACATTTTTATGTCTATATTGCGCCCGAATATCTGCTTCGATAGTACTCGATTTTACACTTATTATGT
>JAJJMC010019832.1:6090112-6202078 GCA_023531435.1 Papaver californicum
TTTTTGAGCAATGAAAGAGTATTTTGAGCATATTTTCTCTACCATGAGCTAATCACCATTACTGGGATGACGGAGGAAGCTTTTTCTCCAATAATTAAGTGGTATGTATTTAATTAATTTATTTATGCAATTTATTTATGATTAATTGCCTTGATTGAAAATTGATTTAAAAGATTTTTATTAAGCAATTGTGATTCCGTTAGATGGTGCATGCCTCGGATTAGGTCCCTAGATGTTCCATGCTTGTGTTATACAGTTGTTGTTTTGAAAATCTATTTTTGCAATGCTTTAGAATCAAATTAAAATTTTTTAATTGCATGATTAAAATTACTATCACTTGATTTATTGGTTAAAAGTGGAATCCTGAATCCTAGTTCTTCCCCATATTTTTAAGTCATCTTGATTTTATTCTGTCTTGTTTTCTTTAATTAAAATTAAGTCCTAAACCTTCACAAGTCTGAGAATCGAACCTCTTTTTACCACTATATTTTATCACATCAGCTAGCGCTAGCACTGTTGCTTGCAGCGCTATTGTGACTTTTTTTTTGTCTTATTTTATTTTGCGCCAAAGTTAGCAATGGTTTGGCCTTTGTGCAATACATGCAGAACATATTCAAGAAATTCAGCCTTGGGAGTTTGCGACTTGAGATAATGTTCGAGGCGACTTTGCATTTAGATGGCAGGCATCTAAATTCACGTTTTCATTTGGATATGATATGACATTCATTCCGAATGTTTATAATTTTGTATAATCAACGTATTCTGATCGATACAAATAATTTGCATGGATGCACATAAAATAACGAGGGTTTAGCCGGGTAAAGCCCTAAAATTTATACGGGCGCATATATGTGCAAAAGAGCTATAGAAATAATTTAGCCATGAGATGAATATGCATTCTCAATTCTCTTACGGAATATAAGATGGAAGTACATATTCATTAGTCTGGTCTCAAGTCAGGACGTTTGTACATATACATCTATTTCATGCCTCTGCAGTTGAGCAAAGGCAATATTATAATTTTCTACCTTATCGAAAATCCACCATCAACATCAAGTCCCCTGCTTAGCGCGGAACAGTAATGTTTCGTGGTAAGCACTAGATGGTGATTTTTATTTTGCATACATAAGCAAAATAAATTAACAAGCTTTAGTTGTCGGAACAAACTCATTTGGTTCTTGTGTTGTGGAATGCTATATCTTGTAAAAGATTAAGCCCCCCTTGAAGTGATTGAAATTGTCTCTTAAATAGATATCCCCAGTGTAGATAACCCAGCCTTCGAATCCAGATCGAAATAGGTCTCCAAAAATAGCTAAAAACACCAAAAAAGTATTCCATAACCAGGCGGCCCAAACTGGTCGACCAGGTCTTGGTTTGGTCTCTAAGTCTGGATAACTCTGCCCTTGCCCTTTGTTGGCTGAGTATAGCCGACTTCAACTGTTTTTTTTTTTTGATTCTTTAATTTTGATATTTTTGATTTTAATTTTGATATTTTAATTTTTGGCCTCCAATCCGCGTCACATACACTTGGATACTTCTTTAAGTGATAGTATTGCATTTTATTTCGTTCAAAAGCTTTATTTTTCTCGATTTTGGATGAATTAACCTACAAAATGATATAAACACAACACAAGTGTAATAACAAATAGAATATAAGAATTATAGAAAAAATTAATATGGACTTCACAATAAAAATATGTATATTAAATTATTAAGTACTTATCGGTGGATATGTACAGGAGTGATGAATCTTCAAGAATGCTTCTTGTAGATAGGACATGCATCGGATATTGAAACAATTTTTTATCAAAATTTTAAGATGCAAATAATAATAGTAATGGCTTCCTCTATTCAAATTTTAAGCTCGGAGTATCATGTATTAGGTGAACTAGAGGGCATTATTTTTCCTTTCTTGATTCTGTACACATTAGAAGTGTAACGGATAATAGTAATTGATTAACCTATCTGTAAATCCACCATGATCTGTTTAAGACAAATGAATAGACAATTTTTTCCTTTCCTGATTCTATTTGTTATTGTGTTGATACTTCAAAGTAAAACAAAGAGGGTTGTCAAATATTTGTTTCTTGGTAACAATGTTCAGTATAGCAGTATGTAGTATGGTTGATGATTCTGAGTTCGAAGGGAAGACTTAGCAATGATAATAATCTGCTTGGTTTGTGAGTAAAAAAGACACCTGAATTTGCCTCTACATATGTCAGTTTGATATCATCAAATGCTTAATAATCGTATTTGTGATCAGGTGAAGGCATCAGATACATCTGCATACTACAGCTGCGATGACCATTTTGCTATGGTTGATAAAGCTGTAGACTGTAGCCAAGGAGATGGAAGTTCAGGGAGTCGATCAAATGGAGTTATTGGTCAAGGGAACCGTTTGGACGAAACATCAAATGCAAGAGGTATTTAGTTAATTATAAATGGTACTTTAATATCTTATGCTTGGAGGGCAAAAAAAGGCAAAATCTGTTGTAGGCTTGATGATACTATTAAGAAGAGAGAGAATTGAAAAGAACTATGGCTAATCAATGTATTTTTCCTTCAGCCATAGCCACAATGGAAAGAAAAGATGAATAAAAAAGCCTCCGTAGTTTTGTGAGACTGCTGATGAGTTTTGTGGCCAAGCTACTCACCATCTTCCATGTTATACGCTGTGGGTTTGGACTGGGGCAGCTGGAAAATGTCAATCACTATGACAAACCAAAACCCAGTCCAGATAACCGACCACCTGCTACAGCAGAAGTTATAAAGGAAGAAGATCCCCTACTTCCATGTTTGCAGCGTCTGAAGAGGCTTGAGACAATATACTAGGAGCTTAACACGAAGCCTGCAGGGATCCCTCCAGAGAAGGATCAAATGCTTATGGACTCTTTGGATCGGATCAAATCTGTGGAGTTTGACCTTGAGAAGACAAAGAGAGTAAGCCTTTGAACATATGTGTGGAGCTCTTACCCTTTTTGTGCATCTACTTAATTCGTGACATCTTCCTTGCTTTTCAGGTACTGCATGCTATAGTGGTGAAGCAGCTGGAGATTACAGAGTTCTTGGAGAATCTAAGAGAATCTAATTTTCGTGTAAGTTAAATCTGATAGTGAGTGTTTCACTGTTTCGGGACTAGCTTCTGATGATTCGTGACTGTATTAATGGTCTTCAAAACTGTTTTTCTTGCTGCAGCAAAGAAGAAAGTTATTCTGTTGAGATTTTGATGTGGCAAGTCATGTGCTACATATAGTGTGGGGTGGGCGGGAAAGAGTTCAACACACCTGAAAATCTAGGAGCTATAATTTTAGCTGTCGATCAATAAAGAGGGAGCAATTGAAAATCGGTTGCTCTATTTTAACAGACAAAGAGTGAGCTAGGGCTCGTCTGTCTAAATGTTCAACTGCAAAGTCCCAGCATTCAATGTGAAAACTTTGTTTCTGTCTAAGACATCTGTTTAACCAATCAAGGGATGGAACTGTTCGACCACAACAGACGCACTTGCAGAAGGAAACAGAAATTCTCTTAAAAAATCAACTCAACATAAACCAAATATATAAAATATATACATGTTGTAGGTGGGAGTGGGAGCACTAAATAGTGTTTTAGATGATTAATGTTCCTGAGGTTGGGTTGGGATAATTTGATTTGTTTTGTACCTTCGAGTCCCGCCTGGTTTATTAATTGGAAAATTGTAGATTCTGAATGTTTTTTTTTTGTGCAAATGTCCAATGCCATATAATTCTCGCCCGATGGATATACTTTCTTCCCTTCTCTTAACTACCCACTACTAGATCAAATTGTGCTTCCCTTGTGAGGTGTATTTCCAAGAACAGGAGTCCTTCCTACTGTTACAAGGCAACCATGTCTTTTTTTCTTTGGTAACCGGAAAAAAGTTTCATAGTGAGGCAAGATGGACTGGAGGATATCAAGTTAATCCACATGATAAATCTAATACTTCAGCCTTTTCCCGGCACGTATCTTTGGAATCAATCAATTTGTTCAACATCAGGAAGATATGGCACAGAGCATCGGTTTTCGGAGCAAGAAGATCATCTCACTATTGATGTATATCAGGATCTTCTGAACTCCTTGAAGCTGACAATGATCTTCTGCTGCAGCTACCAGATGAACTAGAAATTACATTTGTTCTCCAAGAAATGATGGATTTAAAGCTGTTTTTTATCAACAATGTTGGTCTCTTGTTGGTCTTTAGGTAATACAAATGGTTCATCATATTTATTCCTTCCAAAGCATTTGTTCAAGGCCTTTAATCACACATATCAAGTTTTAATCCCCAAGGTATTGCATCCGCAAAGTCCTGGAGATTACAAGTCATCAAAATTAATGCTTGTAATGTAAATCTATACATAAAATTTTATGATCATCACAAATATCTCACTTATATTTATCACACGTGGTTGATGCCTATAAATATATCCTCGCACCTATAGGTTACACACTGCTCGGAGTTTCCGACAGATCTTCCCATCTTTTTTTATTCACGTGTACTAGCATTAGAGAGTATATTTTAAGAACTGTATATGTTTGAGGCCCTGGAAACTGGCTCCATTATAATGACATGAATTCTCTGGCATTCCTTTTATAGGAACCTAGATTGGATGCTTTGCTATTCTTCATCATGAGCTAATGAAACTGCGTTGGGATTTCCGACGGGATTGTTTCTTCGTCACGCACCATGTCTCACAGAAAGTGCTCATTTGTATCAATACAAACACGTGAATTCTGCTGTTACAATCCCAATACAGGATAAATGAATGTGAATCCAAAAGTGACTGCTGTTTTGATGAATTTGATTAAATCCACATTTATTTGAGCAACAAAAGGATTCCATGCAGTTAGCACAGGGTTTTACTATTAGAGCACACCCATGCCTTAGTCATGGCAGTATCATGTACAAGGACGGAGTCGAATATGGTGGACTTGCAAAAAGTTGATCAAAATCTATCGAGTTGCAAAAGTGTATCCTAATATTTTTGACGCATGCTATATGTAGCAACAGTAACAAAGTATCAATGTCAAATTGGTATAGCTTTTGATATATCATATGTAATCTAATCTCCAAACATGTTATTTTGGTATTTAGTAATCTTACATTACTGATAGTCTTCGCACCAAACCATGCAGATTCAGCACCGTATGCAGGGGGGAGAACTCTGAGTCCTTCAGACAGAGATGATGTAAGAATTGATCGGAGCTCCTTATCTAACCTCTCTGAAATAAAATGGAGTTCAGAGAAAGTAAAGTTTGAAACTTCTATTTTTTGTCATTGAATCTTCCTCTGTTTTCTTCAAGTATTTGTCACACAAACTTTTATTTCTGCAGGAACAGAATATAGGATCAAATGCTTACCTGGTAATCCTAATAAACATGCAGTTCCACCTGCCAAAACCACGGTTTTAAACCATCCGTCACCTACTGTTGCTTCTGCAGCCTGACAGAGATTCATGCAAAGTGCTATTGCCTGATGCAAACCGATTGTATTCCTGTAAAAGCAGAGACTCATGTAGCTTTCCACGAACTAGGTTACGCAAATAAAATTATTATGAGACGATATGTGAGAGAGGTAAAGAGACTACGAATAGAACTGAAACAAGATTGGAAAATTGGGATTAAAGAGTACTCAAAAAGATGATTTATGGGTTATTTAAAATACAGTTTTAAAACTCCTAAAAGAATGTAGTAGCTTGAAACTTGAAAAATTATGTTCTGCACATCAATGACTTTGTAATAGATTTCAGTTGACAGCAGCAGATTTTCCAGCTCGATCACTTTATTGTCATATTCAACCTTCTTTGATGACATATGAATTGAAAATTAATGGCAAGGTTCTTATGAGTAAATCAAATATCCAAAAATAAAATAAAGAAACATAAATATTTTCTGCTAGTTTTCCTGATTGATAATCTATCTGAATCTAGTGAAGCAAAAGTGTAAATTACAAGTGTTGTTTGAAAGGATCATTGTTAGGCTTTGAAGAGGTATCAACCTGTAGGGTAAATACCCACAGCTCAGGTTTTGTGAGGTTGAAGTGTCAGATAAGTTATTTACCTTAAGAGCTGCAACCATCTTAAAGAGTAAAGCTTTTATAAAGATCAAAGTGACATGGCTCCAAAAAATTGTACATGACACCAGGCCCCTCTTAAACTTAGTAGGAGAGTACAGAAATCTAGGATGAGAACATACACTCCTCCAAGTTGTGGCTGGAACAAGATCTCTCCTGTTTGAAAGCATTCTTCCGAGAGAGTAAACCAACCTTCCCCTGCAACCTTAAATGAAGCCTGTTTATTCTTGCTTAACGCTTCTTCATAATCAGCAGCAACATAGCAGAGATTCTGTAAATCAAAACAGCCAGCTCAATAATTTCCTAAGACTAACCCCGGCAGGGCTTAATAACCTCTACTTAAGATGCTCCAGGAGCTATACAAAACAATTCGGGATTACAGCAATACCTCTTTTAGAGTCCGGGCGGTGTACAATAACCCATATCTCATATTTTTCTGTTGCATCTTCTCCTTGAGAAATCCTGTGAGTTTTGAAGCTCCTAATTCAACAATTTCCACACCCACATCCTGCATCACTTTACCTCGTAAAACTGTTAAGCATCACATCATGTCTTTATATGAAAAAGGTGTATGGACGAAAAAATAGAAGCCAAGTTTAGGTTTAGTTAGTGACTGGGACAGTATCATAACTATAGGACGTCATATTGCTCGAACACATTTTTCCTAAATCCTTCATGTCAATTTGAAAGAGAGATAAATAAGAGACTGAAATGACTTACTTACTTACTTGGAACAGCAGATGTGACATTGAACCCGATATTTACAACAATTCCTGAGGTCCTCATTGCGGCATACAACGCTAACATTGCCTATGTGATTAAAATGTCAATAAACACATGAGTTTTTCTTGTGACATTGTGTTGGGATATGGAACTGGATCAAATTCGTAGAAAATATTACTTGATTAATTGCACAAACAGCAGGAACATTCATGTCGAACAATACTTGGTAAATGGTTTCTTTCAGTTGTCTTCGAGCTGCTTTAGCAGAATAAGTACCTGGATAAGATTTAACAAAACATGTTACCTCCACTGCTAATTTATGCTAGTTCCACTGGCCTCATGAAATTCATAGCCTTGATGCCAAGGTGGTTCAAAACTACAACAGGAAGGTGAACTCCTCAAGTTCCATTGCAATAGCATTAGCACAAGAAAGACAAAGTAAACCCACATCATCGACGGAGACAAACCATGAGATTGACAGATAGGAATGGAGACAATAATTGGCTGTCCTGATGGTTTCACCTGCATTCTGTGATGACATACAAGTTGAGATTAAAGTATGTCAAAAATAGATGGTTTAAGAAAAAAGGTGCACATTAGAAACAATGAAGCCGATGCATCAAGTTACCTTTTATCAAAACTATAAACTATAAATTCACTAATCCAGCACATATGAAAGGAAAACAAGATCCTTAGAGAATTCCTATCACTCTTTTCACAATAAAACATGAACTGGTTCTGCGAATATAATTTGACGAAATTTGCAAATTCAAAAGAAACCAAACGTGCATATCCCCAAGTAACCCCTAAGGCTTTTAAACAAGACATATAAAATGCAAGAAAGTGGGTTCAATGGTCACACCTACTATAAATTGTAGCAAGAAAGTGTCAAAGCCTAGAGTACATGGGAGATTCAATGTTACCAAATTCCTGCATATCACGAAGGAAGGATCCAGAAAAAAAAACAATGTCAATGGAAAGTAAAGATAAAGTATCCAGGATATGGTATAAATACTTTCACGAATTCGATCATTTCTTGAATATGATAAGAAATCTCTCTACCAAAAATGTTGCTGACCGTCCAGACGGAGAAGCATATTTGCTCCAGCCAAACTTGCAATAACCAGTACCACCTTTATATAGTAAAACAAAGGAACACATTATTTGCAGCAGAGATAATAACACATTACAGCAAAAATTTTACACAACGTAAACTTACCATCTATAATAACAGAGCCAGTTAATTCAGAACGTTGGCCATAGATGCTCATGAAAGACAAATGATGAGATTGACTATAAAATGTCCAGAACAAAAATAAAATGTTAAACAGTGAAAATGATTGATACATTAAAACCCTTAACAAGCAGATAGTAAAATTCGGTGTTGATGATGATACCAACAACTACCTAAGTTCAAGACTCCCAGCAACACAAAAAAAAAGAAAAGAAAAAAGAAACAACAACAAAGAAATCGTAACATATACACTTAACCGGGGAGAAAGAACAAGAGGATAACCGGATCTCAAATATTTTTCAGCGAAAACAATAGAATCCCAAGTGGAATAATCATGGGTATTATAATTTTGAAGGAAGAATACCCAGAGTCGATTATCAGAAATAAGTAATTTCCATGACTTACTAACAAGTGTAAGTTTAGCAGATTCTTTAGGACCCAAAAATTTAAGAATTTGATGAAATATATCTGAAGGTATTTTATCAAATGCTCTTGTTGTTGATGTCGAGTAACAATATTTATTATACAAATCATCACCTTCTTCGTACGTCAAATCCAGATTCCTACTTCTCTAATCATCAGTCTCAGAATAATAAGTAGAGGGGGAGCTGAGGAGTCGAGTAGACATTTAGTATAGGATGATTTCTGGTCATCTTTATCTTTTTCCTCGGTGCTTCCAACAACAATGGTATTTTCCAACATCGAAGTATTCACATTGCTAACCATCTAAGGATAATAGTTATTTACAAGAATCAGAATCTATAAAATTTAACAAGACATGGAATTATTATTCAGAAGTCTCCAAAAAAGCTTTACTCACGACATAAGCGGATGAAGCACCAGGAACAGGTGGGATACCAAATTCAAAAGTTTGAATGTTCAAGTCATCCTGACGAGTTACACTCTTAGACTATACAAGGAAGCTTATCAGAATAAGGTATAAATATGCTTCATATAGAAGAGAAGAGTAAAAGGAAACATAAGACACTTACTTTCTTCGAGGGACGATCTCCACTCCCAGGTATAATTATCCGTGGCCTCTTCGTCCTAGGTTGAAGAGTAGTATTCGCTATGTTACCAGACACAGAGTGTTCTAGGAACCACGACTGCAAGAGGCGAATTAAATATTTAATTACTAAAAAAAATAATTAAATGAAAGACGGCTTGAGATACCTGTGTCAAGCTAATGATCGAGTCGTGCTTCAATCCGGAGGTAATTCTCAAGTTCGACTGAGCTTCTAACTTTTTTTCAGAAGGTTCACCGTGAACATTAGAAGGACTATTCAACATGAAGTTCTTGAGAAAAATAAATTGTGCATTCCAGAAACCAGCGTACTCGTTAGTAACACGTCCTTTTCTGTTGTCCTGGAGAAAAGGAATGCTTCGACCCACAATATTGTAGGCACCCTCAGAATATTGAAACACAACTACATAAGGCGTCGCAGTGCTGTAGTAAGGAATGAATTGATCAACTATTCATGAAAGTGGACTCGCCAATACTAGCAATATTACTCTCACCACTTGGGCCGGAGCGAAGGATGATATCGAATCTCTCAGCAAAAGTTCCTTATGGAATCACATGAGGAACTTTCAAACCCCAAGGTATGAAATTCACTTTCTTCTCGTTATCCATTAAATTGATCAGACTAACAGAGGAAGGTTTCTTCTTACTCCATCGATGTATCCTAGCATACTCTACCCCTTCACTCGGAAAAGAAGGACGAGTCTTTGGTGCATACTCAGGAAAATGTTCCCAAAGCCAAGCTTGCATAAACATAACATGGATAAAATATTTTACCTTGGCATAACCATTGGAAATCTTCATGTCACGAGTGAAAATATCCAAATGAGTGTATAAAGTACCTAGGAACAAATTACCAAGAGGAAGCACTTTTCCACCAGCAAGCACAACATCAAGCAGAACAAGTGGAGCCTTCAGTTGACCTCTGGGAGAATCTTCGAATATGTCTCTAAAAAGCAAAAGTACAAGGAACGCAACAATACAAAGAGGATGATCAGCAGAAACACCATCAACGGTTGTACTACCGTTCCACCAATAGTCAATCCAAGTCGTATAATTCTTACTATTGCAACGACGAGACTTTTGCAACTCCTCTATCTTCTGAATAAGGAAAACTCCATACTTCTTATCCTGCTCATACAATTCGGGAATGCTACCAATAACTGGCAATTGCAGCAAGACAACCACATCCTCCAAAGTGATTGTTAACTCACCCCAGCACATGCTGCTGAATGAGTTGGGCCGTAGCAACTGAGAAAAACGCAAGCAGACCCTTCATGTCTTTTTTGATTTTCAAAGTCTCAGATACTTGCACAGCATTGAATATTTTAGCATTCTCTAATACCAGCTTCACCTGAGGATTCTTCAACATAACTTTAGACCATCCTGCACATTTAGATAAAGGAGTTTGGGATGTCTTAAATCAACAAATGAAGGCATGTATTCTCTTCTCTACAAACAACACCTTACAAGGCCCTGTGGATAAACACGCTGAAATTGAGGAGCGCTATTGATATCCGAGATAAAATTACCAACATAATCAGGAGCAGCGGTATCTTCGACAACACCATCAAAGAACCTATCATGGATGCTGGGCACATCATCTAGAGAAATAACATCAGAATTTTCGCTTATGTCGTGACTAGAAGTAATATCAACATCATCTTCGTGATTATTAGACACTACAACGGGTCAAATAACATTCACATCAACAACTGGACAATCATGTGCAAGGTTTGGTTCTGTTTTATGTATATATAGTATTGATATGCAAATACATACTTATATATATAAATTAAAACCAGCATCAAGAAAATTTTTTATAAACCCTAGCATACCTGGTTGAAGCTTAAAAATGTTATAGTGAAGCCAATGAAGGATTACTACATCAGAAACAATAATTGTGGAATTAGGGTTTACTTGCAAGATGCTGTTAAGAGATGACAAATATCAAATAAATAGTAGCTAATGCAATTGAGTAAGCAATGATAATTGAAGAAATAAGTTGATACTCACCCTAAAAAAAGAGGGAAGAGAGTGGAAGAAATACGTGAGCAAGTTACTCACGTAAAAGAAAAATAAATAAATAAATATATATATATATATATACACTTCACGTGAGCACAAACTCACGTAAAAAAAAAGGTTACATGACTGGCGTTGGCTGGTCAGAGGCATCACCGACGGGAAGAATCCGCTACTGGTACCTGGACGGAGGGAAAAGAGAGAGAAGTCTGATGGTAGTGATAAAGAGAATAACAATAAAAAAGGGGTTTGATCCCTTTTATAGTGATTAGTTTCCAAATCTGGGTCAAACAAGGATTTCATATTTGAAACCATGCTCCCGTGCCGTACACGGGTCAATTTTGGCCTTTTCCATCTTACAAAAAAGCCACGCTTCGCTAGTTTACGCTCCCCAGACGATGCTCTATCATCCTATAGGCACTACCACATCAATTATTACTCCTTCAATTATTCAACATCATTGAAGTGTCATCAAATTAGAATATCTGATAATGTGCGGCAAACTAAACTTGTTGATTTATTTTACACATATCCTCTTTTGTAACCGAACCAAAACGTAGACAGATATTCTTCTTGTTTGGATTTGTTTTGTACGATTTTGATCCTCGAACCTAAAAAGTACTTCAAAAGTACATTGTTTTTCCTATGAGGAATTTTTAGGTACAAACAAAAGTTTACGACTTGAGATGATGTTCGATGCGACTCTATATTTTGATGGTATGCAGCATCTTCATTCGGAAATGGCATAGCATCTATTCCGA
The DNA here is from genome assembly GCA_023531435.1 of Papaver californicum. Classification (NCBI taxonomy): domain Eukaryota; kingdom Viridiplantae; phylum Streptophyta; class Magnoliopsida; order Ranunculales; family Papaveraceae; genus Papaver; species Papaver californicum. The sequence goes on from JAJJMC010019832.1 coordinate 6,101,962, forward strand.
ATGTTCGTAATTCTGTATAATCAGCGTGTCCTGATTAATATAGATAGTTTGTATGGATGCACATAAAATAACGAGAGTTTAACCGGGTAAAGCCCTGAAATTTTAGAGGCGCATACATATATGAAAGAACTACAGGATTAACATAGCCATGAGTTGAATATATATTCTCAATTCTCTTCCGGAATATAAGATAAAAGTTGTTAATACCTAAAAATTGATTCTAGGCAAAAATATATTACAAAAGTACTTTCTTTAGATTCGGAAATCAAAATCGTACAAGGAAGGCCTAAACCACGATAGTAGCCGTTCCGCCCTGCTTCTGTCACAATGAGAAAAAATGGGTTGATCTTAGGGGAGGGAAGCAAAGAAAGTTGAAGGAATTTGTGTGTTGTATTGTGTGTAGATATGTTGAACTATTAAGAAAATAACATATATTGAAAGAATGATAAGCTTGTTATGTTTTCTGAATGGGCTAAGGAGCCTATTTATAATAGTTTTGGAACACACGCTTCCTTGTAAATTAGTGGAAGTAATAAAGAGATGGAGAGGTGGGAGTCGTGGGGTTAATGGTTTAACCGCCTTGGAATCTTCGGGAAACCATTAATCCATTACCCCATTAACTTCTTCAGCGTTACCACTACTTTGTAACTTCCTTGTCATGGGGTGTTTCCACGCCCATGTTGTTGTAACCACCATACCAAAACCCCATGTTTAATCCCCCCATTATGATTTGATTTCTCGCAGAGTTAGTGGAGTCATGGACTCAAAACATGTGAGTTTGTTGTAAGATAAAGTTATTGATGAGTGTGTGTCAACACATTATGATTATGGCCAAGTATTGGGGTTAATAGCCGGGGAAGGCTGACACGAGCATAGGTGCAAGAGTGAAGGGCTAAAAGACGCGCAAATGGAAAAGAGGGAGAAGTTAGCGCATGTGCTGGAAGGGCTGCTAGCGCTGCTGGTGCTAGCCCATTTCTTCCCCAGTGCTAGTTGGTCGTTTGGCGTATGGCCCTTATTGGCTTTGTTAGATTTTTCTAGCATTTTGGCACATGTGTGTGCTACTCATTAGTGTTGGGAATGTGTCTAAGGTTTGCAAAGGCTATCACTTGCTAGTGCTATGGTTATTTCTTATGCACCACTAGCTTTGGCGTTCGTTAATGTTGTGGCCATATTTATGGCTTGTTTAGGGTTTCTCAATTGTATAAGATTTAATGTTAGCATTTATGCATAACTTTTATGCAGTCCATACAGAATATTTTCATGAGATTCAGTTGTGGAAGTTTGCAACTTGAGACAATGCTTGATGCGACTTTGTAATTAGATGGTGTGCATCTAATTAGCGTTTTCATTCAGATATGGGGTAGCCTCTATTCTGAATGTTTGTAATTTTGTATAATCAGCAAATTCTGTTTTATACAAATGGTTTGCATGGATGCACATGAAATAACAAGGATTTAGTTGAATAAGGCTATGAAATTTCTATGGTGCATATATATGCAAAAAGAGCTACATGGCTAATTTAGCCAGGAGCTGAGTATGCATTCTCAATTCTCTTGCGGAATGTAAGATAACGATATGTATTTATAATTCTGATGTCGGGTCAGAAATTTATACATATTTATTTTATGCTTCTGCAACTAGGCGAAAAGAAATATTATAATTTTCTCCCTTGTCAAAAATCCACCATCAACAAAAGTACATATTCATAATTCTGATTCCGGGTCAAAACATTTGTACATGTACATTTATCCCATGTCTCTGCAGCTGAGCAGAAGCAATATTATAATTTTCTCCCTTGTCAAAAATCCACCGTCAATATTAAATCCCCTTCTTAGCGCAAACTAGATGGTGAAAGTGACATTATAACATTTCGGAAATTCAAATCTAGAAACAATGAGGTAATTACTTAGCTTTGCCTCCATGATGTTGTTGTATACTTGTGTTGTTGGTGTAAGCTTAGCGATTTTTTTTAGAAGGCAACACCGGGAGCTCTGCGTAGTAGCTACAAGCAAGATTGGCTAGCATAAGCATGACCGTCCGCACGGGTAAAGGGGTAGTCATGGCCACAAGCCTTGGTGTGCTGGGGCGTGAATGAGTTTTTTCTGCAAAAGTTGCATCCTTTGGGAGCACATTGGGTCGGATATCTGGTGGGACCGTCATCCCTTCTTGTACCAACTTATTGACAACGGTTGGTCTTAGAATTTTAGTCAGCAGTCATGCTCAGATCCACTCTCCCCGGGATAAACTTCAGTTTGAAAAGAAAATTATGCATATTTTAATTTTAGGGTTTCCCACCTTTGTCTATTTAAATGAGCGGATGGTTTACCATCTTCACTTTTATTCTTCTCTAGAGCTTAGAATAGCATCATTTTGTCACTGCAACAAGTCTGATAACGATGGTAGTTCAAACCAGGGTAGCTCATGCGTCAAGCGTACTACTTGGATTGCAAGTACGGTGAGTTTATCTTCATCCCCAAGCTCTTCATATATGTATGATCATGATAAAAGTTTGAAGATCAGAGCAATGGTAAACAACCGTTTTTTCCTTTCTGGAACCGTCCTCTCCCTTTTAAAAAAAAACACATGCATGCTCGTTTGTTTATAACAGGAGATAGCGATCGAACAAGTCAAAATTAAGGAGAATAAAGAATTCGTACCAGTGAATGGTGGTGCAAACATTGATGCTGATCCTAAGATTCTTCCTAATCCCATGCATGCTCTCGAAACACCGGCTTGAGTCTTTCTGTTCATGATTACCCCAACGTTGGGCTCCATTTTGAGTTGTAGATGAAATCCTTATCTCGGAAGTATGAAGTGGTGGGAGGATTTTTCGTGCTGAAGTGCCATGTGGACCTCTACACAAAGATATGAAAGAAATACGGGCACATTGCTACAACAGAACTGGTGAAGAATTATCCTCCCATTCTCGTAACTTCCATCACAAAACTCTTGCTTGTTATTGACGAGATGGATAACACATCTCTGTATAATATCTCGGACTCAAAAATCCATGAGTGGGACGAGATGTTAACTACTTGCGAGGGTCTCTGTTTCAACATAAACATGATGCATCAGTGTCTGGAGAGTGTCAGAGAAGATCATATAGCAGCTTTTGCAGAGGAGAAGGCCTTGAAGGAAGAGTCGGCCAAGATTAAGGAGATAACTCGAGACCTACAGACTCGTTCGGAGAGATACAGAGAGAGGTTGGGAAGTTTGTATGACCGCAATTACCCTCTACTTAGAGATCTGTTCTAGGAAATAGGATGAGTAGTGAAACATTCATGTTTTTTTTGTTCTTGAGTAGTTTGAATAAAGAATTTTTCAAACGATTCGGATAAATACAGTGGGTTTTGAATTTGAAAGCTCATATATTTTTGAAGTTATATTGGACTTTTGAGAGGTGAAGGTGTTTTAGGCATAATATGCCTTGAGCCATTTATCATTGATGATTGTCCCTACGTCTCCTTCATTCATATTAACGATCTTGTAATACCCGCTTGGCATGGTCTCGGAGATTACATAAGGCCTTTCCTATTTTGGAGCAAATTTTAGAGCATACATATCTTGTTGAATAAGCTTAGCCGTCTTAAGTACCAAATCCCCTACTTGAAACACCCGTGGTTGTACTGCTTTGTCGTATGCCCTGAAGATTCTGCGTCGATAAGTTCTGCATATTTTTCTGCTCTGGCTCATCTGGATTCAAGTACATCTAAATCTGCTAGTTGGGAGTTGGGTATTTCAGACTCATCCCAATTGACCCTACTTGCTGCTGCGATCCTAGCTGATGGGACTTTAATCTATGCAGGTAGGATTGTGTCGTCCCCATATACAAGAGAATATGATAAGGTTCCTATAGAACTTCTTAGAGAAGTTTTGTATGCCCACAAGGCCATAGAAATTTTTTTGTGCCATGTTCTTGGGTGGTCATAAATAGTACGACTTAGAATTCTAATGAGGGTCTTGTTGGTGCTTTCGGCTTTCCAATTTTGTTTGGGGTAGTATGGCGTGGAGAATAAATGCTTGATGCCATATCCCTTGAGTATTTCTCGGACGTGTTTATTTTCGAATGGAGTTCCATTTTCCTTTATGAAGTGCTTTGGTATCCCGAATGTGTATATAATATGTTATTTGATGAAGGCTTATATGGTTGTTTCGGTCGTGCTTTTGTGTGGTACGGCTTCGACCGATTTGGTAATGTACTCCGTGGCAGTGAGTATGTACTCATGTTGCTTGGACGAGGATAGATTGATTTTACCAACGAGATTCATTCCTCAGTTAAAAATTGCCAAGGACTGCTTACCGAGTGAAAGGAAGGCAAGGTGTGTTAATGAGGTTGTCGTGGATTTGACATTAGTGATATTTCTGAATAAATAAAGCTCCTCGTTCTCCATGGTCGTCCAGTAGTATTTCTATGGACTTGGAGAAATAATTTTCTCTTGCTCTGCTGCTCCCCTTCGTGCATTTCTTTAAGGATGGTCTGAATATCCTCTTCTTCCAAACATCACAATAAATCTCCGCCAAAGCTTTTCCGTCATAGTATTCCTTCATGAAAGACAGATATTTTGGCTTTTCGGATCAAGCGTGCCACTTCTTGCTTTTCCTGAGGTAAGATATTATCTCGGAGATATTTAATATATGGGTCCCGCCAGTCCCCAGCATTGTGTGTAGTCAGTATCTCGTACTGCTATGGCAGGATCTAACAATTAGAGCAAGACCACTGCAACAATCGGGATTGGGTCTCTATGGTGGGCCAATAATACCCAAGACGTCGGGGACGTCTATACAGTGTTACTACTAGTGTCTAACCACACATATCACGGTGTACTTGGCTAATTTTCTCTTGTGCTTTATTATCTCCCAGACATCTCGACAGAGATCCATCTAAGTTTCTATGATATAATACTCCATGTAATGTGAATAAATTCCTTAAATCTTTAAGACTGACCTTTCCTTGGCTATGTGAATTAATGAGCTCTTGGAGGTTGGCTAGTTTTTCATCATACTTTTCCATCCAGGTTGAAGGCATGGTACGCTTTTGTACAGTGAGGGTCATTTCTGAGTCTTCGAACTTAAGTTTTGAGGCTAGAGTTGCCAAGCAGTCAGCGTGCCTATTTTTAGCGCGCCCTATATGTATGATTGTCGCCTTGGTAAAATGGGTTAATAGCTTCCGTGTTTCCACCCTATACGGGGCTAGGGTTGCTTCCTTTAGAGAGTATACCCCATTCATCTGGTTTACTAGTAGTTTTGAGTCTCCTCTTATTTCGAGACATGTAGCTCTGGCTTGCTTGGTTAGTGACTATCCCAGTAGGAAGGCTTCATATTTGACGGAATTGTTAGTACACTTGTAATCCATCTTGAATGAATGCAAGAAAACTTCGCTTGTTGGCGAGACTAACACAATACTTGCTCCCCCTTTGTTGTTACTAGGGGTAGCAGAGCCGTCATACTAACATAACCAGACTTCTTCTTCATCAAGTGAGATGAATTCTTCGGGTAAGTCTTCATGTTTCGGGTAAGCTAATTGGTAGAACTATTAATCACGTGCTTTGAGTCCATGACTCCACTAACTCCTACGAGAAATCAAAACACAATACATAGGGGGGTTCTTCATGGGTATTGGTTTGGTGGTTTACAACAACATACGGTATGGAAACACCCCATGATGAGACAGCTACAAAGTAGTGGTGATAGTTGATGCAATTAAGGAGATAATGGAGTAGTGGTTTCCATAAACTTCCCAAACATAATGGGCGGTTATACCATTATCCCCACAATCTCCATCTCCTCACTACCACCAGTACTTACAAGGAAATACATGTATTCCCAAGCTATTATAAATAGACTAATTAGCCCATTTCAGAAGGACAGAACAATCTGATCATTCTCACAAGCTTTTTTATTCTTCATAATTCAACACCTCTACACACAATATATCACCACTAATTTTCTTGAACTTTCTCTGCTTTCCTCCCCTAAGATCAACTTTTTAGCTCTTTTTCTAGCTTCCATCGAGGCAATTCTCTCCTTGTGACCGAAGCAGGACTGAAAGGCTATTTTCGTGGTTTAGGCTTGTCATGTACGATTTTGATTTCCGAATCTGAAGAAAGTACTTCTACAGTATATTGTTTTTCCTAGGAGTAATTTTTTGGTACAAACGATTGGCGACTGATATGGATTTTATTTTTGGTAAGAATGGTCCAAACTCTCGAACTTGTGAAGATTAATTTTAGATTTAATAAACTAATTTTAAACTAGAAAATAAATGAAAGATAATGAAAAAATTACAAGGGACTGGGACTCAGAATTCCATCGATTTTCACATTCATGTGGTACAAATGTTGATTCTTAACCATTTAAGCTCTTTTATGGACTCTTTTATTTTTGTTTGCCAAAAGTAGATTTTTGAAACATTGATTGTAAATCCTAAGCATGGACCATCAAAACACTTAAGCTAAGCATGACCCATCAAATTAAATGACAACCAATTAAGAAAAACCATGAAACAATTAAAATAAGTGCAAAAAGTCATAAAGAATCGAATATAGTTACCAAACAAGTGTGGATAATAGCTTCCTCCGTTGTCCCAATGATGGTTTAGATTATCACCCCCAAAACACTCTCAAAAGATAGGTACATAGCTTAAAAGTGCTTGAGAAGAAGAAAGGTACAAAAAGAACTGACCAACTGAGTCACAAAAGAATTAAAATGATTTATTGAATCTACGACATACTCTAGACGCAGTTGGAAAAGGATTGTTTTCCTTTCTATTAAAACCGGAAAATGTTGCTTTTACTGTATTGTTGTTATAACTTATGAATTTGAAAGAATAGACAACGGAATCAACAACAATTTTCTACTTTTAGTCAGGGTTTCTTCATCTTCTTCACATGATGAACTTGCAGCAGCAATAGATTATTCTGGAATTTGATTTCTTCAAATCTGGCCTCTGACACCCCCCCCTCAAATGCTTGTACACCTCTCCTATTCATACTAAGACAATCAACAGCTCCTGAATCCATCAAATCATCGAGCAAATCCTTTCTTTAATGAGAATATTATTCTTGAAAATATTTTCTTCATCTTGATCTGATTTTTCTTCTATAAGTAACCTTGGTGTCTAAAACTCAATTGAATTTCTTGATTTTGCTACCATTCAAAAAAAATATTTTCTTTGTAGCAAATCTGACCTCTCCCGTGTAAAACCTTTTTTTTATTATTTTTTTTATGCAACACGAGATTTGGTTGGATTTATTCTCGTACAAACACTTCACTGAATTGGTAAGAAGATATTATTTGCCTTAGTTAGTGAAGATATCCTCTAAACATGTTATCAATCTTCACAGCAAAAGGGTAGAAAATTCCCGCCAATTTTCTTTTTGAACTTGGGAAGAAGGTGGGTGCCCCTAACCAAATCATGGGTGCCTTTATCAATATTCGTGGGGTGCCTTTATTACTTTTATGGGTTCCTCTAACACTTTTAAGCCAATTTTTTTTTTTGTTTATTTATCAAAAGTACCTACAAACACATAAAAAAAATAATGTTAGTGTACAATTGAATTTTAACAATATACCAATTGAGAACAAATCAAACACATAAATGTGTCTATCAGCGATCACAGTGGAAGATCAATCTTTCGGTCACGAATCCAATTCTTCAACCATCTGAATATCAATTCTTCAACCGTTTGAAAATAGGGTGGATCTCACATTTAGTTCAATCATCAAACTCAATTCAGGTCCAACAACCAATCTCGATTTTGTGGTCCATTCCTCAAAATTCTTTCACCAAAAACACCAACACTACTCTTTCAAGCAGTGTTATGGGAAATGCCATGGATAGCCGAGCATCACCAAGTCTTTCAAATATGATGAAGAGACCCTTGATGACGCACAATCATACGTGACTACCACTTAGAAGGAAATACTTGCTCATCTCAAGACTCGTATGAGCAACCACCTCTAGAGCAACACAAAGTATTACATGGAGCAAGCCAGAAACGCCTCCAAAATTACTGTTAATGCTAACACGTCCAGTGCTCACGTCCAAAGAGATAAAAGTTAAGTTCGTCTACCCCCTGATCTGCTAACAAGGAAATAATCCACAACAAAATTTCAACATCAATGGAATTCTGGAAAGGTCCCTACAAAAATCATGAAAAGAAAGATGGATCCAACCAACGTTCATGATGCTACCAACGCCAGCATATCAAGAATCAACATTCGATGCGATGACGAGATCCTCATTCAAAGAAAGCAACCAAGGATCCAACGACCAAGCTTCGTCATTCATAAAGGTCTAGAGAGACAACTACCACTACCATTTTGTGGCCAGGAGTGTCTTCTACCGCTTCATCAACAACAACCATGTAGATCCAGACTACGACATGATTATGGGATTTCTGTGAATCCACAGGAACAGGGCAAGGCTCGAAGCATCTCTGGAGAAATTATCACCAAGGGACCCTCCTGTAGGCGCCAACGAGCCAGCAAACCCTAAAGATTGCTCACCTCCAACGGACCTAGACGCTAAACAATTGCATAAATGAGTGGTGATGTCGTACGCCCGTGTATTTCTCCTACAAGTAAGTCTTGTTCAGAAACTCTCTTTACAACCAGTTGTTCCACGTCTCACCAAGGCTTGTGGACTTGACTCGAGGATCAACCTCACCGTGCCTTGACAATATGAGCCGGAAGCTGATCTTTTTCAAAAGTTTGTTAAATGGATAGGGTCGTCTCTACTGAGAATATTAAAACCAATAACCCAATCATCCTTAAAATATTTCATTAACCTGAAATACTGAAACCTAACCCTTTCCAAATCGGAGACACTACTGCCTCTCCTGGGAAAAGCCATATCTGATCATTAAAGCTATATTAGGTGGATGCTACAAACTCGTAAATATTAATAAACCAACAGGGATAGTCGTTCATGGAATGTGGCTTAAAACTATCAAGACTTAAGCACTCCACCACCCCTGACAAGGCTATCAAGGCTTAAGAACATCGCTACCCCTAGCAATATTTCTCTGTTTTTACGTAATATTTGTGATTCCTCTAAAATGTTTGTAATATCTTGCATTCATACTTAGGATTTCGATTCATTAAACCAATTATTATTTCTCTTTCTAGAAAATCCTTTGCAAACCATTCAAAATATACCTACTCAAAATCCCCAAATAAAACCACCTAAAAATTGAGTATCTCATAAACACATAAAAACCCTCAAAACCTATTACTTAGAAAGGATCTTTGAGGAATGATTCAACGCCATCGGCATACGCTCTCTCCACCAGTGCAAGGGATTCAATTGCAAACCTCAATTTTTAGGATAGTCTTTCAGCATCACCTCTAGCCTTGGTAATCACTTCTAAGTCGAAGATGCACCTACTTTCTTCAAGTTCTTCTGAATGGCTCTCATTTGATGATAAAGCCATCAGATAACAAGATTAGTTGTCTCGGCTTCCTCCAAGAGTCGGGTCTTGTCTAAGTCAAAGTCAAATTCAAAGTCAGCTCCAACGTTTGGATACTCAATTGGTGCAGTTCTCATCGCATTGGCATCCTACGCAACGGCACCACTTGGAGCACCAACTTCAACAAGCTGCATCTGAAGGATCACAAGAACCACACTTGGGGACTGAAGATTTGCATAATATCCCCTCGCTGTCAAGAACCTCTCTAGCCTATAAGAGACGGTCAACCAGATAGTCACAACCTTGACAAGGCCCTTTACTCTCCAAACACATGCCGCAAAGGTATGTTCATCTCTCCCAACTACGTCTTCAGATATGATAGGCGCTTGCAACCCTGACGAAACTGAGACGCATCCCAAGTATACTCCATAAAATACAACGTCAATAACCATAAAGGAGTATGACAGGGGACTGCTCACTATAACACATTCCCTATAACAATAAGGGATTTAGAAAAGTATCTCAAGACACGCCTCCGGGAACATAATCTTTGAAGATACCCGTAGCACCACATCAGTAACAGGACACCTTTTAGCTCATCCTCTTCACCCTCGAAGTCTCCATAGAAATTCTCCCATATGAGCGTTCCAAGCATACTATCATCACATTAGAAGGGTTAACCAAGATTATGAGCCAATGGGTCAGGATAAGACACAATTTCATTCGGTCAATGCCGATGAAAACATCCTATTTGCAACTCGATATCCCGGGCACCAACGAGGGATCCAACTTCAATTCAAGTTCTTGCTCCATCCTGCTTCCCTTTCCTGATCAAACTCTAGAGAAATGGGCTCATGACGATACTAACAAATCATCCCTTTTCTAGTAGCAGGCCAAAGTAGTTACCCTTGGGGACTGAAGGCTTCTTCTGTTTTAGAGATTTAACACATTCATCTCCTTTGACCAGAGTGGGGATACACCACTGCTTACATCATCTTCAACAACACTAGACTGCCAATTAGAGACAAACAATGGAGTCAAATTCATCCTCCCATGAGCATATGATACTATCAAAGAAGAGAATAGAAACATTTATTCTCCTGAGTTACCAAGTCCAAAAAGGAGATGGTCTCTCACTTTTCCGTCCTGACATAACCTCTCACTTTTCCGTACAAGTCAAGACCCTCTGCTTGTCCGCCCATCCGTCTCTTGCTTGGCCGGCCATGTGAACTTGTGTACTCGTACTTACAAACCTGAATTACTGATGTTACATCCCTGATGATGATATTTTATCTCTATACATCGCTATCAATCATCTCTGACTTACAGATCCATCAACGTGATGATATTCTGAGTTCAAGCCTGTAATATCTCTGGTAATATCTAATAACTAAGCCTTGTTGTTTTAATTTTAGTCAATATTAAATCTCAACATTTTGCGTATATTTACGCTCAATTGAATAATATTGGCTCACTAAAATATCTATGTAGATTTATATAGAACTTACATACGAGTTTACATCTTAGTATTCTGATGGCAGCAATGCCTCAACACTCAATCTTAGTGTTCTGATAGCAGCAATGCCTCAACATTCAATCTTAGTGTTCTGGTGGAAGCAATGCCTCATCACTAATCTTAGTGTTCTGATAGCAGCATTACCTCAGCATTAATCTTAGTATTCTGACGGTACCACTGCCTTAACACTAATCTTAGTGTTCTGACGGCAATAATTCCTCAACACTCATCTTAGTGTTCTGACGGTGGTATTGCCTCAGTACTCTCTACAACCAAATAATGTTCCAAATACCTTTATGTTGTTACTACGGTAGAAGAAGAGTACTCCGGACACCTGAGAGTACGATCGCAGAAAGAGAAAAGATTTGTCAGCCAACTGCTATTCTTCTAATAATATCTAACTATTAAATAGTAAAAGTCACATTTTATGTCGTCTGGCATACCACCATCTAGTGCTTACCACGCAACATTACTCGTTCCACACTAAGCAGAGGACTTAATGTAGATGGTGGGTTTTTGACAAGGGCATGAATTGGAAAATTACTCTGCCTGGCTACAGAAATGTAATAAACGAATCTCTGACCCGACGTCAGAATTATGGATACGCACTTCTGTTCTACATTCTGCCAGAGAATTGAGAATACGTATTCAACTCATAACAACATTAATATTGTAGCTTTTATATGTATGCACCCGTAAAATTTCAGGTCTTTACCCGGCTAAACCCTCGTTATTTCATGTGCATCCATGCAAACTATCTGTATTAATCAGAACATGCTGATTATACAAAATTGTAAACATTTGGAATGGATGCTGAATGAAGACACTAATTAGATGAATATCATTTAAATACAGAGTCGCATCGAACATTATCTCAAGTCGCAAACTTCCACAACTGAATTCCTTGAATATGTTCTGTATATATTGAACAAAGGCCAAGCAAATGCCAACGCTAACATCACATAGGTAATGGTCCCAACAACAAAAAGCACCAGCGCCAACTTACCAGCGTGGCTAGCAAAAGCGCTAGCGTTATTTTTCTTAACTTTCCACTTAGATGCCATCCTCACCTTACCTTCTAGTGCCAGCATCATCCTATGTTGCTAGCGCCATTACCTAGGCCATAGCCACGTTATTAGCATGTGCTAGCAACATCTCAATCGCGCCTATAACACTTGCATCCGCCATTATCGCTAGGAAAAATTGCATGTTGCAAATATGCCACAAATATGCCATTGCCATGATAAGTTGGTATAAAGCTTATTGGTAGCACTATTATTCAAGTGATTTGAGTTCATGACTCCATTAACTCCTATAAGAAATCAAAACATATTACATTGGAGGATTCTTCACGGGTATTGGTTTGGTGGTTTACAACAACCGTGGCAACACCCCATGATGAGAAAGTTACAAAATAGTGGTGACGGTTGAAGCAATTAAGGAGATAATGGAGTAATGGTTCCCAAAAAATTCCTACACATAATGGGCGGTTATACCATTATCCCCATAATCTCCATCTCTTCATCTCCTCACTACTTCCACTACTTACAAGGAAATACGTGTGTTCCCAAGCTATTATAAATAGGCTACTTAGCCCATTTCAGAAGGACAGAACAAGCTGATCATTCTCACAAGCTCTGTTATTATTCATAGTTCAACACCTCTACATACAATTTATCACCGCTGATTTCCTCAAACTTTCTCTGTTTCCCTCCCCTAAGATCAACCCATTTTCTCTCCTTGTGACCGAAGCAGGACGGAACGGCTACTTTCATGGTTTAGGCTTGTCATGTATGATTTTGATTTCCGAATCTAAAGAAAGCATTTTTACAGTATATTGTTTTGACCAGGAGTAATTTTTGGTACAAACAGGCTGAGCAGATTCAAACAGGTCGTGGATTTTCTTTTGTTCCTAGGTTGATGGTTTTGGGTGCGTCAGCCGTTGCACCTGTTCCGTCTTTTAACTGTCTTGGCGCATCTTGGACCTCTTCATGATATGGGTCTTCGCTTTGGTTGCATAGTTATGGGCGGGGAGACTCTTCATAGGCCTCCTTTGTTAATTGCTAATAGCGATGACGGAGGTAGACCACCCTTCCCTCGTTGTCACAACTAGTTATAAAGTTATAACCTCTCTTAGCAGGTGAAGGATTTATTGCGTTGGAGGTCCCATGGAGGTATTCAAAGGGTCTGGCGTTGGAAGTGGTTACTGATGATCCAGCTTTATGGCAGGGGTTGATGGTTCATCTGCTATCGATGCCCATTCGGGTAGTGGCGTGTTGTAGACCTTGTTGGATGGTTTGACAGTGTCTTCTTCTGGTTTGAAGAACTCAGTATCATATATTGGAGTGTAGGGTGATGGCGACGTTGTTATGTGTATGATTTTCCCGTTCATCACTACTTTCACGCGTTGATGGTAGATGGAATGAATAGCTTTGTTGTCATGTAACCATGGACGACCTAGTATCATATGGTATTCGGGCTATTTCGTAATGACGTGGAATTTCACCTTGGACACGATAAGACCAAATTTTAATTTTAAATAAATATGCCATAAGAATTAGTGCGATTATCTTCAAAATCCTTCATCACTATGAGATGGTGTATGATCTGGTTTTGCGAGACTTGGGCAGCCTTGAGTGTCCTAATTGTAATTACATTAGCATTCGCTCATGTGTCGATAAGGGCCCTCCTGAATTCGAACTCCTTGACATAAAAAGTCACATACATGGATTGATTATGGCCTTCTTCGGCCATCATGTCCTCCTCAGTGAAAGTGACACTATCTATAGCTGGGTTGTCTGATATGGTTATTTCCGTCTCCATCAGGGATGGTGTCAGGCACGTGTCCACGGCTATGCGGTTGAGAGCAGCAAAGGTGTCGACACGTTGGTCCTTATAAAAGTGAAGAAACTCACACAAGTTCTTGATTAAAAACGTGGCTTCCTGGTCCACCGGTTTTCAGTAGTGGTGAAACTCCCAATATTGTGTCGTGGGGAAGCACCAGTCGAGAAGTTTATCCTTGGTTCTGTGGAGTCTGGGCTTCGTTCAAAAGTACCACGACACCCTACTTATTTTATTAACCTCACAAGGGAAGAGAATAAAGCGCCTACCGCGTCTTCAATTCTTGCTGGGATTCTTGCATGAGACTCTTTCTTCGCATTAACTCAACCAAAATGATTGGGGTTTCGAATCCTTCGGTGGCACCGTTGGTGAGGCTCAGGTTGGTGGTGCCATTGATTATCGAAGATAGGATGTGCATATCGCCATTAACATTGACAGGGGAAATGTTAGAATTGGTGGTAGTTGAATCTGACCTAAGGCCAACCATTTTGTTTTTTTTTTGAATTTTCAGATTGTTAAGGAATTGGATTCGTGACCGAGAGATTGATCTCCCACTGTGGTCGCCAATTTTTTGTGCTAAAAAATCGATTCTTGAAAAAGCAATGAACTGTAGAAGTACTTTCTTTAGATTCGGAAATCAAAATCATACAAGACAAGCCTAAACCACAAAAGTAGATGTTTCCTTCAACTTCGGTCACAAGGAGAGAAAATGAGTTGATGTTAAGGGAAGGAAGCAGAGAAGGTTAAGGAAATTAGTAGTAATGAATTGTATGTAGAAGTGTTGAACTATGGAGAAATAACAAAGCTTGTGAAAATGATCAGTTTGTTTTGTTTTCTGTATGCTAAGTAGCCTATTTATATTCATTAGTAAGACACATTTTTTCCTCGTAAGTACTGGAGGTAGTGAGGAGATGAAGAGATGGAGATTGTGGAGATAATGGTGTACTTACGCCTATTATGTTTGGGAATTTTCTGAAGACTCCTAACCATTACTCCATTACCTCTTTAATCGCTATAATCGTCACCACTACTTTGTAACTTTCCCATCATGGGGTGTTGCCACACCGCATGTTGCTGTAAACCACCAAACCAATACTCATAAAGAATCCCCCCATGTAATATATTTTAATTTCTCATAGGAGTTAGTGGAGTCATGGACTCAAAACACATGAATAATTTAGGAGTTTGTCGTAAGATAGTATTACCAATAAGTTTTATGCCAACTTAGCATGGTAATGGAATATTTGTGGCATGTTTGCAACATGCAATTTGTGCTAGAAACAATGACACATGCAAGCGTTGTAGGAACGATTGGGGTATTGCTAGTACATGCTAGTGTTGTGCCTAAGACCTAGGTGATGGTGTTAGCAGCAAAGGATGATGCTGGCACGAGCAAGCGAGGAATAGTGCTGGCACGAGCAAGCGAGAATGGCGCGGGAGAAAACGAGCGAGGATAGCGCTGGTGTTAGGCTGGCCTTGGCGCTAGCGCTGGCTTTTGGTACTGGTGCAAGCGGTGGCGTTTGGTGATGGTGCTACGTTGGCATTTGGTGCTGGCCTTGGCGTTAGCATTGTTGTTTGGTGCTGGCCTTGGTACTAGCGTTGTTGGTATTAGTATATACGCTAATGCGTTGGGATCATGGATAAGGCTTGCTTGGGATGGTACTTGCTAGTGTCGTGGCCATAGCCATGGCCTTCTTAGGGATTCTCAGTTGTATGAGATTTAACGTTGGCATTATACTTGGCTTTTATGCAGAACATATTTAAGGAATTCAGTCGTGGAAGTTTGTGACTTGAGATGATGTTCGATACAACTCTGCATTTAGATGGTATGCAGCGGCTTTATTCAGAAATGGCATAACAACTATTCTGAATGTTCGCAATTTTATATAATCAGCGTGTCCTGATTAATAAAGATAGTTTGCATGGATGCACATGAAATAACGAGGGATTACCCGTGTAAAGCCCTGAAAATTTAGAGGCATATATGAAAGAGATACAAGATTAATGTAGCCATGAGTTGAATACGCATTCTCAATTCTCTTGTGGAATATAAGACAGAAGTACATATTCATAATTCTAATCCTAGGTCAGAACATTTATACATATACATTTATTTCATGTCTTTGCAGCTGAACAGAGGCAATATTATAATTTTCTCCCTTGTCAAAAATCTACCATCAACAACTGGATCGATCATCTCATTGGTGTTGATATGGTTTAGGTTGGAAATGTTTATCTTTCAAGTTACAACTTTAGTTTTTGTTATTGCAGGCAATATCTTTTGGTTTTAGTGGTTATTAACATTAGTGCTCAGAAGGCTTGGTGGCTAGATCCAGCGGGTGGAAAAACAAAAAACTCCGAATTTGATAACATTATCAATAGGTTAATAGAGGTTAGTTTATATTTTTGTTTACATACGAATTTAGTTACATCAAGTATTTTTTGATATATTAAACTTATTTTCATTTGCATTCAGGGCTTTGAAAGGTTATCTACCTGCAGAAAAAGGAAACTCAAACTTAGCTTTTCGTTTTATGAAGAGAAGGTGAGTAAACTAACTTAATGTGATTAAATTTGAATTTAGATAGTATTATCACATACAAGAGAACTGTTGTGAATCGGGATTTTATACTATAAGGTACATAAAGGAACTTGTGGAAAGATATCGGGTTGAATCTACATTAATGGTAAAGGTAAATTATATTCTACATGCATAGTATAATATTTAGAAATGACTCATATTTTGATCTATCAATGTACGTATCTTAAATATTTCTTTAATTATTTTTCAAATTTTTTAAAGAAAAAGTATGACGAGGGAGATATCATGGAAGTTTGCAAAGAATATATTGATCATATCAAACAATATTTAAAAGAGAGCGATAGAGCGCACGTACAAGATGCTTTTTTTAAATAATACTTAATTTAAAGTTTATTGTTTCACATTTTTTTGTTGTTTTTTGTTTTTCTAAAACGATTGTTACTGTTTATTTTATATTGGTATTTAATGTATTTAATCTTATAAAGAATTTTAAGATATCACGAATACATTTATTTATCTATTTTTATGTAATATTTTATTATTTTTTCCTATATAGTAGTATTGTCCTAATAATACTTTAGGTCAGATCTACCCATATGAATTATTGGCCCAATCCCCAAATATATTTAAACTGTATGTCTATTGGGCTCAACTTTCAAGATCATATCCATCGTTTTCTAACAGATATGAAGACAGTGGATCTGCCCACTGAACAGACCTAGCATAATCCTCTAAACAACCCACTAGGCCCTCCATTCTCATCCGTGTATAACGTAACATTTTATTTTACCTTAACCATACATATAGTAACTTGATTTGAAAAAAATGTTATTGTACCCTCTGTAACAAAACACTTTATAAATAAAATGTTACTTTTTAACCATAGGAAAGTAACATCTTAAGAAAAATATGTTACGATTACCCAAAAAATAGTAACAGTTTGTTTCAAAATATGTTACAATAAACCATCTATCGCAATAGTTTTGTAAAACTAATTACCATAATTATTATTCAACAACATAAATTTGCATAAAATGATACTAAAAATATCAAACATTGACAGTTTTAAAATTTATGCAACATATCTTGATAACTATTTTGTAACAGCTTTTATAAACTTTCCGTAACAAGGTATTTGGTAACACCATAGAAAAAATAAAACTGTTACAGAAATAATACAATGTTACCAATAGCCATTTTCCTACTAATTAGAGAACCTTGAGTTTCCTTTACGGTTAGAATTCCTAGCCATAAACATAGCATAAACTAAATTTTTTCCTACTTACAGCTAGCTTAGGTACAAAAGCTAACTGTAAGTAACCTTGAATTTGTGTTACGTTTATATTCCTAGCCTTAAGCATCCAGTAAATTTAAAATTATCTCATATTTGTTTATACGACTAGGTGGATGCTACCAATTCCTAGTTGTATGTGACCCTAAATTTCTGTAAAGCACATACTATTAGGTAGTTTTTGAAAATAGAGTCGTTAGAACACTAATTGGGTGAGTTGTTATTGAAAAATATAGTTGTTACACATCTTATTTATATAAAAATAACTCCACTAATATATACATGATGCGTATCTTTTGCGTACAAATTAATTAAGATATTTTACACTAATAATAATAAGTAATATATCGGTAGTAAGGATCGTTCCCACGAGGAGCTGTGAATTGTTATTTGTCTTTGACTTCTTATGTAACCAAAGGGGGATTGTAATGAATTAAACTAAGTAAACTAACAAAATAAAAACAAAATAAATAAAGATTGAGATTAAAGTGAGAAAATATTTGTTAGAGGGTTCATCTTCCATCACCAATCGTGTTACGCAATCGATTAAAATCAACATCCACTTTCTCTTCATACCAATATCCCTAGAGCAACCCATCGAGAGCATACTCCGGTAAATAACTTATGTCATCACATACCATAACGATGCATATGTTAATATTACTCAGTGAACAACCTAGCGCAACGTGTTATTAAGTTTAATCCTCCAAGAGCGTTAGGTTCTTTGAATTAGGCTAATCAGTCCAATAGAAGTAGTACGAGTAATCTATTTAACATTGGCCAAGCTTCTACATGCAATCTCACGAAGGTTTTGAATACAATCGGTAATCACATATACTACTTGCAACCGGGTCTATCGACTATTCCGTATCTCCAAACCCTAGTTTAGCTTTAGATATGAATATGTGTTCACTTAGTATGGATCCTCAACAAACACACTTCCAATCATACATGGCGATATTAAAAGTAAAACATGAACGATAAAATGAGATCTTGATCATCAATAATAACTAACCAGATTGATTCACATGTTTATGACTTCCAACTACATCCCCAACCAATAAAACAAAGTTACCTACTCATGGATTTATTAAAACCCATGGAAAATATACAAAGTAGAAAAATGGTTTCCCCGTAAGGGGAAAACCCTAGGTTTTTGATGTAGAAGGTGTGATATGAGAGGTAGGAGATAAGAGATTACTTCAAAAGATGTCTTGTTTGAGCATTAGATGTCTTCTTTTATAGCCTTTAATGCTTGGCCGTCAAGTATCCTCTCCTTCTAGGGTTTAGAATCCCATTGGAACCAAGTTTCCTCAACTTAGATGTCTAAAACGCGTCAAAACGGACCCTATAGATTTTCCACAGTTGGCATAGCCGATTTACATGACCCGTGCCGACTCTAAAACCAAAATATATCAAATTCACTGTTCTAAGACTTGCTACAGTTGGTATTAATCGATTTCCTATGAGCAATGCCGATTGTTGCGCTGTGGATAACTTTTTCTTGCTTCGGTTGTTTTGTCCATAATTTCTTCTTCCGAAATCGAAATGACTTCATTCTTTTGTGTTCACCAGTATTCTCGTTCTCTTTAATATGGTATTCATAAATCCTGGATTTGAATGAGTTGAATTTGGTCTTTGGCCCTTCTCCATTGATAGAACTTGACTTCCTTGTTCATTTCGTGTTGTATTGAACTCCTTTCTTCTTCTTTGGTTGAATCCACTTCAAAACTCCTAAGAAACTCATAAAAAACAAAATCAAAGCACAATGATATGAAAATGAACAAGAAAGTACTGACTTAGATTATCAAACTAATGCAAACAATGCACCTATCAATACACAATTGACCAAATCAACATCATACCTTTTGCATCCACAATCTCCCCCCAAAACTCTTACAATCTCATTGTAATATACTTAAAATTAAATCAACCCAATTTTACTTTGGATGAATACTTATCTCTTTGCAAAATCTATGTATTATGTTATCCAAAGAGGGGAAAAACAAAGGGAATGTGGTTTAGTGAGTGTTAGTTATTGGAAAAGGATTCAGGAAAACTTCTGTAGTGGCAATGGTAACACTAGTAACTGTAGTGTATCTCATTTGGCTTTTTGATTTGGAGATATACGCAGAGAAGTTAAAGAATATATGGCTTTAATTTGTATTTGTAATCAACTTCGACTTGGAGGTGAAACTAATGTTGATGTCGTAGCTCAATCTAGGAAGGAATATAGAACATGGAAAGGATCAAGTTTCAAATATAAAACTCATTTCATCATCATTAAGGACTTCTTCCTAACTCATAAAGTATATTAGAATTTTAATGGGACGTAATGAGGGTTAATTGATTATGTAATGGGTTTTAATATGGTTTAATGAATGGAAACATATTCACAATTTAAGTTCAAATTTATTTCATCAGATCAACTAACGGCTGGGAATTTGTCCTTTGAACACTGTAAACCTAGTCGTAAATCCCTGAAAATTCAATTTCATCAAGGTGTTCCTATCTACGGCTAAGTCGATATATGAAAAGCCTAGACGTAAACCTTACAACTGAAAATCACATAGTTTTACGGCTATTTCCATACATGCTCGACCTAGACGTAGAACTATAACCTATAAAAAAAGATAGGTTTACGACTAGGAATCCTAGTTGTATGTCGACAATTGTTCAATATCAATACATATTCATTTTTGGTGGCAAGGTCGACTCTTGATAAAACCTAGCCTTAAGTCACATTGAATTTCCAAATATCATTGATTTTCTTCGAAAAATTGAGGAAACAAAAAAATAGTTGACCAAAATATATTTTCATTCATAATGAGTGATTTAAAATACATACTCCCTCTGTTTCAAAATATTTGTCCTTTATTCTATTTTCGTCAGTTTCAAAATTGTGTCCAGCTTCTGTTTATAGTTGTATTATCTCGATAAACTCTCAAATATACCCTTGGATTTTTTATACTCATTAACTTATTTTTAATGGGACCGAGTTTAAAATCTTAAATGATATGTGTATAATTAGGAAAAAAATGTGCAAATATCTTTCTTGCTTATACTTCATTCCTTACAAAAATAAAAGTATTTTTGACTACAATCTTCCTTTATTTTTAATTTTAGTAACAATATAACATTTACTAGGGGTAATTTTGGATATTACTCTGGTTTCCTTAATAATTTGACTTAGTCAAAGCGGACATTTATTTTGAAATGGAGGGAGTATCTTATTATATAATCACCATCATTCATCACATTTATTCAAGTAAACATGGTTCGGATTGTTTCGACATGCTCATTGCCTTCTAAAGTTACATTTGGTGCTTGTATTTATGACACTAACCCTTGAAGATTTTGGTGTCGCATTGGGGCCTCAACGGAGGTAATGGGATTCCTAATTCTAATTGGAAACGGATATAATGACATCTTCGTACGCGCCCAAACACAACTCTTTTATGAGAAATTGTTCGACATAAGTTGTTAATGTTGATGTGAATGTACAAATGATTGCAAGTGAGAAATGATGCACGACGCTAGAGAATGCTTTGGAGAGTAAGTGCTAACAAATCGGCATGCTCATCTAATAATCACTTGGAAACTTAATGTTGCCATTCAAACATTGTTCAAATACAATGAACCTCTCGTCTACCTCCGTCTCTTGTTATCCAATTTCCCACGTTCTTATCGCTGCCTTGTAGAAATCACGTTTTTTACGTAATTCACAAAACATCTTTTATAAAGTCCAAGTTATTCTACAACGACATGGAAACTATCATTCTCGTCACCATCAACATTGTCGGTGACTTTATTGTAGTCACGATTGATATCAAGAAGATACTTCAACTAATCTTCATAAATGATATATGTATATGTCGGTAAGTTTTACCTTCCTCATCTCTAGGGGGTCTCCATCAATCCTTTTGCAATACGAATCGCCTTTTTCTTGCCATTTGATGGACTCATTTGGGACTTTTCAACCAGCGGTGCCTTTTGCTTCACATCAACTTTTCTTCTTGAGTTTTATTTGGAGGGGAATTTGATTGTTTATGAAGAAATTTCTTGTGAAGGAAGCTCGAGACCTTTTCCTTTTACATCTCTACGGCTTGGTCCGCTTTCTTCCATTTTACTTCGACTACATTTGTTTGTCGTCCTACCTTTTCCTTTAACATCCTCCTCCTCATACAAGGCTTGCAAGTGCTTGATACCCGGAGTATCTATTTTCTTTAAAACAAACAATTTTGAAGCCTCTTAAATCACTTTCTTCGTTTATTTTCTCCCTTCTTTCTTTTTCGTTTTATTACTAGGCCTACCCTTCCCCTTTCCCTTTGTTGGTTCAAGAATATTGTCTCTAGTAAAGGGGCAGTTGAATATCCGCAACTCGTATAACCAAATTTTTCTTTACGATGCATTCAACAAAGTGTACTTCTTAAATATATAGTTTTTTGTGCGCCTTGGTTTCTCAAAATATTTCATCGAGACCATCGTTTGGTATTGGATCGTTGAATGAAATTTTCTTCTAAAAAAGATTTATATATTCGATTGGGATCACCTTCTCTTAGTACCTAGCTATCATATGCCGACATGGTAGTCCCATAACCGACATGTTGGGAAAAGTACACTCTTTCCCCTGAATGGGCGTCTTCTACGACTCCACTTCGAGCATAATCTTCTCAATTACCCAATGAGAGACATAGTAAGTTATTCCTCGGAACTAAGGGTTATCCAAATAAATGACATGCTTTCTAGATCAGTTAAATTTAAAGTTCTGATTGATACATTCGGGATCACGCGTGAAATAGTCTTATATAACTTCAAAAACCACAACAACTCCACCATCGTACTCATTTAGCTTCCCCTTGAATCGATTGTGAGATGGATCCACCATGTTAGTCGCTTGGTTTTCATAGTGTTTATATTTGTTTACCCACACATTAACGAACTTTTCTTTGTGGGGATCCAAAAAATGTTTCTTCAAATACTCTACAACCTTCGGTAGCTATCCCAATGAACCAAAAACATATGCTCATTTTATTCATAGATTTCTTCTGTGAACGACCATGTCAAAGCATCCCACTCTTAAATTTATTCCATTTTGCCTTAGTTACTTTGTTATCTTCCTCAAATTTTTATATCTCTTCTTGTTGTTTCTCTACCCGTAGTTTTTTAATCCTCTTTATCTCGGTTTTCTTCGGTTGTAGAATTTTGGTCTTGCAATTAGTTTGAACATTATTCCATGTATAGAAGATGATGTGCGTCGAGGAAAACACTCTTTATTGCACTCATCAATGCTTGTTTCTTATCCGTAATCATCACCTTAGGAGTATAACCTTTTTGGTCGAATAACTTTACCTTTTGTAATGACCACATATAACTTTCCTCCATCTCGTCTTGTAAGAAAAAAAACCCAACACTAAATCGCGACTTCATATATGTTTGCCCTACAAATTTTAATATCGGCATCCTATACTTGTTGTTTTATATGTGCAATACATAAATACTAAATTGGGGGAAGCATCTTGCCAACGTTACAAAATCCAAAGGAGCCATCAAAAGATACATTGTTTCATTATTCTCATAGGCTACCGTGTAGTTCTCCTTTTCTCCCAAATACAATAATTGTTGCATAAGTTCTCTATTTTGTCATTGTTCACTCTCAAAAAAAATTCCAGTATTATAGATAGTAGCCAAGGAAGATGAGTTATTTTTGTTTAATATCTTTACAGTCTAAGGACATCAATAGGTCTTCAACGTTTTTGACTCAATACATCTACTAGCTCCAATTATTTGAGGGTGAGCCTCTCGGCATATGGATAGCTGATCAAACTCTCCGGAATTGGCTGGTTAATAACCCGAGACAACTTCACTCATAAATCGCACTTTCTTGACCTTGTTGAATTTAAATTAAATCTTAAAAGGGCAACCACTTTTTTTGTATGATGAACTCGATCCCTTCTTTTTCGCGGTCTTTGGTTTATACTCAAAACTCCTTCTTTAGTGACTCTTTGATTCCCCACTACACTCGCAAAACATTTGAAAGATGGTGGGTCTTACTTGATTATTTTATACTATAGTGCACATTTTTTTCAACCCTTGTTCTCGGGCCCATTTCTAATTTGCTTCTTCATTATGTTCCCATTCAAAGTTGTTGGTAAAATGATCACTTTATCCTCAGACAAAACTCAAATAATTGTAGGTTGATCTTCCATTGGTTCAGGTATAGGCTCGATCTAAAATAAAATAAAAATATAGAACAACACGAAAAAAAATATAAGACCAACCTACGGCTGACTCAACTACTAGTAAACCCAACTGTAAATGACCATGGATTCTTATTACGGCTAGATTACTTAGCCGTAAAAAATGAAAAGGTCCAGTACAGCTAGGTCCCTAACTCCATAAGCTAGTCGTAAGCTGATCTGAATTTAGAACACGGCCAAGTGACCTAACAGTAAAACAAAACAAACTAAATACGACCAGCTAATCCAACCGTAGAAAACAACATTAAATAGCATTTAATATTTCCATGCATCTACAGCTGGATTCTCGAGTACTCGACCTGACCGTATAAATATTTTACGGCAAGGAGTTTCCATTTTCCAACCGTAACATATATTTTGCGGCTGAAATTTATAATACTCCAGCCGTAGAACGACTTATAGCTAGAAATTGAGGGACTTTAAAATGCAAATAAATCCAACTTTTTACGTACTTTAAGCGATTAAAAGCAACAAAATTGTAATTTGAGTTAAGTTAGTGTAGATGGTGAATTTTTTACAAGGGATAGAATTGTAAAATTGCCCTCTTCCAAGCACCAGGAATATAAAAGGATATGTACGTATTTATGCGCATATGCCTACTAGCTCTATAACGAAACATAGAATAATGTATCTCTACTTATATATACCGCAATCAAATTAAGAATACAGATTCTCTACGAATAACTAAAAACATTCTAAACTTGCCTCGTAGCCTCCTCAATATTCACAATATTTATGCCATATCGAACTAGTCTCAAGTCGCATAAATTCCACAACTGAATTCCTTAAACTTTCCTCGAGTGCATCGATGTTTCAGTAACATCTATCAAATTGGGGAAATAGTTAATGCTTAATCCCAAAAACACACTCTAGTTTAACGCCTTGTTCGCAACGAATACGTCCCAAATTGCTCTCCTGAGCTTAAAAAAATATGCCACTTTAGCGCTTTGGTCAAATATAAGCCATGAACTATGTGCCATCCCTCTCGGACGCACCACAAATAAGGAGCAATGCTTTCAAAGACGTATTGCGGCTCTAAATTAGCCTTTTCTTCCATTAGTGCCAGGCTAGCATATTGGCGCTAACCCTAAAACCTAGCACTGAAAGCGCTAACATCCCAGCGCTAGCACAACGTTCTTGGCATAGCATCTTAGCGCTCTTGGCGCAGCGTACTCCAGCTGGGAAGCGTCCTTGGAGGAGCGTTCCATCCCAGCTAGTGCATCTCAGCCTAGCACATCCGAGCACAAGCGCTCATGGCCAGTCGCGTCCATGGACAACAACGTCCATGCCTAGTGCGTCCATGAGATAACGCATCTGAGTACTAGCGCCCCCCTTCCACAACGTCCATGCCTAGCGTATCCTTGAGCCAGAGCGCATCTCAGCCAAGCGTCTTCGAATGCAAGTGCTCTCGACCACTAGGGCGTCCTTGGCCAAGCTAAGCACAAACGCCCTTGGCCATAAGCTTATTAGCGCTAGCACATTGGTGCTAACTATAATTGACTTAGCTAACTTCCTTGATTTAGCTGGATTCCTAGAGAAGTGTTGATTTCTAACATCCTTGGCACTAGCTTCCTAGCCCTAAAAAAACATAGCTTCCTTGCTAGAAGCTAGTACATTAGCCTCGCTCTCAAAATACTAGCACATTAGCTTTTATGCCTAAAGAGTTAGCACATTACCATTTTGCGCTAAGAAGCTAGTGTTAGCTTTGCTAGCTGCTTCTCTTATAAATACGCCATTCTTTTCAATACTAGCCTAATGCCAATACTAATCCCATATGATAAGCCTTCTTGCTTAAGAAGCTCTTTACAATCTTGGCCTCAAACGTCTTTCAGACTTATGCCAAGACGGTTCTAAGCTAACATTTGGCTATTAAAATTATGCCATGTTATGTCAAAGTTAGTATATGTCTACTAAACTTACCAAACTCTATATTGATCAGTCTGATCACCAATTCAGTGAATTGCGCAACTTGCCTCACCTACTTAGCAAGTCATTGACCTTACTTGACTTGACCTAATCAAAACAATAGTGGTTCACGACTCCACTATCATTCTACGAGATATCAAATACAAAACATGAGGAGATTCTCATTGGGGTATTGGTCTGGCGGTCTACGACAATCGTGTGTTGTGGCAACATATCCACAAACAAGAAGGTAATAAGTAGTGGGACGGTTACAGGGAAGTTGAGAGTACAAGGAGTAGTGGTCATACAAGTCCTCCTTATTTTTTGGACATGACTCCACTACAATCTCACAATCTTTACTCCTCCACTTCTTTTGTAACTTCCACCACTTACTAGAAATCAATTTGTCTCTTTTGAACTATAAATAAATGGTTTTCATCTATTCAAAACAAGACAGAAAAGACAAGAAATACATAATTAGCGATTCATCTTAGAGACAATCCATTCTTCTTTACACACTGCAATTACTCATAACACTGAGATTTTCTCAACATTCTTTGCTTCCATCCCCTAAGACCTACCCAATCTTTTCTACCTTTGTGATTGAAGCAGAATGTGAAAGGTCATTTCTTGGTTTAAGCTTGTCCTGTTCGAGTTTGATCACTCGAACCTACTTAAAAGTACTCTTTGTGGTATATTTGTTTTCACCCTAAAAAAGTTAGATGTGTACCTGACTATTTTGAGCATGTGTTTCTTCATATTCATTGTTGGGTCCTTCAAAATCATAATAAGGTTCATAAGAAAAATGAGTTTGATTTTGGGTTAAAAATTTTCGATTATCTAAGAAATCAGCCATGGTGGGATCATTGTTTAGGGGTATGAATATTGTCTGATTTCGAAGATGAGGGTTCACCTACCTCATATCTTGTTAGAACCACTGATTTTGATTCAAAAAACCAAAATTTATAGGGTTTTCAAAAAAAAAAAATTCCTACTTCTTCTTCTACTACTCCCTCAAAAAACCAAAAACATTTTTTTTTTAATTTTGATTTTCAAACCCTAACTATGAATCAATTAATTAATCTAATCTAACACTTAACTAGTTTAGTTAATTAACAGGGGTGTATTGGATCAGGATTTACATGGTTAGAAAAGGATAATAGTTTTGCCCGAATCCAGTGGATTTATAATGTTTCTTAAAAGAATCCTGGATTCTTATAGATATATAATTCGGATTATAATGGATTAAAATTTGGATTAATTTAGATTTATATAGATTGAAATAGATTTTGAAACACCAAATATTTTCTCAAAAAAAAATAAAGTGCTTCGTAAATGTTTTTATATTCCAGGTCAAATAACAAAGTTTGAAGAGGTAATTTTACAAGGGCATATATGGAAATAAATTAGAAAAAAATAATTCTAGAGGAGGAAATGAGCAAGTTAATGAAAAAAAAGAAGGATATTTTTAAAAGGGAAACTCATAACAGCATCATCTTATAAATCCATGGGAGAGAATGTTATGTTTCAATGGAAAAACATAGCATAGCATGATAAATGAAAAATTCGAGTATATAAGTTACCCATAACAATCCATGAAACTCTCATGGTCTGGGTTGAGATTGATAGGAGATAATAATATACATGTTTTTTCAACAAATTATCCAAAAGAATCCTTATGTATCTTGAGCCCTCAACTATCCCAGGAAATCTTAAAGATTGAATACTTAGGATATTTGTGAAATCTTAAAATATCCAATTTGAATACCATGGATATTTAATGATTTCATATGAATCCTAATTTAATATCTAGGTAATTTTAGGATTTCTAGCTATCCTTATAACTCCAAATCAAGTTTATTAACACAAATTAATAGAGGGAAGTTTAACATTTATCGAAAATAGTAGGATAAAGATTATTGAATTTACTACATAATAACGGAAAAAATTTGCTCTGGCACTGCTAAAGCATTTTTGAACTAGCAGATCTCCAACCATCCGATTTAGTAGATGTGATGTCATTGAACCCTTAGTTTAACTAAAGCTAGTTTCTTTATTCCTTGAAATTTCACTGAACCTTCTCATTGGTTTCTTAAAACGTTGTCGTAGCTGATTTCTTAAAAGCAAAATCACCATGTTCTTATCAACATCTCAAATCAGTAAATGGTTGGATATGTAAAGATATAATGGTTGGATATGTAAAGATATAATTAATCAAATTAGGTTGAAGGAAATACATAATTGTTAAGTAAAATTAAGATCCCTTATCATTTAGTTTCTTAAATTAGTATTTTAAAACTTAATTTAATTGTTGTATTTTATCTCTAATCAATCAAATTTCGGTACCCATTTTTTCATTTTTTTCTAAGAAGATCCATAACTTATTTATCTAAATCAAGAATGAATGGAGGATTCGATTGGTAATGATGAACACCTTCTGATAAGTGGATCTAGTAAAGATGGTATTGACGATCGTTCAACAAGAGGTTATGCAATTCAAAATTGTATTGTTGTAGCAACAAGTGGGTCCCTGATCTTTGTCTTCTATAAAAATTATAAATTTGCAAACTGTATTCCAGCCCTTATTTTGGATTTAATCATTTCAGAAATTTATTAAGAATATATTGATTAAAATAGGGTTGTTAACTTAGGTTCATGTGCAATCTTGAAACATTACCTTTTTCTAAAAAAGTAATAATTTCAATTAGGTATCTATTGCGGTTTATCTTCGTAAATACTTAAAAATCTCTGATTGTTGAAGTGTGTACAGTAGCCATCGAACAACAAAAACCAGAACTTGAGAATATTGCTAAGATAACAATGGTTAGTCTATGGGTTAAATGACATCACATCCACTGAACCCGACGGTTAGACATCTGCTAGTTTAAAAACGATGTAGCACTGCTAGAGCAAATTTTTCATCATCTTATCATCCCTATATTTCAAAGAAAAAGATCTTGTCAGCCCTAAAAAAATCCTTTAAACAGCCCCAATAATAAGTTGTTTTTCCTGATCGGGCCGCCTTATAACACAATCCGAATAGGACAGGGTGACCGAAGTGCTCGGATAAAATGGGTACTTTTACTTTTATACCCTTTCCTAGTCGCTGTTCTGGAGTTAAATGCAACGAGCGGATCATCACCTGTGGGATCATCATCACGTGGGATGTGGATGATCTTGTGAATGTTGTTATTGTAACGTGTTTTGAATATGAGAGAGACTATACGGCTCCTTATTACCTTCGTTCTGTTTTTATCCAACATAACAGATAAAGTTTTGGTAAAAGACTTTTCATTCTCATATAAAAATGATTGAATTCAGAGAAAATTCTGACGGAATTTGATTTCGATCGTAATTTATCGATTTAATTCAGGATTTATCGATTATGTCAATAATTAAAAAATATTTAGGCTTCTAACTTAAAACTAATTGGCTATGAGTGGAGTGGCCCTTTCATCATATGTGAAATCTACTGTCAGACCAATTTTTCAAGTTTTTTCACCCACAAACCCACGTTTAAAAAACTTCACCATCGCACCCATTTCCTCGATGAATATTCATCACAAACTCATATTTTCCAAAATTATGTTTTTGTTTCTATTCCTTCTTCGTCTCTTTGTTTTTTGTTCTTCTCTTTCTGGGTTTATAGTTTCTATGAGTTTGGAAATAAAGATTAGCTTTTTTTTTTTTTTAATTCGAATCAGAGAACTGAAGATGGATCGACAACTAGCTTCAAATCAAAGATTCATAGAAGATTTAAGGTACGTAATCATCTTTTTCTTCTTACTTTATTATCTTAGATTTTGCAAGTTGATCATCTGGATCTGTTATTAGTTCCAATTCTTATAAAACAGTTCAAGTCTGAGAACATGTTTCAGCTTTTTTCTTCTTTTTTTAATTTTCTTTTATGGTGATCGTATTTAAGTCGTTTTCCTTTTAGATGTATTTGCTCAAATTTCAGAGGTTAGGGGTGTGAAAGCTTTTAAAAATTACAGATGAAGAGAAAATGAAGGCTCCTCTATGCAATAACTAACAAACCGACTATCAAGAGTAACATGGAATGTTCAAAAAGGTGTTAGCCTTGATTTAGGCATGTTGACCAGTTTAGGTGAGCAGATTGTGAATACTACAAAATGTCAGTTGGTCATATGTTATTCATTATTACTTCTTTATATAGTTTCCGATATGATTGTATACATTAACAACATAGTGTAAAATGTCATGAGTACATGGATTGTCATTTTTCATAAGTGCAGGTTTCATGGTACAGAATACTTTTGCATTGTCTTGGCGGAGCAACTTTTGGTTGTTCTATTACCTGAAGTGTAGTTTCCGATATGTTCTTTGAGGCGACTCTCAAGTTGTTAACCTTGTCAACTACTCATTTATATCTTTCAGTTGACAAAATTGAATGGTTTATGTATGTGCTTGATTATTCTTCTTTATTGTTTTTAGCACTATTATCAACCACAAAATGTTTGCATCATTTGTTATGCAGCTGCAAAAATGACTGCATAACCTGTTATGCTGTCGAGAAAATGGATGCATAATATGTTATGCAGCTACAAAAAAGACTGCATAATCTGTTATGCAGTCGAGAAAATGGCAGCATATTGCATTATGCATCCATTTTGTTTTTAGCATTGTTATCAACCAAAAAATGGTTGCATAATTTGTTATGCAGTTACAAAAATGACTGCATAACCTGTTATGCAGTCGAGAAAATGACTGCATAATCTGTTATGCAGTCGAGAAAATGGCTGTATAATCTGTTGTGCACCTACAAAAAAGGCTGCATAATTTGTTATGCAGCTACAAAAAAGACAGCATAATTTGTTATGCAGTCGAGAAAATGGCAGCATATTGCATTATGCATGTATTTTATTTTTAATATTGTTATGAACCAAAAAAATGGCTTCATAATTTGTTATGCAGCTACAAAAATGACTGCATAACATTGCATTTATGCATCTTTTTTTGTTGTTGGAATGTTATTTTCGAGGCATATATACCATCTTAATCAGTGGTTGCATAACCAAATTAATGAATGCATGAATCAAAATATGGTTGTACAATGTGTTATGCATCATTTGTGGTGGTTGCATAAATCGTTATGCATCATTTTTTTGGTTGAAATGATTTTTTTAGGTATATACATCATTTTAGTGGTTGCAAAGGCAAATTAATGGATGCATAAACCAAAATATGGTTGCATAATGTGTTTTGGTGGTTGCATAATGTGTTTTGCATCTTTTGTGGTGGCTGTATAATGACTAGGTATCCAATTTACAAAAATTTTGCCTAAACGGACAAACATCTCCTATTTTTTCGTAAAAATTCTAATTTGATATTGTTGTTTGTAATCGTTGTGTAGATATCTTTAAAAGCTTTCCAACGAAATAAAATTTGTAAAATTCCAAGACACGAATTTTTAGATATGTTATATTCTAGTTTGGTTACCAATTATACACCTTAAAAAATATGATGCATAACGAGTTATTCAGATATTTTTCATAATTTCAAATAATCATGGGTGTCATAGAAAGTGAAAAATATTTTGGACCTGACAGTAAGAAAAATATTTTTTTTAGGCCTGATCCTATAATCCCCTCATCATATATGTGTATAGAGGCTAGAGGTTTTAGGAAATATGAGACTATTTCATCCCAACATTCTCCTTCACGGGTAAGGACGATTTAAGCCTCTTAACACATGGATCGTGTACAGATAGAATCACGGCCTACCTCTGAAAAAAGAATTAGGGTTCCAACTCAAAACCAACAGGCTATGAATAAAGTGACCCTCGTATATATATAAGCTAGAGGTTTTAGGGAATATGGACTATTTCATCCCAACAATAATTCTAAAGAAGGTATGGGAAAGTAATCGAAGAATCCAGGGTTGAGAACGAAGAATTTGGCGATGAATCATATCGCGAAGTGCCTTTTGCTTCTGATGACTTGTTGCATCTCCAAGTAAGTCTCCTTCATTGTTTTAGAATCATAATGACATAAGTATAATTCTTAAACCCCCAAATATGTAGAACCATGCATGATTTCATGAAGAATTTTGCCGATTTTCGTCGTCGGAAAAATTTAGATTCAGGTCTTGTTGCCGTAACGGCTGTAGAATCTTCGTCCGAAGTCGGAGTAAGGTGATTGACCTATAATTATTTATCAAGAGATAAAGATAACTTTTTCAAAAAAAATTCTGAATTTGGAGTTCGTTTTCTAGGTGAAAAAGACCTGACACCGAGCGTCCAGAACTTTTCCAGGCAGAATCCTGTAGTTTTTCAGCTGTCATGTAGTCGACCGTTTTGTCTCCCCTTATTAGCTCGCTTCTCTGATTGTCGCACACTTTTAGAATGTTGTAGTAAACATCCATATGAATCATTTTGTATATAAACCATCCCAAAATTCCTTACCAATTAACGCCAGTTTCAGTTCTTCCGGAGGGTTATATAAAAACGTTTCTGATAACATTTTTGCGAAACGACCCATATATCTTCTAAACCATATGCCATAACCCAAAACAATTTTTAATGAATATTTAGGTTGATAATGGAAATATTTTATGAAATTTGTGATCTATGCTTCAATTCCTTGTGTTCAAGCTGTTTTAGTTCATTATCTCTACAATGTCCTCATTTTTAGGGGGGGGGGGGGGGGCGCCGAATGATCAAATCAGAGAGATGAACTTGTAGGTGAAAGATTGGAGATTACCATGAGCCGTGACGTTGGTGATGTGTATTTTCATTTTAAAATCACAAGCGATCTCTTTCTGATGTTGTTTTCGAAGAGAGCACCTCGAGTGACATTATTGTACAAAATGATGATATGGTGGAGACCACTCTGCTCGAGTACCCGACTGATAGAGTTATATTTAAATTCATAATTTCTAGGACTCGACTTGACTACGTGTGCATTGGTGGATTTACTGTCCCGTCTGCCTATGCTGAGTTGTATACCAAAATATGGAAGAAGTTTGGCCATTTCTTCGTAGGTAACCCCAAGAACTATCGTACTCTGGAGAATGATGTGTCTGTGTTGCTGCCGAATGTGCGTGAGATGATTTATCTCCCTCGTAGAGAAATTTCTGAGGTAGTGCTTCAACACTAGAAGGATGCTTTGGATGAGGCGGAAATGGTTTCATCGTCATTTTGAAGCTATTGAGAAGCATTTGCAGAAAGGAGGCATGACTTCTAGTTTGGAGATGGTCACCAAGGATGGATATGAAGTTGAGAGGCTTTCTCGGGAGTTGAAGCTTGCAACTGAGATTTTTGGGAGGATGGATAAGGCGTATTCTGAAGGTGCTGAACCGGTTTTCAAGGAATTTTTCTTGATTTATAGGTTTTCTGAGCTACATGTCTCTTTGTGGTTTTATTTTGAGATTTTTTGAGTAGGTAGAGATTTTTTGAATGATTTGCGAGGACATATATATTTTTTGAAGGAAATAATGCTTTACTTGATTAATAAATTAAAATCTTCAGTATGAATGCAAGATGTTATAAATATTTTAGAGGGACTACAAATATTGTATAAACATGGAAATATTGTGAGGTGATGATAGAATATTTCTTTTAAGCGCGGTGAGCTATAAGCCACTTGCCATGTATGACCACCCCTTTTGGCTTGTCGGCATTGACAAGCTTGTAGTAACCGCCAATCATGGTTTTGGTGATGAGATATATCTCTTCTTCAGGAGAGGATGTGATTTTGTTTACCGTATCTCTAACATGGAAGGCATTGGGTTCAGGCCCATTGACTTCATGACATGTCTTCTGAATGCCCGGGTTATTAACTTGATTATCTCTATTAGGGACAATCCATACCCATTCGATAATTTTTTTTAAAAAATCAGCTTCCCATTCACATCACCGAGTGAGAGTAGGGTTGATATCCGGTTCAAGTCCCTAAGATTTGATGGGACGTGGGATCGCTGGTTGCAAAGAAGTTAGGTTGATATGACTTACTTGTGTGCGAAACCTTCCTCCATAATCATGTCATAA
Source organism: Papaver californicum (assembly GCA_023531435.1). NCBI lineage: Eukaryota > Viridiplantae > Streptophyta > Magnoliopsida > Ranunculales > Papaveraceae > Papaver > Papaver californicum. Next base: position 6,135,735 of record JAJJMC010019832.1, read on the forward strand.
TTTGGATCCTCTTTGATGATGTGAAACTTGACATGTGTTTGGGTGTCACCCAATTTTACCTCAAGAGTAACATAGTGGTAAGCACTCAGGGACTTCTCTTCAGAATTCTTGATTACGATTGGCGAGTGCGTGGCTTCGTGCCTGGAAATTCCCGCGGCTCTTAGGGTCTTGATAGTGATGATATTGACGTCGGTGCCCGCATCGACTAGCGTTTGCTCGAACTTGGTGTTTCTGAGGCAAGCAGCGGTAAAAAGTCCCCAACTAGGTTTCTCATCATGTTTGTTAACTGCATCTTCTGGAGCGGACTTGGGATACACCGTAGCTTTTTCGGTGAAGAGTAGGCGTTAACCTGACACAACACGATTGAGAGCAGTAAAAATATCTTTGTGTTGTGCCTTCGATAGGTAAAGAAGTTCACATATGCACTTCATCATGGAATGGACGTTTCTGTTGACGGAATCTTCATAAAGCGTGGAGCTCATGACAGGGAGATGATATTTGTGGACACCTTCAGTCCCCATACGTAGCTCTCCTGAGTCGATCTTTTATCTGAATATATGCCTCAAGCCATTGCAGTCGCTAGTGGGATGATTAATGAATCTGTGGAAGTGACAATATTTGGATTTGACATGTCCTCTTCAGTGGGTGGTTGTCGCACATGCGGTAACTCGATAGATCCATTTTGTATCCATAATTCCAGCAATTCGAGTACTTCCTCTATCGGAAATGGGAAATCTGGGATTGTTAGATCTGTCTTGTTTCTTTGTGACTGATACAGAGTCTCGACTGAGCCTTGTCCTTGAGTTGGTGTCGGTTCTTTCACCGGGGCTGACGCAGTGCGCTTTCCGTGTGATGCCGACTGAGGTGATGCTTTACTCTTGGCTCCTTCATCAGTGACAAAACCTATAGAGTGCTCGATAGAATGTTGTTTATTAACCATACGTCTACTTCCACGGGTGTCTCCATGACTTTCTTCTCTGGCGGGCCTTATCCTTTCAACCAAGGCTGGATCAGTTGTTTCGATCTCTTGACGACCTCATGTAGTTCATAGAAGGTTTAAAATCGTAAATTTTCTAATAAGGTACGATAAACAAGAATCATACCATTAATGCAAAACTCCACCAATTATTGCTCAGTCACGTTCTGCTCATGGCAGTCGAGAGCTTGTGTCATGAACCTCTTTACATATTCGTTGGGATTCTCGTTGTTTCTCTGGAATATTCTTCCCAGATCTGAAAGATTGATTTCCTCAGAGACAAAGAAATACTTTTTATAAAAGGAATCAACCATCTGAGACCAACTAGAGATACTGTTGGGAGCAAGGTTGTTGTACCTAGTATAAGCTCTTCCCGTAAGATATTTTGAGAATTATTTGAACTGCAACACTTTATTATATTCATGCACTCCTAACGACTCTAAGAATAGAGAAACATGTTCTCGAGCATTTTCGGTGCCATCATATAATAAGAATGGAGGAGATGAATATTCGCTCAGCAGTACAACCCTCTGAATTTCTGTTGGGTAAAGGGGTTGATGTTGATGGAATGAAGATGAATTTTCCTTTCCATGATTTCACAGAAGCCTTTCCATGTCTTCACTAGTGACAAAGTCTTGTTGATGTTGACTCCTTTCTGGTACACGATCGGTGATGATCTGTACCTCATCATCTTCTTATGCATTAGCTTTTGACGTTTTGGCACCGCTGATGGCTGCGCTCTTGGCTTACTCCATTGGATGATGAGGATGCTCCGGTGTTAACTGTTCCGTTAAAGTCTTAAGGAAGGTAAGAACTTCCTTCTGAGTGGCGACCATGGCTACTTGAGTTTCATCCAAGGTCTCTTGTTGTTTCATTAAATCGGCTATGGTTGGTGACGTATGCTCTTTTCCTTTGACACCTTCAGTGGTATGGAGAGAAGTTTTGGTATTTTCAGTAGTGGTTTTTTGAGGAATTATCTTTGGAGTTCCACCACTGGTTTTATTAGTATTAACAGCGTCTGTTGAACTTGAATTGGGATTGGTTGCTGAACCTGACCTAAGATCCACCATTTTTGAAGAATTTAATTTTGTTACCGAGAGGTTGATCTCCCGCTATGGTTGCCAATTGTTTGTACCTAAAATTTTCTCCCAGGCAAAACAATATACTGTTAAAGTACTTTTTAGATTCGAGGATCAAATCGTACAAAACGAATCCAAACAAGAAGAATGTCTGTCTACGTTTTGCTTTGGTTACAAAAGAGGAGATGGGCTGATCTTAGGGGAGGGAAGCAAAGAAAGTTGAAGTAATTTGTGTGTGTTGAATGGTGTGTAGAGGTGAAGAATAACAGAGTTGAGAATGATTTTCTATCTGTTCTCTGTTCTATTCTCTGTGGAGGTTGTGGGATAACCATCCACTTTGTCTTGGAAAGTTTCTGGAAACTTTTAGATCATTGCTCCACTATCTCTTCAACCGCTTCAACTTACCACTTACTTTGTAACTTCCTTGTCATGGGGTGTTGCTACTCCCATGTTGTTGTAACCACCTGACCGAAACCCCATGTTTAATCCCCTCATGTAATATGATTTGATGTCTCATAGGAGTTAGTGGAGTCATGGCTTCAGAGCCATGAGTCTTGTTTGTAAAATATTGATGCTAATAGATTTTATGCTGTCGTGATAATAGCTTAAGTAATATTGCTGGCACAAGTGATAGGGAGAGACACGGAAACAGCGACACAGGCGCGGCAAAGGAGCATAACTTGGCGCGGGAGTGGAGCGTGGCACGATAGCAGCGGAGCTAGCGCTATCGCTGGTGCTAGCACTGCTGCGCTGCCGCTAGCGCCTATGCTCCTCTTCTAGCACTTTGCGTGGCTTTTGACTTTGTTGTTTTTTATTACCTTTGTAATTTGACACTTTCGTGATAGAAGCATGGCTAGGACTTACTAAAGCCTGTACTTGTTGATGTCAGGGTTATTGCCTATGTGCCATTGGTATTGGCCTTCTATGGCCTATTTAGGGTTTCTCAGTCTTGTGAGATTTAATTGTTAACATTTATGCTTAACTTTTGTATAGTGCATACAGAACATATTCAAGAGATTCAGCCGCGGAAGTTTGCAACTTGAAATTATGCTTGATGCGACTCTGCAATTTAGATGGTATGCATCTAATTAGCGTTTTTATTCAGATATGACATTGTCTCTAGTCTGAATGTTCGCAGTTTTGTATAACCAGTCGTTCTGTTTTATACAAGTAATTCGCATGGATTCACATGAAATAACGAGGATTTAATCGATTATAGCTCTGAAATTTATCTGGTGCATATATATGCCAAAGAGCTGCAGGGCTAATTTAGCCAAGAGCTGAATATCCTTTCTCGATTTTCTTGCATAATATAGGATATGAATAGTATTCATAATTCTGATGCTTGTCAGAAATTAATGTATATTTATTTCATGCTTCTGCAGCTAGGCGAAATGCAAAATTACAAGGGGAGTATTATGATTTTCTCCATTTTCAAAAACTCACCATCAACAACTTCCACTGATGAATTCCTTGAATATGTTATGTATGCAATGCATAAAAGCCAAGCATAATTCCAACGTTAAATCTCATGCTATTGAGAAGCCCTAAGCAGGCCATGGATATGGCCACGACACTAGCAAGTATCAGCCCTAGCCATGCTCCCAACACACATACACCAATGCCTACAACGCTAGCGCCAAGGCCAGTACCAAACAACAACGATATCGCCAAGGCCGGCACCGAACAACAATGCTAGCGCCAAAACCAACACCAAACGCCAATGCTAGCACTAACACCAAACGCCAACACTAGCACCAGAACCAAAAGCCAGCGCTAGCCCTAGCACTAGCACCAGCGCCAAGGCCAGCCCAACACCATCGTTATTCTCACTCGCTTATTGTTGCGCCATTCTCGCTTGCTCGTGTCAGCGTCATTCCTCGCCTTCTCGTGCCATCATTATCCTTCGCTACTAACACCATCACCTAGGCCTTAGCCACGAAACTAGCATGTACTAGCAACACCCCAATCGTGCCTACAACACATGCATGTGCCATTGTTGCTAGCACAAATTGCATGTTGCAAACATGCCACAAATATGCCATTACCATGCCGAGTTGGCATAAAACTTATTGGTAATACTATCTTACGCCAAACTCCTAAATTACACACGTGCTTTGAGTCCATGACTCCACTAACTCCTAAGAGAAATCAAAATATATTACATGGGGGGATTCTTGATGTGATTTTAGAAGTGGTAAATAAAGGTTCGATTCTCGAACTTGTGAAGGAAATGATTTTAGAAAATATTGGACTTAACCTAAACTAATAAAAATCAGGAAAATACACTAGAGATGATTTTTAGAAAATATGGAGAAAACTAGGAATCAAGATTCAGTTATTTCTAACAATTCATGTGATTAATCATGTAATTCTTTTTAACAATTTAATTCAAGTTTGCCAAAAATATGTTTCCTAAAAGAATAACTGTAAATCCTAAGCATGAGACATCAAGAGTAATTAACTAAGCATGACCCATCAAAAGAGAACACAACTATTTAATAAAAACCATTTTTTTCTAATTTAAATCCATGCAAATAATAATAAAAGAATTATAAATAATTAATTAAAAATAGACTTACCACATAAAATTGAGAGAAAAACCTCCTCCATCATCCCAGTAAATAAACTTATCCCATGGAGAAGAAAACTTGCTCAAAAGATCTTTTCATTGCTCAAAATATCAATTACAAGGTTGAATAATAGTGCAACAGCTGAACAGACGCGTTTATAAGTGTTACAGAACAAGGTTCAGCCGTTACAAAAGGCTAAGGCAATTGAAAAGGGAAAGGAAGCTCAAAACTATAGGCAACAGAACATCAACACTTAAAAGTGTTGCTGTGTCTTCTTCTTCGGCAGCGATGGGATGAAGAACACGGTCACCGGCGGTGACCGGTGCGCAGTAGTTGGCCGGATCGTGAGTATTCCGGCCACAATTCCGGCGACTCCGAAACTTCAATTCTAAGCTATTCTCCCCGTTCTTCTTGGCTTCTCTTGGTATATATAGGCTCTAGGGATCCTTGTGAGTCTTCTAAACCTAATAGAACTCTTTAAAACACATCCAAATCTTCCCAAATCCGAATCAAAGTCTAACTCCCTTTTCCGGCCAAACTCGGATTTTGGGGCTATTTTTCCGGCTAAAATTGTTGTTTCTTGGCATGTTTAGTCTTATATGCATCCCATCTATCTTGTGTATCAATTTGAGAGCAAAATAACCAAGTTTAGCCATGAATCATTGTTCACAGTTGAGTACAGACATTTTCCGATCGATTCCGTGACTGGGTTGACTCGGTCAACTCGGGTTGACCGATTTGACTCGGGTTTGACCCGATTTTGACCGAGTTGACTCGAGGGTACCCCTTATCCATTCTAGGGTGCCAAATAACACTTGTCCTTGGGTGCCTTTATCACTTTTTGAGCCAATTTTTCCACAAATCTTTATTTTTCAAATGTACCTACAAAAGCATAAAAACACGTAATATTTGCAAAATCGAATACTAACTTAATAGAAACTAAGGTGTAATCTAGACACTAAAATGTGTCTATCAATTCTTCATGGGTATTGGTTTGATGGTTTACAACAACATGCGGTGTGGCAACACCCCATGATGGGAAAGTTACAAAGTAGTGGTGACGGTTATAGCGGTTAAAGAGGTAATGGAGTAATAGTTAGGAGTTTCCTGAAACTTCCCAAACATAATGGGCGTAACTACACCATTATCTCCACAATCTGCATCTCTCCATCTCCTCACTACCTCCACTACTTACAAGGAAAGAAATGTGTCTTACTAACTACTATAAATAGGCTACACAGAAAACAGAACAAGCTGATCAGTCTTACAATCTCTGTTATTTCTCCATAGTTCAACACTTTTACACACAATTCATTACGATAAGTGCATATTTTATATATTTAGAGTGTCAATTCCATGCATTTATTTGCTAGATTTCTTGTGAATTATTGTATATGACGTTTGTTTTTGTTTAGTTATCTTTTGTTAGGTGGAATCATCCAAAAGAAGTGAATTGGCATTTAATTGTGCAAGAAAAGAAGTGCTACAAGTGAAGAAGGGACAAAGTACAGAACTTGTCCAAATCCAGGATTTCTTGTCTTCATCTCATAGAGAACGAAGAAACGAAGCCAACGGGGAAAGAATTAAGGGCAACTATTAGTGGCTCCTGTTTCTCTGTTAAGGACTAGCCAAGTATTTGAATACTTATAATGGCACCAGTCATTCCGCTAGGGGATGCCATGAATTCAAATAGTGTTGAAGGCACCAGTTTCGCAGATAAGGGAACTTCTTCTTCATCATAAGTTCACAACGAGAGAACTAACCTATTTTGCCGGCTAAATTTTAGTTAGGTTTACGATGGTTGTTGATGGCAGTCTGAGATAGAATTGGAGTCGTGGTTGCTATCATGGTTGAGTTGTAGGGTTTGAAAATAAAAACACAGTTGATAGAGTAATTATGATTAAGTTCTCGATGGAGGTGTTGTGGCAGTGAAATAACCTAAGTCTGAGAAGAAGAGACGCCATTAAAGGCAGTTGAGATGATATCGAAAATCAAAATTGAGAATGAAATGGCAGTTTCGATGATTGATGATGATGGTGTTGACATCATTGAAGAACCAAATATATGGAAATAAAGAGTTTTTAATGGTGCTGAGATGATTTCGGTGGTGATGGTATTATTACAAATGAGGATTTGTTCGAGTCGATTGATGGTGAAGCTAATGTTGTTGTCTTCTGTGAAGTTCTGCAGTTGGTAGCTCGATCGAATGGTGTTAGCAGAGATGATGAGAGTGATGTTGTTGGGTTGATGATGGAAGATTAATGACAGTTCATGATGGGGTTTTGTTCAAGGGGTCTATTTTGAAGTTAGAGAGAGTGAATGGGAGAAGACCTTGTCACTGCATCCATGAACAAGGAAGAAACAACGAGAACTCGAGTGAAGTTTCGATGGTTGTATGTGGCTAGGACACAATTTAAAGTTAAGAACAACACGATTGTAATTTGAGTTTGTTTTGGTGACAAGTCAGGGAAGGTTGGTTAGTCGGTGGTATGATAAGGCTTAAGAGTCTTATTGAGTTTGAAACTCTAAAGAGGCGTCTAGTCATGTATAAATAGGAAGTTGTGAACACATACCCATATACCTACCTCTCACGCCAATTTCCACCTCTAACAGAAAGGAGCTTTTGCTCCTCTCCAACCTATATCATCTCTGAACCTACTCCACCTTCACGTCCACACCAATACCAATAGACCAACAGAGAGGAACAAGCTGGGCCTGCTTTGCTAGTTTAGTTTAGTTTGATTTGTAGTTTTATATTTTCTTTATTTTCATAAACTTTATTATTATTATTATGTTTAACTAATTTTTATTTAATTATGGATTATTTTAATATTCGAGCGTTAAACTTAATCAGTTATAAATTTATTCAGAGTTCTAATTAATTATCGATTGTTTTTACTATCTAATATTTTATGGGTAATTCTTAGATTGTTTGGGATGCATACTAAATTAATCTATGGATTATTCTATCTCTAGTAGAAGTTATGTGATAAGTGTAATAGTCTCTTAGTTATCTACACAAGTAGAAATCACGAGACCTTGCAGAGGGATTCTATGGAGCAATTACGTGTGAAGAAAACACCAATAAGTGAACCGAGTGTACTGAGTTTAACTACTGGGATCAAACCTAAATTCATAAACCTTAAAGCGTTCGATTGAGTTACATCTTGTAAGCAAACCTCAGGGTGGCACAGTTGGATAGAATCCGGTGACTAAACGTACTTGTTATCCGGTGATATAAGGAGTTTTGGGGATAGCTAAGCGTACCTACTATCCTACAGTTGGTGATGAATGATTCTAACGAAGATGGATAAGTATATTGATTCAGTTAACGTTTGGTAACAACTAATAATTCCCTAATCATTATTCTTTTCTTATTATTTTATTTCTTATTTTTAGTTAATTAATCAACAAATCCTTTTATTTATTTACTTTTATTTTTAGTTGCTAATTTTAATAACATCTCAATTACACAGCTCTTTGTGGAACGATCCTTACTTCCGCCATATTATTAGTTAATTAGTGAAAAATATCTCGAATAATTTTTTGCACTTAAGACATGCATCACATTACCACTAATTTCCTCAACTTTTCTCTGTTTTACGGGATTTCCTCAACTTTCTCTGTTTTCCTCCCGTATGATCAACTCATTTTCTCTCCTTGTGACCGAAGCAGGACGAAACGACTATTTTCGTGGCTTAAGCTTGTCCTGTACGATTTTGATTTGTGAATCTAAACAAAATACTTCTACAATACATTGTTTTACCTATAATCAATTTTTAAGTACAAAAACCAGTATATATATAAACATGGCATATCAGAATATCAACATAAATTTTTACTATAATGTCGTCAAACAATATTCTGCTAAACTTATATCCAATATCGACACAAAGTCTTACTAGAAGATAATAATCCACCACTACACAATCTCTAAGTTAGTATTTGTGATTCAACCCCTTACACTAAAAATAAGCATATGGCAACATAATATTAAAATCCCATTCCCATAAAACTATATCGATATACAAATATAAGAAATAACATTCATAAAACAACGATATGAGAACTTCTAGATGCACGAGTTGGTCATGAGACTGCATAAAAAGAAAATAAGGAAGATCAACATGGTTGCTACCGTTAATTATATCTTCCTACTTGATATACTACATAAAAATATACAAAATGCCTAACTGAGGAAGCTCTATTAGCTCCCTAAACTGGAAATGTTCCATACTTTCGTTTACTTTTTGTTTAAAAATAACACATAGACCTATTGACGCACCAATTCGATATCCAATAATCGCCTTCCCATGGAAAAGAAATGATTAAAGAGAGACAATTTATATTGATGCTCTTGATGTGCTTCAATCGGATACCCAGGTCCAATTATGCAGTAAACCTTGTCCATGAACTCCCAGATTTGCATTGGAGTGTATAACAGAGGAGTTCTAGGAAGATATGGTTTAGCATGTCAGATCCATTATAAATAACAAGGATTAAGGAAGAGATGGTTAATAATATGCGTTGTCATACCTTGAGAACAAGTAAGTTGCTAGCTTCGAGCAAAAATCTTGCAATTGTTGCATCTCCACCATCATCAATGAGTATTTCTGATTTCCACATCAAGAGCATTTTTACCGACATCGCAGAGCACCAAAAACCTAAAATTTGATAACATGATAAGTTAATTGTTGATCAACTAATTGCAACAGCGAAATATTTATGAAAGATGTGAATATGATGGAATGCTAAGTGCTTGATACCACTTTGATATGTGTCGTGCCTACATTTAAACATATCTGGATGAGTTTCACAATTTGGTCACTATGTATCATGGTACTCATGGCTTCACCTGACTAAATTTTATCGATCAATCTTTGCAACAAAATTATCCATGAAAAACTAATTACAAGAAGATGAAATGGCCATGATTACAACCCTAAGCAGAAATGAGAATCATTATAATACATAAGGTATGACGGGATGTAGATTAGACTATATGGAGTACACATGGGTCACTCTACAATAAAAATGAAGTAATAGATTAGATTAAAATACATACTGCAGACACAACATAACTATTGTCTAATCTAGTTGTTAAACTGGCTTCATTGAGTATACAATCGTGCAATAAAATATAAAAGAAGTGGACTAAAACACATACATACCTTTGAAAACATAGCCATATCAAGCAAATGCAAGTTTGTATGAAATTAATATGTTGTTATTTGAAAAACAAAAAAAAAAACTAAATACATAACATTTAAGCCCGACGCAACCTTTAAATCAACTATCACAACAATGACGCTATATGCAATTTAGATAAAATAACATAACCCCAACTCATCAATTTGTATAAGCTTTCGGTTGACTTGGTAAAACAAGCGTTATTCTACGATTACACAAAGAAAATAATGGGAAACAAAATTACTGAAAGCAAAAAGCCTCGCATAAAATCTATAAGCTGACAACTAACTTCAATATAAAATTTGGAATGTGTCATCCTCAAGCAGTTCAGGAGAGAGCACGAGCAGCCAATTGACTTCAAATAAGTTGGACAACCTACAAGAAATATAACTAAAATAAGTATAGAATTGACGCTCAAAACATGTATATTTTGTACCCATGAAATTTTCCTACACCTGCCTTTTGCTAGTCCTCAAGCAAACTACCAAACTCTAAGGTACAACAACTCATTTTCGTTGAAGTTATGGTTGCACTAAGCATGTGCAACAGGATTTTAAACTCCTAGGTGTCATGAGTGGACGAGTTATAGTCTAGTGAGAGCTTACAAGATGTATACCCATAAACTTTTTACTCCAACTCATGTATACTTCAAAGTCGCAATTATCCAAAGAGCTATGGGGACATAAAGTTTTTACACCTAATAATAAGAAGTTAGAAGTGCAAAAGAACTTTATTCCCATGCTTAGTTGTTGAGAAGGAGAGGCTAATGTGTTAAACCAATGCCACATGATGGAATGCAGCCTCAAAAACAACAAATAAGTATTTCTCGCCGACTTATGCCTCGCTAGTCGGTCACTCATAAGACGATATAAATGAGTAGCATATGTGTATAAGCAGGAGAAAATAAAGAATATTTACACACAAAAAGGTGTTGCTTATTAATTTTTTTTTATTTCTGATGGTTTCTAAGAAAAAAAGTCAACCATATGCAAGATGGGAATGCTTCCCCCCCCCACCCACCTTCTCATACGATCTATATTTAACACCCTCACAACGTTCAATAGAAACGTCTTCAGCTTCAATAGTTCATGATAAACTCCATGACTTGTAGAACTTCGACAACTTGTACTTATTTTTCTTCGATTCTTTGTTGTTTGAAACTTCTTTACGGATTTCTTTTCCCTCCGACCTTGATCAATTTTTTTTTATTTGAATAATGGAACTAAGGATGATAATCGCGATAGTAAAAGGATTTAACACTTGATTCTTCATAACTTGTATTTCCTTGTTGCCTTAAACTTCAAAAACTCACTATCTTCTTGTTTTTATTTCTTTCCACTTGGTCTTGACTTTGGATATACAATTTCATTCTTCCTTTTGTTGCTTGTAAACCATGAACAATTTTAGCTTTATTCATAATTTGTGCTTCCCCGCTTGTTAATGATGATGGTGTGTTTCTATGGTCGATGTTTCGAGAAAAAGAGTTGTGCTAACTATAGTTAAGACTACAATATGAGGTTTGTTTGTAATTCTGTTGTCACTTGCATGATTGGCATAATTAGCACTCAAGAGATCAAACAGTATTAAAGGGTGCAAGGTTGAGTATCACATGAAACTACTGAAGGTAGCGCGCATGAAACACTCTAAACGGACAAAAAAATATTGAAGGTTTGGTGCCTCACTCAAACTTTTTAGACGGGTAGTCTCCACTAGTGATAGATTAACTCTCTAATACTGTATTTTTCTGCACCTAATTTGCCATCGACATGGTTAACTTCATCAAGGTTACCCTCTCAACGATTAAGGACCTAGAATGTAAGTTCTCTATGACTCCTAGGTTCAATTACTAGAAATTTGTATCTAAACTTAGCATAAAGTATACTGCGTGACTCTAAAATCTCTAAAAGTTGGAGGTTTATGCACAATATCCACGAAAATTTGAATTTTTTTGCTTTATGCAAGTGAATAGTAAACTAAAATGAAACTTCATATGCACATAATCCCCCACACTTAAACTTTACATTGTCCTCAATGTAATTTATTTATCCAATGAGAAATTCCTAAAATGATATGCAAACTATAAAAATAAAAGGGATAAAAATATAAAACCAATGGGTTGCCTCTCGTTCAACACTTAGTTTAACATACGCAGTCTGAGATTCTGGTTATTATCCGTACACTAACAATCTGAGAACCTGGGAATCAATCTAGATAATGATCTGCAATTCTAAGAATAACAGCTTCACACAAATGTTAGCATATGATAGTGTTTATGAGGAAAACAAATGAAAGTGTAATTTAGGAAAAGTGGGGTGAGCAGGTGATAATTCGTCAATCCTTAAACATTTGTATTGTTGAACTATTTTGTTTAGATTCGAGAGATCAATCTGTACAATCCTGGCCTAAACCAAGCAATGATTGTTCCAATCTTGCTTCAGTCACAAATGAGAAGGAGAAGGACAAGGTTGGTCTTAGGGAGGAAAGCGAGAGAAGGATTGAGGTTAGAGTATCAGACTATGTGGGGTGTAATAGGTATAAATATCTATGAACAATTCTCTGTGTGAGAAGGTTGAATGATCGAGTTCAACTTGTGGTGTTTTGTATTAGACTTAGACTTGGAATTGTCATATTTTTGAATTCTTTTCAATATATTGAGAAATCTAATTTATAGTCATAGCTATTGTAACCGTTCACCTGGCCTATTCTCTGGAATAAAGTATCGATGGTTGAGTTGTGGTAAAGTGGGAGAAGGTGGAGAAAGTGTTGACAACTGCTCTCCACTTCGATTAAGGTTCAATGGACGGTTGCTCAACCCACCACTCCTCTACTTAACTGTTGTTCGAACTTTCCAGACTTTTCTCTATAGTGGGTGCATTGCTGCACCACACGCCACAGACCGCCAGACCAATACCCTGGTGAATACCCCCCATTTGTAGCATTTGATATCTCGTGTAATATTGTAGTATTAAGCACTATTGATGTTATTGAGTCGAATGAGACTTGCTTAGTCTTTTGACTAAAGACCTGTTTTGTTTGACTAGCCTGATGAGTCTAGCAGACTAAAACTAAAGTACATATATTTATTTATGTACAAAGACCAGTATGTTCAACTTAGTCAATTTTGCATTGACATGCTTAATTTGTACAAATAAGTATATGCAGCTGAGCATGAGAAAATGTATGTGAGGCCACATATGAAAATATATGTGTGAGAGGCCACATATATGAAGGAGGCCTAGTATGGCCTTTGATGAGCAAGTTATGGTTTTGAAGCTTGTATGTGTGAAGCAAACCCAAATAAGAAAGTATTAGAAGCTATGTTAAGGCTCCTTAGTTGAAAGGATCAACTAAGCCTCCTTAGTTGAAAGGAGTGTAATAAGCTACACGAGTATTTCCTATGAAACAAAAACACACCAGCTTGCCTATGAACTAATACGCACGAGTTTGCCTTTGAACTAAGACGCATACGTTAAGGGCAAAAGAGTAAACGTCGTCTTAGTTTGGACGAAGAAGCAAGACATACACATTTTATTATTTGCACTAAGAAGCACAAGTTCAGGGAAAAGAAAGGTAAAATGCCTTGTTTGGACAAGAGGTAAGATGCAAACGTTTGATTTTGGAAAAAAGACACACGAGCTTTGCTTTTGAACTGAGGTACACACGTTTAGTCTTTTCTAACTAAGACAAACAAGTTTGGGGCAAAAGGGTAAAAGGCCTAGTTTTGGACCAAGAGCATAAGACGCATGAGTTTTGACTTTGAACAAAACACACGAGCTTTCATGTTCAACAAAGACGCACGAGTTTGCTTCTTTGACCTAAGAAGCACAAGTTCAGGTTAAAAAGGTCAAAACGCCTAGTTTGAACAAGAGCTAAGATGTCCATGTTTTACTCTTTGCACTAAGGCGCACAAGTTGAGGGAAAAAAGGTAAAATTCCTTGTTTAGAAAAGAGAGGTAAGACGCACACGTTTTACTCTTTGCACTAAGGCGCACAAGTTGAGGACAATAAAGTAAAATGCCTTTACTTTGGTCTTTGAGACTAAGGCTCACAAGTTTTGTGCTTGAAAATAATAATAAGACGCACAAGTATTGTGCTAACACTAAGAAGGACAAGGTAAAGGGGCATCAGCCCCTTGGACTTGGACGGACAAGAGAATTCTTGTGAAATTTCGTCATCGGAAAATTCAGATTTAGGGTTTTCACTGAAAACGCTGTAAAATCTTCATACGGATTCCGTTTTCGATGATCTAACCTAAATTTTTGATGCCTAGAACACCAACTACCTCCTTCTACAAAATGATTTGAGTTTTGAGTTCATTCAGAGCCTCAAAAAGATGAAGCAGACAAAAGTCGGGGAAAATTCAGGAAGTTTTCAGCTGCGACTTAGTTGACTGTTTTTGTCATATCTCTTAGACCGTTGATATGATTTTTAGTATGTTGTAGTGGATATACATATGAAGATTTTGGTGTATAACTCATCCCTTGATTCATTACTAGTTGATCCAAACTCACGACTTTGTACAGGACAATGCAGAATTGCGCCCGACAAGCTTGGTGTAAAAACGCCCTTTTTAGGCCTCTAGTCTATTTTCTTGCGTCTTGAATGTCTAATGAAGTATGTTTATGCCATTGGTTGCTTCCTTAAGTAAGGACTGATGTGGTCAAGGCTAAATTTAGCTAGTAGAATCTATGTTTTATGTTTAGCACAATTCTTGTTTTGGTGTCTGAACACAGCTATGGTATTTTAATCAAGTGAACTCATATGCAATTTCTATATAAAATTATATAGGTATTTTTAGTGAGTCAATATTATTCAGTTGAGCATGAGTATTGACATATAGTAATCAATGTTAATTCATTCAGTAATTTTAATCGTATATGTAGTTGGCCATACATATAGAGAGAAGACAAGGATAAGCACTTGAGAGAGGACAGGGATAGGCACCTGTCTAAAATTCTTTGCAGAATTTTAAGGTTTAATATTTTCTCAGACTCGAGTCTTGAGAGATAATTTTACTATTTTATCCTTGTCAAAAACCCACCATCTATAGAGAGTACTAGTGGAACCATTATCATATGGAAGTTACCCCCATAATTAGTCATTTCTACACTTGAAGTGTATAGAGATATAGTATCCGGGAACTTCAATGAGTTTCTCTAGGTGAACCTGCAGAATGTTAGAATCAAGCATCTCTAATATGGTACTTCTAAGCAAAATAATCTATAAGAACTTTCGAAACACATAATCCAACCCTAAGTGAGGTATTTTCCTAAAAAATTGGTTACCAACTCTTTGTGAAACTACTTTGATTAGGGAAAGATGATCAACACATAAAGGTTTAGATATAGAGTTAGAAAATTTTTCTAAACTTAAACTTGGTATGTGGTGCTCTGCCGTTGAAAGCTCTATTGGGTTTTCTAATAAATTAGTTTTTTCAGTCTAATTTTCAATCAAAATTTCTTCTTTGAAAGTTTCAACAATATCATAATCTGATTTTGAATCTTTATCAAGCAAGGCCTTCTGTGGAATTCTTGTATTTCAAAATAATGGTTATATTATACCAACTCTCCTCATTTTGAATATGCGAATGATTACTATTTCATCATCGTTCTAAAATATTTCTAAAAGTTAATCATCTTTATAATTGTCATCGATCAATATTCATTACTATTCATAGGCATTTCAAAATAATTCTAGTTGTGAGACCAAAACTCTTTTTTATCCCTTTTTTTCTTTACATTGATAAATTTCTTTTCTTATGTTGATCACCCCTTCTTGAAGTTCTTGGAGTGATTCATTAACACCTTGATGATGTTCAACCATCACTTGGATCAGTTTTTCAAGCGTTCTTAAAAAACATGGATTCTCCACGCGTGGTCGCTCATTAAGTGGTTTCAATGTTGATGGATTGATCTTTAACAGAAAAAGAAACTGATTAAGTGTCTGCTCAAATCTAAAAGATACTGATTAGAAGTAAAACTATTCTCCCATCCTAGTGGTTTTTCACCTACATACCCATAAGGTTGTTGGTATGTCTGAGAATAACCAAAAGCTTTGATTGAATATTGATCATAACCAACGAATTGGTTTTGATTATACCCCAGGGATGGTTGGTAGATATCAAAATATTGAAAATTAAAACTAAAAGTATTACCACTATAATTTTCCCGATCTCGTGTAGCGTACATGTTATTTTTCATATGGAAACATGACGAACACAAGAAATAGGAAAAAAAAATCTAACTAAAAATCTAAAAACAAATAATAGTGATGTACACAACCTGTTTTCACAATCTACCTTTTGCTTTTGACGGATGACAAATTCCACCAACGAGTTGTATCCACAACGAAAACCTGAAAACCTGAAAAACGCTAAGAGAAAAACGTAAAATGGAACAAAAAGAAATCTCAGACAAAAACAATTGCCAACAACTCCCTGGCAGCAATGCCAAAAGATGCGTGTGGTATGTGCAACAAATTACTTAAGATAGTTTCCACTAATACTAAAAAGTAATATAGCGGTAGTAAGGATCATTCCCATGATGACCTGTGTAATTGTTATTTATTTTTTACTTCTTTTGTAACCAAAAGGGGGGTCGTAGAGTTAATACACTAAACTATGAAAATTAAAACGATAGGTCAAGGAGTCATTATCCATCACTAAACACATGATTAATCAACAAGTCAAGTTTATCTTATTATCTCTCTTTATACCAATAACCCTAGAGCATCATATTATAGGCTTACTCCAGTTAAAAACTTATAATCATCAAAGGCGCAAGAGCCACTCCCTGAATTCTTCACACTGAATAACTTGACACAAAAGCCACTCAAGTTTAACCCAATGAAAGCAATGGTATCAATGAGTTGGATTTTTCTAAGCAATCTGGCGCAAGAGCCACTCATATTTAACCTAGATTACTTTTCGACACATAGTCACATGGTAACATCCGGTCGTTAGAAACTATGCAGTGCTACTTGTAACAGGGTTTTTTGGAAATCTCGGATCTCAAAACCTAATCTAGCTATAGATACATTATCATGGTTATTTAATTTGCAACTTAAAAAATCAAGACAACAATCATACATGGTGATATTAGTAGTAGAACATAAACGATTAAAGGGAGAATAAAATAATAAAACTTACATCAGTAATTGAATCACCATGTCTAGGACTTCAAATTAATCCCCAAACAACAAGAGAACTAGATAAGCATAGACTTACTAAAACCCATAGAAAATATATAAAGAAATAAGAAGAAGATGAAAATATCTTAGTTCCCCCGTTTAAATGGGTGAACCAAAATATGTCCTCTTATGTGTAGAGAAGTTGTGTTGAAACTTGTGTTAAAGATCCCATTTATATAGACTTTATAATCTCCGCTTGATGTCTATCCAACTAGGAAACTTGATAACCATTAAATACTTTTACTTCTTTTTGATCCCTATCAAATAAGGACACTTAACCTCCTCAAATACTTACACTTCCTCTTCAGCCATATCCAATTAGCTTACTTAACCTCCTCAAAATCCAACAAAAACCCTATTTTTCACGTCCAAGGAAATCCCAAAACGCATCTCTTATTTCCCTTTCCGTGCAGACCCAAAACAAACCCAACAAAAACCAAATCCAAGTTGGTTTTACTGTTTTTCTCATAACTTCTTCGTCCGTCTTCGAGATGATTTTATTCTTTTTTATTTTCCTTTGTATTTTCATTATCTAAAAGATTATTATAATAATTACTGGATTTGAATGAATTAAACTGGTCTTTTTTACTTCTCTATTAGTAGACTTCACTTTCTTGACACTTTTATAGATTTCTACTACTTTTGGTTGATTCGTCCTAACATAAGAAACAAAATAGAAAACAAAAGTACATGACATAATACAAAAAATATAACTAAAACAAGTATGAAACTACCACTCAAAACATGTATATTATGCACCCATAAAATTGCCCCACTAACATATGCGATTGGTATCGTAAAGATTGATAGGAAGTATGAACATCCATCAAATGACCTACAACTACCTCATCAAGTATGGAAACAATCATCTTTTGCCTAGCATCGCCGATCCAAATGATATGAGTTACCAAAGTGTCTTAATCACCTCAAAATTAGATGATATGAGCGACAAGGTGCTGGACCACAAATGCAGTGCATTGCGGCTGTCTACGTACCCAACTCGTACCATGAAGTGATCAAGCATTACCGTAGTTCATCTGAAAGGGCCATTTTTAATGGAACAAACAATTTAATCCTATTAAGGAAAAGCCAACATCGATGCTAAGGTCCAATCGTTTCGAAAGTATATGCTTAGGCATATAAAATATGTGTCACAAACAATCTCCAAAATAGTGTAGCAAGGCCAAAGGCCAAGAAAATCCTAGTCCATATAAGCTAAGGGACTTTGGCAAGACATGCTCAAGATTTTTCATAAATAATGCCACTTAGTATGCAAATATGCATTCTCGAGTAAGCAACACAGATGAATGATGTTTTTACATCATTCAGACTTCCCTAGGTAAGCTTCACAGTAATAGAAATGCTTTCACGGGTAAGCATCCTTGGGTAAGCTTCATAGCGTCAGTGATGCTTCCTTGAGTAGGCATCATGAATTTCCAGCCAACGCCTCCTCCCTACATATGTCTTACTAGCATTTCTACAAGTAGAGAAAAGAAATGTAAAGAACATCCATCAACTGCCACCTTGACTAAGTAAGCAATATTTATCCAGGTAAACGACATTGGGTCAGTGATGCATCCTCTAGTATACATCACGGCATAATAGTGCGTTAGCACTATGATATTTTCTCAGATAAGCGACATAAGAGCAGTGATGCTTCCTCTAGTAAGCATCACGGTATAATAGCGCCTTAGCAATATGATGCGTTCTCAAGTACACAACATAAGGTCAGTGATGCTTCCTCTAGTAAGTATCACGGCATAATAGTTCCTTAGCACTATGATGCGTTCTCGGGTAAGCAACATTCGTTAATATTGTATCCCTTGGTAAAGGCCAAGCGTAATGATGTTGTAGCATCATAATGCTTCCACTAGCAAGCAACATTGAAAAATGTTGCATCTCTGAGCAAGGGACAAACCTAGCATCATAAGATGATTTTTGCAACCAAGCCAAGCGATGCATCCACACCTTGATGCATCCCTAAATAAGCTTCACAAGCTTGAGATGAAGCTTGATCACGTACAATGGCGCATTCCAGAGTAAGCGTCATGTGAAAAATGTGGGTGTTACACATCCCGTTGTTAGAACCTATGTTATGCTACTTGTAACAAGATTTTTTCGATAATTCCGGATCTCAAACCCTAGTCTAGCCATATCTATATTATCATCATTATTTAATTTACAACTTAAACAATCAAGACAACAATCACAAATGGCAATATTATTAGTAGAACATAAACAATTAAAAAGGGAATAAAAGAATGAAACTTATTTCATTAACTGAATCACTATGTCTAGGACTTCAAATTAATCCCCAACCAACAAGAGAATTAGCTAAGCATAAATTTTTCTAAAACCCCTGTAAAATATACAAAGAAATAAGAATAACAAGAAAAAAATAGAAAATATCTTAGTTCCCCCCTTGAAGGTGTAAACCAAACTCTTCCCTCTTATGTGTATAGAAGTTGTGTCGAAAGTTTATATAAGTTCTCTTTTATATATGCTTTTGTAACCTCCTCTTGATGTATATCCAACTAGGAAACTTGATAATCATTAAATATTTCCACCTCTTTTTGATCCCTATCCAATTAGGACACTTAACCTCCTCAAATACTAACACAGCCTCCTCTTAATCCATATCCAATTAAGGCACTTAATTTCCTTAAAATCCAACAAAAATTCAATTTTTTACGTCCAAGACAAGCCCAAAACGGATCTCTTATTTCTCTTTCCACGCAAGTCCAAAACAAGCTCAACAGAAACCAAATTCAAGTTGGTTTTACTATTTTGCTAATAACTTCTTCGTTCGACTTCGGAATGACCTCATTCCTTTTGCGTTGGGTTCATAAATTCTTTATCTACAAGTTGACGGTAAGAAATCCTAGGTTTCAATGAGTTAAAATCGGTCTTTGGCCATTCTCCATTAGTAGACTTCACTTCTTTAACATTTTTATAGCCATTTCCACTACTTTTGGTTGATTTGTCTTAATATGAAAAATAAAATAGAAAACAAAAGTAATATAAGGTAGAACGTAAGAAACATAACTAAAACAAGTATGGAATTGATACTCAAAATGTATGTTATGCACCTATCACTAATCAAAGCTACTATGTTTATGTAAATTCGAACAAATTTCGGAGTTTTTAAACATCCGTTGACATCTTTATCTATATTCTATTAAGTTCACTCGGATATTCACAGAAGAAAGAAGCCTTTATGTTTCAACCAGTGTGCTTCAAATTTAAAATTTGGAATATTTTTAATTACTGGATTAAAATCTAAAACCAAAAGGATGTGGTCAAAGTGTAAGCCATTTATACTGTATTTGAGCAATATTTTCCTTCGTATATGAGCTCAATGAGAACCTATCCAGTATGCATAGAGGCGGCTTTGTCCTTCTATCGGACCAAATACAAAATTCTCCGTTCAATTCCATATCTTCCGTGCTCCACTAAATTATAAATTATTTAAGGAAACACCCGGACTTGGAAGCAATGTTCTGAGAACAGGAAGGAGGTCAAACTGGAAAAGTTTATGGGTTGGGCTAATTGGTTAATGGTCAAATGGATAGACGACATGTTCTAGTCTCTATATGTATTGATTGGAAATTTTATATAATTTCCATGGACATGATCACATATACACCGGTTACAAATTATTTTACATTAACAATAAGTGATAAAGTGATAACTAACACCCCAAACCATTTTACGACTGGATCACGGTTTCTAAGTCGGACTGGCCGGTCTGGTCTTCGAAAACATTGGTTGGAACTCGGAAGTTGGTTTTGAAGGTTAATTACACACATGGACTTCAAAATAATATTTATTAATTTGTGTTCGTGCTACGTACTGAATATTTCATCATAATTATCTTCAATTTTTTATTTGGTGTGGTGGGATTTTGTTCCATTCCATTCCATCGTGATAAATTAAACAGTGACTACGGATTTCATGATTTCATCTCTGATAGAATTTATAATTGTATTCCAACCTATTTTATTAGAGAAATCCTAAAAAGATTATTTGACTTTTTGAAGAATATAACACTTTGGAATAATAAAAAATAGAAAAAATTATTTCTAGCCCATTTTTACATTTTTATATATTAAAAAGCCGCATTAAAATGTATATATATGCAGAACCCAAAAATACTTATAGTAGTACTAGAAAAATTTATAGCCGTGAGAATTCCCGAAATTATAGCTATGGAAAGTCAAATATCAACAAATTTTGGAAAATCCTCAAAATCACGTTACCATCGTTTATCACGCCCTCATCTTCTACAACTTATCTTTTTTCCTTTTTTTAAAATCCAAAATTTACAGAGACTAAAAATTGAATCCATTAATTATCACCTTAGATTCTTATTCATCACTCCAGAAGATTTGTTACTTTTCTCTTCAGTTTGGTTTCTTCGTATTCATTTTATTATCACCGTAGGTGCTACCTGATCAAGCAATACCTAATTTCCACAACATTTTAAGGTCAACATATTGTATCTCTTGTTATTTATAGTTCACTAATGGTCGGTTGTCAGCCAAACAAAATTAATTCAAGTTCTTACTTCACTAATATAGATTAGAGTAATAGTAATAAGAACAAGTTCGTCCCACATAGAGGCAGGTGATTGTTAATTACTTTCGATTACTTATGTAAACAGAGGGGTTTTGGTTGTGATTATAACTAATTTATTCTAAAACAAATAGATTAAAACGAATATCAGAGATAAAGAACACTGGTTAGAGAGTTCATCTTCCATCTTCCAACATGTTATCAACTAAATCATACTCAACATTCATGCACTCTCAATATCAATAACCCTAAGGAATCCTATCACAGGCTTACTACGACAAAACTCCTATTATCATCAAAGGCGCAAGAGCCACTCTTTGAATCCCTTTCAACGAATAACTTGGCACAAGATCCACTCAAGTTTAACCCAATAAAAACAATGATCTTTGTGAGTTGAGGTTATTCTAAGCAATCCGGCGCAGGAGCCACACAGATTTAACCTAGGTCACGCTTCTACAAATAATTGCATGATAACATCCCGTCATTAACAACTATGTTATGCTACTTGTAACAAGGATCTTTCGACAATTCCGGATCTCAAAACCTAGTTTAGCTATAGATGTCAATGCATGTTTATCTAATTCATGACTTAAACAAACAAGCAATCGATCGTACAAGGCGTTGTAAACGGTAGAACATAAGCGATATTGAAGAGATTATGAACATATGAGAATGAATACTTCAATTAATAAACATGTTTTCCAACTTAGGACTACATCTCTAACCAATAAGAAAGGTTTAGTTCATCATGGGTTTCTCAAAATCCATGGAAAATAAGTAAGAAAACAAGTAAAGGAAAACCTAGAATCGTGATGTTCAATCGCAACTCCAAGCCCTAGCTTCTCGTTCTCCTTGTGTTTTCAAGTGTAAAAAGGTATCTCCTTAGGGTTATGGAAGTCTTCTTATATAGTCTTCATCATATCTAGGTGTTAGAGTCCTAATGGGACCATGATATCTTGATTTTGAAGTCAAAAACGTGTCTTAGAAGTGGCTCCGTCAAGTCATAATCGGTAGTCACGACATCCTCCTTATCTACCGATTGTAAGAGCTCAAAATATGACGTTTCCTGTGTCCAAAACTTGCCATAATCGGTAGATAACTTGCCATAACCGGTAGAATCAATTACCGTGTTATCTACCGATTGTTGGAGCTCAAAAATGAAGTTTTTCAGTACCCGAAACTTCTTATAATCGGTAGATAAATTTCCCTGTTATCTCCCGATTATTTTGGTGAGTGTTTCACTATTTTCTTTCGGCTGTTTTGCTCATAACTTCCTCATACGAACTCCGAATGACCTCATTATTTTTGCGTTGGCTTCGTATTCTCGCTCTCTTAAAAATGGTATTATGAACTCCTAGATTTGAATGATTTGAATTTGGTCTTTGACCCTTCTTCATTGGAAGAACTAAACTTCCTTGTTCATTTCGTGTCGTAATGAACTCCTTTCTTCTTCTTTGGTTGAATACACTTCAAAACTCCTAAGAAACTCATAAAAAAATAAAATCAAAGCATAATGATATGAAAATTAACAAGAAATCAATGAATTAGAGTATCCAAATAATACAAATAATGCACCTATCAACTAATAAATATGCAATGTAAATAGTGATTTTTTATATTGGATCTTGGAGTAGCATTGTTAAAAAATAATTGCATCGTTAAGAGATCACTTGATTTTGTGTTCAGAATATATGTTGCCACATCCGATTATTATCGTTTTTTCCTAATTGTGTATTAAGTTTTTGGATTAATTATCTGGTTTGTATCGAAAAGCAACCATAATATGTATGGCTATTTAATTCTACAATTTGTTGTTTGTTGCTTGATTTCAAAAAGCAAGCAAGTCAATAAGTTATGAACTTCATTTTGTTGCTACTTAAACCTACAGTGTGATTGTTGTCATACATTAAACCTACGATTTGTCGCTGTATCTCATAACTTATCACCATTAAGTTCGTTGATAATGAATTGAATTCACATTATTTGAAGTGAAAAATATTGTTGTCACATTTCGTTGTTGTGAGAGTTGCATTTTTCCCAACCCTTATCACTTGTTTAATAGTTTGTTTTGTTTGCATTTTATTGTTGGACCAATATATATGATGTTATTTTGTCCTTTATGTAGAATCCTCAATGCTTTTTAGAGAAATTTCAAGCCTTTACATGACCTATTCAGTGGCAGAAATGACTTGTATAGAAATATTACTTTGGAGATACGAAGTTTAGGTTGCTATCATAGATGAAAGTGAAAGGGAAGTTGATGATGTGTTACAGAAGATTCAGAAGGAAAAAAATAAAGAAGGCAGTTCTACTGGTGTTGGTCAGAGATCATAGCAATGTTAATGTGTTAAATGAATGGATGAGTAGTATATTATGGTATGTAATGTGGTGATATCTTGATGCATGAGTTACTGAAAAATAAAGTCTTTGTTGACTTCTCGTCTTTATCTTGTACGCGCTGTAAGATCACTTCTTTAGGCTAGCTATTTTCCATGCATATAAAATGTACAAATGGTGTATATTAGTCGTGTGTCTATGTTCTTGTTTTGGCATTAGCTTTAATCCATGAGATTTGAATTTAATAACAGTATCAATGGATAGTTTTAATAATAATAACGAACTACGGTATACTTGATCCTCTTGGGGTACGTAGGTATCCTCTATGCGACCGTTCAACATATACGACGAAATATAAATATTAATTGATTCAATAATTTATATATTCTTTTTTATGGGTATAGAAGATATGTAAAAGTAGATACTATTTGAATATCCAAAGATAATTAAGATATTTTTTTAATATCCAAATAGACTATTTGACCTAATTTTATAACAAATTTTATATCCCAAGTACTAAAATTCCCTTGTTGTCCATCCTCCCTCTCCGACAAACTAACTTATCAGTAGTAGCATCCTCCCAACGGAGACATTTAGTTCTTCATGAAAACTAACTTATAGTTTTCGTTTTGAACTAATTGTTGGGAACTTATTGGCCAGCTGTTGTTGACTAATTTGTAATCCAATTACTAGATGACTAGTTAATTCCAATACCTCTGGATAATGTGAAATGGGATTTTTTTCATGGCTTCATATATGAAACTTCTAGCTTAGGAAACTTTGAATCAAATGAGAATTCTTGTTCATGTGGTGTATAAAAGGTTTGATTGAGTCACAAAAGAGGTTAGGAAGGTTGAGTCAAGCTCAGGAAGCTAAAAAAAGCGAAAAAAATTATTTCGGAAAAAGTATGTGTTGATACTGAAGAAGAAGACGGGAAGAACAGAGAAAAGGCAACGGTTTCTTCAACCCATCATCAACGTTTATCTTTAGGTTTGTAACGTTTTTATCAGTTGCAACGGTTTCTTCAACCAATCAACAACGTTTATATCAGTTTTGCAACGTTTATCTTCAGCTGCAACGGTTTCTTCAACCAATCAGCAACGTTTATCTTCAGCTTCATTGCAACAGTTAATCTGTAACACCAGAAAAACGTTGCAGATTTCCTGTTTTTTATTATTTTTAGTTTATTTTCTTCTTCTCAAGCACTTTTGAGCAATGTACCAATCTTTTGAGAGTGTTTTGAGAGTGTTTTGAGAATGATGATACTAGTTTCATACTAGTATAAACATGGATGAAAACAAATTCAAGTTAGGATGCAACCAGATTCATCATTGCTATTTTTGAATATTTTTTTTTAATTTTTATTTTAAACCAGAATGCAACCAGTTTCATCCTAGCTATTCTTCGAATATTTTTATTTTCTTAGTTTAAATCAGGTTGCATCCAGTTTCATCCAAGCTATTTTTTGAATAACTTTTTCTATTTTTATTTTAATTCAGGATGCAACCAGTTTCATCCTAGCTATTTTCTTTCGGGAAAAAAAAAACTTTGATTTACTATCAACAATGGATCTTGTTTTGTAGATAATTTAAAATCATTTCCAAGAATATAAGTTTTATTAAAATCGGATATATATTTTGAAAGTTATGAATGTTTTTGTGATTTGTTTTTAAATTGGAGAGAGAAAGGATAAAAAGAATATATAAAGATGAGAGACATAATTGTCTTTTTTTTTTTGTCCATTTCACTCATTCCTTGTTTTTACATGTCCTCTAGAACCATAAATTAGAGAATCTTAGACAATAGATCCATTTTCCCTTTAATCTTTTCCTATGTGTGTATAAGGTTAATATTATGTTGTTGTTTTAATATTTAAGATACTTGAATGGACCTTTTTATTTTTAGTGTAGATCAGTGTTTCATTAATCTATTTGTGTGTATCACGGCGATTGGTACAAGCTTTATGTCGTGAATGAATTGTAGGCTACACGTACCTTTGAAGTGGACTGGTTATAGGACCATGAATTGATAATGGGTTAGAAACAAATATGTGATAGATGGATCTATCACGTAATAATGTTGCGACAGTTTAATTTTCCAAGTTATAATTAGTGATGCAGACTATATTTTTCACTTCAAATAGAGTTTGTACATCATAGACTAACAAAATATAGTTTGTAAATTAGATTTTCACTTTGTTTTGTCTGTTGAAAGCTCGAACTCAGTTTTAATGATCCGAGCCCCAGTTAAAAGTTAACTTGAGTTGTCTAGTAACAAAATATGAGATATTCACAAGTTATAGGAGCTTAACACATTTTTGCTCAGTTCCATATTGTATCTCTATGGACGGAGCTCCTCGAACTGTCAAATAACAAATAGAATTTTTTTTTTCTCCCCTTTGTTATCAACACTTCCACAATTGTATGTGTTACTTATACATAGGCAATATAGCTTTAACGAATTCTCGAAAGTATCTCTTGCGTTACAACAACTAATATTCAAATGCTGGTTAATTGAGGACAGTCATGAATGTTGCTTAAAATTTAGGACCAACATTGTTGAGCTTTTGAACAACTGGTTGCAACAACAAATTGTGAAAGGCCATAACTGTGTTTTGAGTTTCTTGGCACTCATATACAAGTGGTTGCAAACCCATTACTGCCACTTTCTTTACTCCCAAATCAATAACTTCACAACTCAACCTCTATTACCTAGAAAAAAATATACAAGGAAAGATTTCAGTTCAATTGAAATAAACGTCAGATAGTATAATTCCAATTTTCATTGAATCAATATTGGTGATAATTAGTCGCGTTTGTCACCTTTAGTGTTGCATCTTGTGAAATTCACAATTTTCACCGGTAATACCCATTTGGGTTTTCGTGATAATCGAAATTATCACTAATACTCTATCAGGTAAAACCCTAATCAACAAAAAAAATCACTAGACGTTATACCATGATTTCCCTTGATTTATCATCGTTAAACAACCATGATTTCCGATGGTTTACCATTAGGGTTAATATCAATTATTTGCTAAACTAGCCATGATTTCCCACGGTCACACAACTTTATACTTGATTAACGAGATTGTTACTACGTTAGACGCATAAATATCCTTATCTGAATGCAGTTTCTTGGTCATTTCCATTAACTCCTTTAACACTGTATTGAGTTGGAGATTAGTTATGTTAGAAACAAGATACTGCAATGGTTTATTTTTTTCTACGGAAGAAGAGAGTAGCCATGGAAGACAAAAACGAAAAAGATGAAAGAGAATAACCATAACTATAAAAGAAGAAAACAGAAAAGGAGAAACTGTCGCCCATAAACAACGTATGCACATTGACTGTGCAATGAATTTTTTTAGATTTTTTTTGTTAACAAACGTAATTGATAAAGGTCAGTTTAGTCATCCATAAAATATGAAAATATTATATCAATCTAAAACAACTATTTTTAACCGTCCATCTTATAGATTGGATTATATAAATAAACCATCTAAATGATAGGTTTTTGAAAGAGAAAAGAACCAAACTTGGGTTCCTCGGATATTTCCACGTAAAAAAAATATATACCTTCTTTTAAGATTCTGATAACACTTTAGAATATAGAGCGTTATATAGATTATCAGAATTCCGTTTTCAGTTAGGTTTATATCTTTTTCCTTTTTTTCTCTTTGATTTCCTAATGTAGTCACGGTTTCTGAATATGGTAGGTTCACGACTTTGAAATCGAAATACTAACGAATTCCAAATTGAATTTGGTTTTGATGTTTATTCCTTAAAGTTTAAAACACGGTAAGACAGAGTTTCCCTTTTTATTGTTTTTTTTTTTAATTTTTTTAAACCAATCATACATTGTCAGGTGTCCTCATCAAAACTCTCGTTTTACAAAAGCCATAAAAACCTTATTTTGACAAATAGAAAATGAAAATGTCCTCACTGTTTAACGTGGTAATCTTTTTATTTCACATTGATAAGTACTTTCTAAAAAATGACTTATTTATGCATTTTATAATGGGTGTTAGCTGCGTTTGTCGGAACTGGTCTGATAATCCGTGTGGCTTTCATGGCTTTCATATACTTATTCATGAAGACCAGACACTTTTTAGCTTTGTCTAATTAGACGATATTTTCATCCTGTTTAGTAGCTCCATATTTGATCCCTTTTAGCTTAAGTGAACATAAACATAATTTGTTTTGGCTCATTGTGAAAAATTGGATAACAGATGTAATCGAACTATTGGTTTACATCAAATCAGATAGTCTGATGAAAATCAAACCAGATGGTTGGAAGAAAAAGTTGAAAAATCAAAAATCATTCAATGCCTCTGCATCTTCAAAAGTGTTCTTAATATGAATAGAAAATAACCAATAAAATCAAAAACGGAAAAAGTGAACCTTCAAGAGTGTTCTTAATATGAATAGGAAATAACCAATAAAATCAAAAAAGAAAAAAGGAAAAAAAATGAATTGAAGACGCAACCTTCTGATCTGGAGTAAGACATGTTACCATTGCACCGCAGATCCTATATTGATCGTGTTTGGTTTCATTCGATATATCTAGTAAATACATCAGTTGAAACCAATACGGCAAAGTGACCTTGTTTGCAGAATCTGATTAGTTCGGGTAATGGGTATGTAATTAATAGCTAGATGTGAATGGGATTCCAAAACTGAAGAGTTTTTTCTGACTAAAAAAGATAATTATTGGTTTCAACGTCCCAGATTAGTGTGGTGATGGTGGGGAATAAAATCAGTTAAAGAGAATATCGGGAAACAATTAAATGCATAGCTATCCAATTGTAGAAAGTAAGAAAAGAGAATGAAGTTTCCTTGTAACCATAAAATGTTCTAATTTTAACTTGGAGAGTATTTACATTTATATGGATCTTCCTGGAACTTAATAGAGATGAAAGAAAAAAAAAGTAAAAAAGAATGAGGAAATATCAAAGAAAGTGTGAGAGAGAAAGCAAGCAATAATAATAGTTGATGAAGAACGTGATCCCTCCAGAGAGTCCAGTCACTCAATCATAATCAGTTAGGGAAAAGAGAGGGGTGAGGTGGGGGTCATGGTATCGTGACTGAGACTGACCAAGTATTGTAGAACTAGTAGTAGTAGTGATTTTCTTTTACAGCTACGTCTATTATATATCCATCTATCTCTTCATATTAGTGAATATATTGATGATCATCATCATCAGTTACAACCACGCAACTAAAGCAGCAGAAATACATGAATTGATGATGGATCGGAGCTAATTAGTAGTACCACCCTTCTGTTCATGTGACCTAACAAGTGGTAGTAGGTAATTGTCTTATTCGTTTACTTCTTCTTCTCCACAGCTACTTGTAATAGCATGGAGTTGCTGGGTTTTTTTCTCCCTTTTTTTTATGATCCGTAAGCTGCTAGTTTAAAATCTAAGTTGTTTTTCTTTGGTTGTAATATAGTCAACATTTTTTTGATAAGTTAAATTCGCATGTTTGTTTGTGCTGTGGTGGTCAAGGTCTCGGAAACTCAACTTCTGCTTATTCTCCCTATATATAGTCTTGACCTTTGAGTCTTGAGTCTCAAGTCTTTAGTCTCTTCTCTGAAGAAGAAGAAGAAGAAGAAGTCAGAATCTCACCCCCTCCATTACACCATTACCATTTTCTTTACTTCATTTCTTTTAGGTCCACAAGTTCGATCTGTCTATAACTACTTACGCGTATATGAATACCTACTACGAGTACAAACAACAAAGCTAATCTAGTCGTCCTACGTTTCTTTTTGAGAGCACATGTCCTGAGCTTTATATTATTGATTCTCTTTTCTAATTCTATTCAGATTCATGGAGGATGATCAAGAAAAACAGTTTGAGCATCTACAAAATCATCATCTCCATCACCATGATCATTTTCTCAGAAGAACTCCTCATTTGAATGATGGTGGTTATGGTACTGGGCTACCCATGAAGAACAGCGGGATGCTGAAAATCAAGCTCATATCTAATTCTAATGTTAGTAACAAAGAATATGGTGAGGAGGAGAAGGATAGTAGAGTCGGTGATGTTTGTAATAAGAATTTCAGCTCAAAAAAAGCTTTAGGAGTTCACATGAGATTTCATGATTTAGGCTCCCAGCAATCCCAATATCATCAGCACAACTAATTCAACAAACATGAAGAGCATGAAGAAGAAGAGGAATATAATTATGACAACAATGATAATGATGAGATAACGTGGAAAAGAATAAAAAATGAAAAACAAGTGCTCATTGACAGAGCTAATGATGGGCAAGAATCACAAACAGCACCAACAGATCTTTGTCGATGTCAGTGCTGCTACTTCTGCTGCAGCTGCCAATTACATTAATCTTAGCAGCGACAACAACAACGACAGTACATGCCGTGTGTGTGGAAAGACTTTCCCCTCGAGGAAGTCATTGTTTGGTCACATGAGATGCCACCCAGAAGGAGGGGAATTGAGCCCCCTGCATCTGCCATGATTGTAAGAGATAAAAACTCCAGTAATTCGTCCTCGTCCATTTAATCAGATTCAAGACAAGGGCATAAGGTGGATGATCCAATGGTGATTGATTCCACAAGGGAGAACACGATGATGAAGAGGAAAATGAAGCCTTCTGCTCCTACTCCTAGGCGGTGTTCATAGCCGTATTCTGATTTAGTAGATATTGATCTTCCCAAGTGGTCTGTGACCGCAAAGAGAGGTCTTAGAAGTCTTGGTGATACTGGGGATCTGAACAATAATGAGAAGAATGCTGTTGATGATTATTCAGATGCGAAAGAGCAAGAAAATCTTGATGATGAATATATGGTGCCAGCTGATCCAGGGGTTTACCATCTCATGATGTTAGTCATGGCATCAGCTCAGTCAGAGTCAACTCCTCCGGATTCATCAGCCTTACAGTCTGCCATCAAGCAGAGAAGAAATAATAGAAGCCAACAAGATGACTATTCTAACAACTACAGCTGCTCTGAGGTGGAGGAGGAAAGTAGTGAATATAAAGGTTGAGTGATCATCAAGAGATGCTTAACTGTAATAAAAGATTGAAAATTGGGGACTACCCAAGAGGAGGATTATCTTTGAAGAAGAAAAAGAAGAAGAGGTTCAGGGTACACAATAAAGAATCTGAAATCGGGTACATATATGATCGAACAAGCAAAGTAATAGTGGGGGACTCTGATGTTGAATTTGGGGATGAGTACACTAAGTTGTCCGAGTTGATGATGAAAAAGAAAAGAAGACAATGAAGTTGAAAGATTTAGCAAGGGTGGTTGATGATGGTGGCGATGATGTCAGGAAGCAGGAGATGGAGTTTAACATTGCAGGGAAATTCAATTGCACAAGTTGCAACAAGTCCTTCCCATCTCACCAGGCATTGGGTGGTCATAGATCAAGCCATAAAAGTAATAAGATTAATCAACTGAAATATAAGAGCAATATTGAAGAAGTTGCTGCCGGTGGATTAGTAATGAGAAGAGAATCTGATGACCATGAGGAAGATGGGCTGGTCAAAAATGACAATGCAAACATCAAGCAAACCCTTGAAGACTTCAGTATTCAGGTTAAGAATGTGGAATCCATTTCAAATTCAAAATCAAAGTTGATGGCAGCGGCAATGACCAGTATTGGTAATATCAATATGCAAACATATCGATGTAACATTTGCGGGAAGACATTTCCAACAGGTCAAGCACTGATAGAAAAGATCAATCTCAGAAAACTCTTAATCGTGTACAGAGATGAATAACATTTCTCATTAAGAATCAAATGAATCTTTACAATGGGTTTTATACAAAACAGATCACTATCACACGTGAATGGCTTAACAACCTAACTGAAACTTCATGTGTGTGACAGCCTGTTATGAAAGAATGCTGATGTGTGAGTACAGCTGTGCACTATGTGACAGCCTGTATGACATCCTGTCTATTAAGCACTTGGAGGACATAAGAGGCATCACGGAATTGGCCCTAGCCCTAGCCCTTCGGTGGTGGTGAACAGACCTCCCCCTCCTCCATCAAGCAGCTCATCAGTGGGATCGGCAGAAGATTTCAGCAAGAGTAATATTAGTACTAATACTACAATAACTACGAATACTAGTACAACTGCTACTACAGAAAGAGGTCATCGAGTGATGTTTGATTTTGACCTGAATGAGCTGCCAGTGATGGAAGAATAAGCACAGTAAAAAAAAAAATTTGTTCGTAAATAAGGAAAGAGTGAAATAAGCACAGTAATTGATCTGATCTATTGTGCACATGAGGTTAATATCACTGCTATATATTAGTTCCAACTCAAAAGGGTAGGTGACCCGCGCCGTTGTCCTCATCAAATTAAGTTTAGCTTTTAATGTAGTAAAACATGATTAGATCATACTAGTTAATCGTTTGTTTCTTTTCATGCACTAAATGGTTTTTAGTTCAAAAACTATCTGTGTTGGTAACTCAAATTTGGGTTTACTCGAAAGAAATCAAGAGCAATATGGTGGTTGTTCAGTTGCATATGCATACACTGTTTACTTTCAGAGGATATCGGTGTGTGTTTCATACTAGTAGAGCCTGTCCTTTTCCGTGATTACATCCAATGGCATAGTGGTAGAAACTTGTGAATTTTTCTTAATTGGTTGGTACGAGAATAATAGAGTATCGGCGTGGAGTAACGAAATCATTTTACCATTTTATCTACTTTTACAAATTTACTGGAAAACTATCTGCACAAATGATCAGTAATTTAGAAGGAAAATACAAGGATGACAAAGTGGTGAAAGATGATCCCCAGTTTGTTGAATACATACTTAATATAAACTTGACTAGTAATTTGTGTGGTTATTGTGATGTTATGATTTCCTAATTCTATCCTTGTCTGACTGCAACAACCCAATTTTAATATTTCTCAAGCCCACCATCATTGATGATCCATCTAACAACGGAAGAAAAGAAAGAAACATGGGACGGTTACATGGTTTTATTGTCAAACTCGCCGTGATTCTGTTGGAATTGGGGGGATTTAATTGTTGTTATCATACCTTGTGACTTTTATTGTTACTCCCTCCGTTTCTGGAAAAGTGTTACTATCACTTTTTCATTTTAGCTTAAAAATAGATCAATTTGAAAAAATGATAGTAACTCTTTTCCTGAAACGGAGGTAGTATTAAAAAGAACTCTCATAATTTCTCTTTAATTGTTGTTCTCTGAACTTGTGATTTTGATGTTTATTAAAAAGAACTCTCAGAATTTCTTAACTCTCTTTTGTTATTCACATTTTTTTTCTTTTTTCATTCTCCTTCTCTTACTCACTTACAAACCGAAAGATATAAATGCCTATTTATTGGCAAAACACAACCAGCCCTCGAATTCTCTTGAGACTTCTTTTCCTTATCTTTGACTAGCTAGTTTATGTTTCCACACTTACAATTAACTGACTTAATTGTCTAGACTTTTTTCTAGATTTTTCTATGTCGGAGAAAAATGAACCGTTACTATTATTTTTGTTTTTTGGTCTTGGTGGGAATGGATCTTAGGACCAAGTATTCACTAAGCAACACTAGCTCATTTTTCACTTTTGTATATGAACTTTTAGTCCCACATTGGAGAAACTAAACATGATTCCTCTCCTTATTACCAAGAAAATTGCATCTAAGGGAGAGCCCTTAGGGGTTTAGACTATTTTGTGGTTGGGAGAGGACTAAGGCTATGGGCTAGTTGGAACAAACATACTTTTCACATACGCATGGTGCTTCGCACTGAAGCACGCACGCTCGGGCTCGGGTGCGCTTGCGGCTGTGGTTGCGAGCGTAGCTGCGTCTACGGGACAACCAAGACTTACATTTTTAAACAGAAATTATTTCCTTAAGGAATTTAAAACTAAATTAAAGTTTGTTTTAAATATGGGGGGGCGTCTGACCCGACAAGAATTACTCTTGAACGTTTTAATTCCGTTTTAAGCATTAAGTCCGTGCTCCATGCACGGAACTGATTTCAAACATTATGTCCATGCTTCATGCACGGAATTGATTTCCATTAATATTATTCTCTTCTTTTGTCTATAAAAGAAGAAATGAAATCTTCATTTCAACTCACTCCAGAAGCAGCTACTATCCTATCTTCTTTTTCCCTCTTCTTTCTTTGTTTTGCGCACTGTTTGTTTATTTCCCTTCCATCTAAATTGTTGTTGAGTTCGTTTGAGGGTGACTAGTATTGTGCTTATACTAGTCATAACAGGCAGTTTTATCCTGGACACATCTCCGTTGTAGGGTATAAAATCTCTCATTCTTGAGGAGTACCTGCGGACTATTGTGTTAAGGACAATTTGCTGAGCAGGTGGCTCTGTCCATTGTGTGTATATCAATCAGTGATTTCTTAACCTTAACATCTTCTTCTGTTTAGCATTTCTATTGTTGCAGATTCAACAATCTTTACACAATAATAACTTCTTCTGTAACAATGGGTAAAAATGATATGGACAGACCAGAAAAATTCAGTGGAAAAGATTTCAAAAGATGGCAATCCAAGATGTTGTTCTTTCTGAGTTTTCATATGTTAGATGAATTAGTTCTGAAATCTTTTGATGAGACTTTGAATGATGCTGGAAATGAAAGGGAGTTGGAAAGTTGGGTTAGATAGAACTATATGGCTAAAAATCATATTTTGAATTGTTTAGAAGATGCATTGTATGATTTTTATAATGCAAAAGAAAATTTACTGCCTTTGATTTACGGGCTGCTTTAGAAGCAAAATATGAAGCTGAAACTGCTGGAAGTAAGAAGTTTTTGGTAGCCAGCTTCCTAGAATACAAAATGTCAAATGACAAATCTGTGGTTGATCAATTCCTTGAACTTCAGCGTATTATAAATGAAATTCTTGCTGAAGGTATGGTGATAGATGAAACGTTTCAAATGTCTGATGTGATTGAGAAATTACCGTCTTCTTGGTCTGAATACAAACGAAGATTGAGACATGAAACTGATGAAGTCAGTATGGTTGATTTGGGTAAGAAGATTCAAGTAGAAGAATTACTGTTCTCCAAAGACAAGAACATATCTTCCGCAAGGGACAAGTCCAACAAGGCTCATGTAATTGAACACAAGTCTTCCAATATTGAAAAGGGCAACAGCAGAAAACGCAACCCTAAGCCTGGTCATCACAAGAAAGGTATGTTTCAGAAACCCAAATCTGGTATTGGTAAAATTAAAGGTGGCTGTTATGTTTGCGAAACTCTTGGCCATATGGAAATGCATTGTAGAAAACGTAAGGACCTTAATAATAAGAAAAACAATGCTAATTTGGTTGAAAACAACAAGAACGAGTTTTCTGGCACGGTGTCTGAAGTCAATTTGGTAACCAATGTGAGAGACTGGTGGGGTAGACTCTGGTGCTACCAAGCATGTCTGTGGAAACAAAGATATGTTCACCTCCTATCAGAAGGTAGGGGAAGGGGAGAAACTCTACATGGGTAACTCATTCTAACATAGATTGAGGGAAAAGGCAAGGTTGGGCTAAAGCTCACTTCTGGAAAAACTCTCATATTGAATGAAGTTCTTCATGTTCCAGACATCTGCAAAAATCTTGTATCTTGTGGCGTTTTAGATGATAAGGTTTTTAAACTTGTTTTTGAATCTGGGAAAGTTATTGTCACTAAGGGTAAGGATTATGTAGGAAAGGGTTATAAGACTGAGGGTTTCTACAAACTAAATGTAACCTCTATTGAAATGAATAAAATTGATTCTTCTGCTTATGTTGTGTGTCATTGAATGTTTGGCATGGTAGACTTGGACATGTAAACTATAAGTCAATGAATAAACTGGCTAGAATAGGCTGCATACCCAAATTTAGTTTGGATAATGAACATAAATGTGAAATATGCGTAGAATCAAAATATGCTAAAAAACCTTATAGGAAAAATATTCAGAGAAATTCTAAACCCTTAAAATTAATTCATTCAGACCTAGTTGATATGAAATTAGTTCAAACTAGAGGTGGTAAGAAATGGTTTGTCACTTTTATAGATGATTGTATGAGGTAGTATCACATATATTTACTTAAAGGTAAGGATGATGCCTTAGAAGCCTTTAAGATGTATAAACTAGAAGTTGAAAACCAAATGAGTACTACCGTTAAAACTGTTAGGTCTGGCCGTCGTGGTGAGTATGTAATTCTTTTAGGATATTTTTGCATAGAACACGACATTATACACGAAGTAACCCCTCCTTATTCAGCACAATCTAATGGTGTGGCTGAACGGAAGAACCGAACCCTTTAGGAGATGATAAATGCCATGTTAATTAGTTCAGGATTACCAGCAAACCTGTGGGGGGAGGCTGTCCTCTCAGCTTACTATGTCTTGAACAGAGTACTCTTTAAAGGATCAGACAAAACTTCATATGAGTTATGGAAAGGTAGACAACCTTCTTATGCATATTTTAAAGAGTGGGGGTGTTTACCTAAGGTTTCCATTCCTCCACCTAAGAGAACCAAGATAGGACCCAAAACTGTTGACTATGCCTTCATAGGGTATCCTGAGCATACTACTTCATATAGATTTATAGTTGTGAGTTCTGAAATTTCTGAAATTGGTGTGAATACTATTATGGAATCTAGGGATGTTGTGTTCTTTGAAAATATTTTTCCATTGAAATCTGAATCTCGCATGATATGTGTTGATCCCCTAGATGTCCCTTCCACTAGTCAGACATTACCTTTAGAGGAAGATGGACTTGAATTTGAGCTTAGAAGAGGTAAAAGACTTAGAACTGAAAAATCTTTTGGGCCAAACTTCATAACATGCTTAGCTGAGACTGATCCACATACTTATAGAGAAGCCATGACTTCTTCTGAAGATCCATGGTGGAAACAATCCGCCATTATTGAAATGAATTCCATTATACAGAATGATACTTGGGAGATTGTAGATTTACCTCGAGGGTGTAAACCCATAGGTTGTAAATGGATCTTCAAAAGGAAACGTAAGGTAGATGGAACTGTGGAAAAATACAAAGCTATATTAGTACCTAAAGGATATAAACAGATAGAAGGTGTAGATTTCTTTGATACTTATTAACCTATTACGAGAATTACTTCCATTAGGATGTTAATTGCTATTGCTGCCACCATAACTTAGAGATACATCAAATGGATGTAAAAACAACTTTTCTAAATGGTGAATTAGATGAAGAAATCTATGTGGACCAACCTGAGGGATTTGTAGTGAAAGGTTGTGAAAACAAAGTCTGTAAACTGAAAAAATCTTTGTATGGTTTGAAACAAGCACCTAAACAGTGGCATGAAAAATTTGATCATGTAATGATTTCTAGTGGTTTTAAAATCAATGAATCTGACAAGTGTGTTTATATTAAACTTGTGAATGATGCTTGTATGATCGTATGCTTGTATGTTGATGATATGCTTATACTTGGTACAAACATGGATGTAATTAATTCCACAAGAACATACTAAATGAGAACTTTGACATGAAAGACTTAGGCCCCGCTGGTGTGATCTTAGGGATGAAGATTAGAAGAAATTCTAATGGATATAGTCTTAGTCAATCTCATTATGTTGAATATATGCTTAAAAAATATAACCAGTTTGATTGTAAACCTGCTTGTACTCCGTATGATCCTTGTTGTAGACTCAAAAAGAATAAGGGTAATGAAGTTTCACAACTTGAATATTTCACGTGTTATAGGAAGTCTGATGTATTTGATGAATTGTACGAGACCAAACATTGCTTATGATGTGAGTAGGTTAAGTAGGTATACCTGTAATCCAGGGCAGGAGCATTGGGATGCACTTATTAGAGTGTTAAGGTACTTGAAGTACACTTTGAACTTTTGTTCAAATTATGAGAGATACCCTGCGGTCCTTGAAGGATTTTGTGATGCAAACTGGATATCAGACTCAGAGGAGTCTAAGTCTACGAGTGGATATGTTTTCACTCTAGCATGTGGGTCTGTATCTTGGAAGAGTTCCAAACAGACATGTATAGCTCGATCCACTATGGAATCAGAGTTTATTGCGTTAGATAAAGCAGGAGAGGAAGCCGCTTAGCTAAGATGTTTTTTAGAAGACATTCTCTTTGGCATAGGCCTGTGCTAGCTATATTTATACATTGTGATAGTCAAGCTGCAATAGCTAATCCTAAAAACAGCAACTAAAATGGGAAGTCTATACACATTCGTAGAAGACATAATTCCCTAAAACAACTAATCTCAACTGGCGTTATTTCTGTTGACTTTGTGAGGTCTAAGGAGAATATCGTGGACCCTTTACGAAAGGTTTGTCCAAGGAGATAGTTAGTAATACATCAAGGGGGATGGGGCTTAAGCTCATTAAATAAACTTGCCATGAAGGATACTCAACTTAGCTGACTAGAGATCCCAAGATCAAGGTTTTGAATGTGACAACTAAATTGTGGTGGGTTAAAGGAAACACTATCAGAGAATTTCATTCTCTGTCCCTTCCCTATGGTGTAGACGTGATAGTGTGACTGCATGTGAAGGATGACTTTTTATTAAGTCTTAATGAGTTTATAGTTTCAATTTAAGATTGAAGTGGGGTGTAGCAGTAAACACTCTTGATAGAACTCACCTATCTGAATGAGGAAGTGGGTCGCTTCCTATGAGAACTGAGCTGATTC
The DNA here is from genome assembly GCA_023531435.1 of Papaver californicum. Classification (NCBI taxonomy): domain Eukaryota; kingdom Viridiplantae; phylum Streptophyta; class Magnoliopsida; order Ranunculales; family Papaveraceae; genus Papaver; species Papaver californicum. The sequence goes on from JAJJMC010019832.1 coordinate 6,174,293, forward strand.
TCTAGAGCATTCTGAGAAACGGAATACGTCCAGGGCAAAAATGGACACAACGGCACGAACTTGACAACACCTAGAGTGATATCACGCGTGGAAGTTATTGATGAACTACACCAAACGATGGAAGTTTAAGACATCGCATTCACTGTCCATCAAGTAGTTCCGGTAAATTTCTCACTAAGAAAAGGTTCAAGACCTTATGGACACCTATTGCCTAAAGTGGTATTTCTCGCTTTCTGATTTCTGATTTTCATCGGGTTTTCATTCATGTGGGGGATTGTTGGAGAAAAATGAATTATTATTATTATTATTGTTTTTTGGTCTTGGTGGGAATGGATCTTAGGACCAAGTAGTCACTAAGGAACACTAGCTCATTTTTCACTTTTGTGAATGAAGCTTTAGTCCCACATTGGAGAAACTAAAGATGATTCCTCTCCTTATTACCAAGAAAATTGCATCTAAGGGAGGGCCCTTAGGGGTTTAGACTATTTTGTGGTTGGGAGAGGACTAAGGCTATGGGCTAGTTGGAGCAAACATACTTTTCACACACGCGCGGTGCTTCGCACCGGAGCACGCACGCTCGGGATCGGGTGCGGGTGCTGGCGTAGCTGCGACTGCGGGCCAGCCAAGACTTACCTTTTTGAACAAAAAGTATTTCCTTAAGGAATTTAAAACTAAATTAAAGTTTGTTTTAAATATGGGGGGGGGGGGGCCCGTTTGACCTCACAAGAATTACTCTTGACCGTTTTAATTCCGTTTTAAACATTAAGTCCGTACTCCATGCACATAATTGATTTTAAACATTATGTCTATGCTTCATGCACGAAATTAATTGCCATTAATACCAAGAAATTTTTTCGCAAGATGCCCGTGCCGACGACAATTATAGCATTGTTGCTTGCTTTCATCAAACCAACAATCTTTTTCTAGTTGATTAGTCTTTTTACAAATTTTACATGGTGGATAATCCTTCTTCCATCTTGCCTCCTTGTAGTTTTTTGCTCCTTCTTCAGAAACCTCATTTTTTTCTTGAGTTGTATCACTAGACTTTCAAGTATTCATACTCAATTTTGACTGTAATGCACTCTCGATTAGAGCTTCATAACACCTGCTTAATCTTTGTTCATAGGCTTCAAGTGAACCCATAAGTTCTGTCACCGAGAGAGAATTGATATCTTATAAGTTCTGTCACCGAGAGAGAATTGATATCTTTTGACTCCTCAATGGCAGTTACTATTGTGAAGGATAATATATTAAAGTCTACGGGCATCCAACTCAAAACCAATTGGCAATGAGTGGAGTGGCCCTTCCATGTTATATTTTAAATTCATTATGAGGATATTAGCAATGTGGGACTATTATCCTTCACACACCCCCTCACGTGTAGGGCACTCTTTGTGGGCCTCTAGCACGTGGACCATTATATGTACGGGTAGCCGTTTGGCTTACTCACGTATGGGACCATTATATAGTCCCACATTGCTAATATCACTATAATTAACTTAAAATATAATATGGAAGGGCCACTCTACTCATTGCCAGTTGGTTTTGAGTTGGATGCCCGCAGACTTTAACATGGTATCAGAGTCAGACCTGTACGAGAGTAAGCCCAACAACTACCCGTATATACAATGGTCCACGTGTTAGAGGCCCACAAAGAGTGCCCTACACGTGAGGGGGCATATGAAGGATAATAGTCCAACATTGCTAATATCCCCATAATGAACTTAAAATATAATATGGAAGGACCACTCCACTTATTACCAATTGATTTTGAGTTGGATGCCCGCAGACTTTAACTATAAGATCAATAAGTATTTTCTAAATCTCTTCTTAAAGATTGTAGTTTAATCGTACGTACCTTCTCATTCCCTTGAAACTCCTCCTTTAGTGTAACTCACGCATCTTTTGTCGTTGTAGCTCCCATTATTCGTGGAAAAATTGTATCGTCCATTGCCATCTGAATTGTATACAAGGCTTTGTGATCTTTCAATTTCAAACTCTTCAATTGTTTTTGATGTTCTGAAGTTGTTGTTGTAGCCTCATTCATGATTACACCGCTTTCGACAACATCCCATATGTCTTGAGATAGAAAGTATGTCTTCATCTTAACACACCAAAAATCATAGTTTTCTCCGAAAAATATTGGAACTGGTACGGAATGGTTTGAACCATTACTTGTCGACATGATAGCAAGCGGAAATAAACGCCTGTTTCAATCGAAATGGTTTGAACCATTATTTTTTCCTAAATTAATGAGTTTTTAGCGAGTGATTTCTTACCAGCTAGCTGCAAGCAAGCAAGCAGCTTTCAATGATCACGGCTTTATCAGATGTTTTTGTTGTCTATTTAACAAGCTTCTAATCACTGTTGCTGGGATTTGGAATATAAAATGTAAAGTGATGTGTACTTGATTACATCGTAGAGATTAAAACCACATCCTTGTCAGTTGCATGGGCTACTTCCCTCAGTAGTCTCTCAGTGTTTAGCTCTTTCATTTTCCTATCATTTTTTGTGATCATTAAGGTTTTGACTTCGTAGTCTATCTAATTTGAGATGGCTTCATCATAAGCTTATTACACAAATACACTATTCAAAGAAGAAGGTCGGAGAGAAATAAAGAGATACCAGTAGTCTTAACATTACATGTATTATTGCAGAAACATAACCTTATGTGGTAATACATACATCAACATCAACATCGTTCTCGAAGTTAAGGAAGAAATTTCAAACAAATGCAAAGACTAGGAGAGTTAAGTTAAAACTAATTGTTTCTTTCGTCCAATGGTGGGTGTGCTTGGGTGCATGGCTGGTCAGGTTGGTACATAAGTAGGCTTATTAGATTGCTGAGGCAGATTTGACATCCAGAATACCGATACAAACAGGAAAAACATCAACTGCACAGCCAAACAGAAGCAGTACTTGTAAATGCTGTCTTTCATCTTCAAAAGCTTTTCTTTATCTTCTAAAATCACCTCCTCTTCTCTTTCTGCCTTCAGTAACAGCACATCTCCTTTCTCTGAGCCAACTAATTTCGATCGTGACTGCTTTTTACTACCCCTTGTTTTTCTTAGTTCATCTAGCAGCTGGTAGTGCTCCTTTTCAGCTTCTACCATCTTCTTCAAGAGAGTCTTAATCTCATTCTCCATCTCTGTGCTCTTGTCTCTTAGATACTGTAAACTCTTACTACTACTAATGCTACTCCTACTCCTACTCCTACTCCTACTCCTACTCCTACTCCCACCTGATTCTTCTTTCACCCAGTCATTCTTACTTAAAATCCTTTCGAGTTCAGCAATCTTAGATTCGGTAGCGGCAAGCATAGCTTATGTCTCTTCAAGTTTCCTTCGTAAAACATTCAATTTACTACTTGTCTCCATATCCTCAATGCCTGAAAATAGCTTTTGGTCCGAATAGTGGCCCCCATATATTACTTGATCAATAGAACAGATCTTTGTGTTCGAACTGACTACGCATCTGGATTCATTAAACGATGTTATCTGGTTGTTCCCCATCTCTCTAAAATGTTCAATTTCTGCAAAAATGTCACATTTGAGTTTTCATCACCATAACACTTTTTAGATGCAATTCCAATATAGGAGTAACATACAAACACGATTTTTCCAAAGCATGGATCAGATGAAGTTACAAGTTTATCATTGTCTTGGACAAAGTTCAAATGCTAATGCATCTTTGGTCAACCAAGAATTTCTATGCTGCCCCCATCTTTTTCAGCATATCATTCAAACACAAAAATGAGGAAAACAGATTATGCAGTGTTATGTGTGCCATGATCTACGTTTTTATATTCTAAAAGAAGCCAGAAATCATAAAAGACGGCTACGAAATGTATTAGTAAAATTCTGGTAGTTACTTGAACCAAAGGTAAAAAGTACAGTGCTGGAAAGAAAATGGGGATCAAGTTTGATATTGTTGTTTTTTTAATTAAAATTTCTTCGGATCATACATGTTCCAAACAGATAGGCATAGAGCAGAGCCTGTTCTTCCCAATTTTCGTGGTCCAGCCGGTTTTCCTACTAACTCCTAGGACTCGTGCAAATTCACAAAATAGGATCACAGAATGATTATGAAGCAGTATCTTCGACAACAAAAGACGCACACACGGAGCAAGTATTAAGCATAAACAAGTAAATAGGGAAGAACAGCACACCTTTTTCAAGCGCCTCTTGCACGGACTGAAGTAAAACAATGGATCCTACCAATGGATCACAACTTGTTGGCTGCTGCTGACGACTCTCACTTTCTTTAGGTTTTCCTTTTTCTTTTGGTTTCCATGACAAGCTGGCAGCTAAATCATATTGTGAAGCATCTTCAATGCTGTCGCCCCCACTTCCTTTGAAGTACTCAATTTGCACTTCCTCACAAGGCAGTGGCCTATCACAATTCACCTCATTATGCGTTCCTCTGCTAGACATTTCAGAAGAATTCCTTACCCCCATGGAGGCGACACTTGAGCTTCTCAAATTAGTGTATGAGTGATCCTTCTCTGGTTCAACTGCTTCTCCTCGGTGCTTCTTCTTACTTCTAGCGACCCCACCTTTCCTGTGTTCACCTATTGGAACTGAATCGCTAGAGGACGATTTTTCTTTTGGATTGCATAGCTCACCATTTTCTTGAGTTAATTCCGATTCTAAGGATTTGTCAAACTCCAGTTTCGCAACACTGGCTGCTGTAGAAGACATACTACCACTTAGATCCTCACTGTTGTTGTTGGAATCACCGTACATAGAACTTGACGACCCAATCATCATACTCAACCTAGAACCTGAACACCCCTTGAGGCCAAGTGGCAAAATCATCAGAAACGCCACCTTGACTCATTACCAGTAGACGACATTCCAAGGAAACAACACGCTCATCTTGGGCTCTTGAGAACGCAATGGCGATAGGTGGCATACAATTCAAAACACGTGGTTCTAACGCCTCTGTCCACCTTTTCCTTCTTAGAATCTCTTTATATCCTCTACCATTTTTTGACCCATACCCTGTTGGTTTCTCAGTTCTAATCCCTTTCCCGTTAATCTTCGCCAATGAAGTTTCCGTTTTGGAGTGTTGTCCTGAACCCAAATTCCAAGCCTCAACAGAATTCATCTTGATCTGAGGTTTTTCGTTTTCTTAGGAGAATTTTCTTGCTTTTCATCCACATTTCTAGTGTAGAAAGTAATCATCTTACACCTCCAATTGCTAATAATAACGTAACTGCAAAGAGATAAAGTACTCCTAAATATAGATGAAAATCCAATCCAAACTAAAACATCAAAACAGTTCTCAACAAACTCCCATTTCTTGCTCTTGAGTATTGACCATAAATACATCTATATAACCCACAAACCCTCATCAGAAATTGAACATACCTCCAACGCCAACCAATTAAAATCTAGGATCAAGCATCAAAGCTTGTTTGCACGCAGATTTTTTTTATCAAACTTCAAAGTCAGGGTCAATATTAGACCAGTACTTCCCACTTGGACCTGATCAGCAAGAGATGAATGGAATCCAGTGCGTCCCACATACCATTGCAAGCTCTGCATATATTATGTCAAGGAAAGAAGGCCCTGTGGGGCTCACCAAGCACGGTCCCAACATGTTGGAGGAAACTGGAAAGAGACTACTTCTTAGTATTAGCAGACCTGTCTAACTCTCAAGCCATAAGAATGTGTGAATGAAAGAATGTGCAGAGTTCCAAAAATACTTGTTATAGAACTTATATTCAAGCTTAGAAACATGACATAACAAGTATTTTCAACAGCAATGTTACCCAAAAAGCAGTAACATTTTGAAATTATTTCCTCAAAATTCTCTTCAGTTATTTGTTGGAGTACACACTCCTCTTCTACCTGAAACTGTTGCATAGCCTTTTCATAAGCAGACAGCATTTCTGATTCAACCACAGACTCCTCATTATCGATATTTGCATCATCATTATTGGTACTAATACCAGTACTGAATTTCGATCTTTGTACTCGATATACTGGCACTGGTAAAGAATTGAAACTACCAAATTTAGGAGTAGCATATGCTTCTGAAGAGTAGTAGTTGCATACTTGTTGATGTTTCCCTGCCACTTTACCATCATCAAGCCATTCTCCTCCCATCCCCACAACGGCTGCAGGAAATTCAGTGTTGGACGCTGACAATGATGCTGGATTGGCTATGCTCAGTGAAGCAAGGTCCTTAGCCATGGCCTTTCTTCTCAATCCATTTTCCTTTGCAAGTACTGCTTTTCCCTTTCTAGGGGTACTTTCTTTATTAGCTTCGATAACAAATGGTGTCGGGTCTTCTGCAATATTCAACATGCTCTTATCCTTCTCGACTGCATTGTCCTCTTTGCCGATACAACCATGACATGTAGTCTTGGACGAACAAGCTACGCCATCATTTGGGTATAGATTTGAATTTGGCACCTCCTGTTCTTGAAGCAGTTTATTTCGTTCAACCAATACATCTAGCAATTTCTCTCGTTCACCAATTCATCATACTCTTGTAATGTGTGGAAGTGGAAACTTTTTGATTTGATTAGTATACCCATGTCCTTATCGTCACTGTTTTTGTTGTTACGATTGTTGGATTGGTGGTGCTTGGCAAAGTTGCTTTCCGTTGAGGATGACAAGTTATGCTCAGTGAAACAATGGAAGCTTTTGGACCTTTTTCTAGTAATAACATTATGATTAGGCATTGGTTCCAGCTCATTTATTGGCGATGATAGTAATTGATGTTGCTCCTCTTGACCGTCTTCCTCCTCTAGGCCAGACATCAACTCCCAAGAGTCGACCGTGTCATTATAAGTAGGCGAGACTATGGACGATTTCGCGTATCCACATCGCTAGATTGGTCATCTGAATATGGAGAAGTAGTACTTCCAGAGTTTTTTTTGGTTCCCATATTATCATCATTAGCAGAGAAAACAAGTGTATCTAGCACATCATCATCAAGTATACAATTATTATAAGGTTTATCCTTCTTCCTTTGAAATAACGTCCTTTGAGATTGATTCATCAAGTACTCTTCTCGATAGCTTCTCGATTTAATTATGATTTTCGAAGAAATGCATCCCATTTTTTCCTCACCCCTAAAAAATGCTCAACTATATGATCCTATATGCATATATTTACAGCTTCTGCTGCTGCTTAAGATAATCGATTAAACAGAACCAAAGAAAAAAGATGAAATCAGGAAAAACGTACTGGGGATTTGCTCCTTCAGCTCTCTGGATTCTGATCTTTCTGGAGGCAAAAGATTTTGTTGAAAGAAAGAGAGAGATAGAGATTGTGAAATAGTTGAAGCCAAAAAATGATAATAATAAACAAACAGGTCTGAAAACAAGTATTGGATTGGGGACGATGGAGTAGATGGAAGGTAGTAGTAAACCATCACCAACAATTAGACCTTGTATCCAAGTAGTTTTACTAAATTACTTTCGCTTCCCCATTGCAAACCTGTTATTTTGGGTTTTTTTTCTGAAAACTCTAATTTCATACCCAATCGATTAATGTTCATCTCAATCTTTAGTTGATACCGATTAGGTTAAATCAGAAAAGGTTTATCCAACCCTTTCCAACCAGAATCATTACAAGAAATGAGTCGCAAGTAGTTCCCTTTTGAGGTGCCGGGCCTAGTAGCCGGACGGGACCGAATCAGGTTGGTGTTTTTAATTTGGGTATGTTTAGAATAGCTGCTAATGATGGATTAGGTTTCTTCTGTTTTTTCCCGGCGACTCCGGGGAGTGATGCTTCTTCTAATCTTATGGCTAAGGTTTTTTTTTGTTTTTTGTTTTTGTTTTTTTTAATCCCCTTAGAGCATCCACAATCACGCGACGATATCCAACGATCAAAGATCAAAAAATTTGATCTTTGATCCGTCTCAAAAACAACGGGGTATGATCAAGCGAGGGCATAGGATTCCGCTTGAACGTAAGCGAAGTATCAAGATGCCGCTTGAAAAGACGGACGAGGGACTACTAGCTCGCCTGATACAAGCGAGATTCTGCTCTATCGCCTACAAAAAAAAAACACGGGCGGAGTACCAACATTTCGCCCACTAACTAAGCGAAACATCAGAGTTTCGCTGGTAGGAACGAGAGGCCAAGATTTCGTCTATGTATTGTGCGGATAACTCGTGTAAAAATTGTGCAGGGCGAGATGCAGGGATACCGCTTGGGTAGAAGCGGAAGCTTGGAATCCCGCTTGGATGAGTAACATACCCGGGCGAAATTATAAGGCCCCGCTTGGTACTAGGCGAGATCTCAAGATCTCGCCCGTGTACTTTTTTTTTTTTTTTTTTCGGTATAAACCCTACCTTTTCTTCCCACCACCAAGCGAACCCTTGGGGTCTCGCCCAACTCCAAGCGGAGCCTTGGGGCCTCGCCCAACTCCAAGCGGACCCTTGGAGTGCCGCCCATGTCCAAGCGACTCGGTAGCATCTCGCCCGTGTAATGAAATTTTAGGCGAAATCTCTGCTATTCGCTTATGAGTAGGCGAGCTTCTGGTTACTCGTCTGGTGGAGCGAAAGTTTAGCGTAACGCTTGAGCTGGCGAAATGTCAACCCTTCGCTCGTATTTTTAAGCGAGATGCTGGTCCGTCGTTTGTTCACAAGCGAGGGAGTAGAGTTTCGCTCGACTATAACTTTTGATCGTCGATCAGCGACTTCTTTTAATCCTGAACAGTGATTTTCAACGATTATAAACTAAATTTAATCGCACCGCTGTGGTTGAATTTTACCGATCATCGATCAAATTAAATCTTTGATCGACGTTTTGATCGATGATTGTGGATGCTCTTATGATTGGATAGTTAAGTTTCGTCTTAGGAAGTAGGGTTTTAATTATAAGTTAGGTTATCCTCTGGTTTTTCCCGTTCGATTTTTTTGGTGGCTGTTTGGAATTGGTGTTTACTGCATTTTTGCATTGATGATTCTTTAAGTCATTAACAGATCAATTTTGGAGATAGAAGAGAGGTTTAATGGGTAGTTTTTTTAAAAGAAAAGGTGAAGATTTATTTAGTTTCCTTGCTCGATCTTTCATCGGGGAAGAAGATGTGTCAAATCGGCGGTGCCGGTGTGTGGAATCGACGTCAAGTCGGTATGGAAGAAAATGAGATTTTCTTGGTTTCGAAGTTTTGCATTGAATAGGAAGACTGATATAGGGGCTCCCATATCAATAGAGGGGCTCCAATAATAAGACGAAATAGTGACACTATGAAGTAAAACTCAAAAACCCCTTATCCATAATATTTTCACAATACCCAAATCATCCCTGATTAGTAATATTAATTACATTAATTAGTTTAAACTAATCATGATTAATTAAACATAATCTTTTACCTAATCAAATGATTTGAAATTTTTTTTTTTTGAATTTGTGTTTGGTGGGAAGAAAAACTTGATGAAATCAAGATTTGAAAGATTCAAATTTTGTTGTTCAGAAAATTTACGGTTGGGTTTCATGTATAACCCAACCGTAACCATAAGAAAACCGAAGAACAACATTTTTGCCCAGATTTACGGTTGGGTTTTCAACAAAACCCAACCGTAAATCAAAGAACAATGATGAACACCATCTTTTGTGAAAAGTTACGGTTGGGTTTTAAACCAGACCCAACCGTAAGTAGAAAAAAATAATGAACACCTTTTTTCCCATAGTTACGGTTGGGTTTTCAACCAGACCCAACCGTAAGTAGAAGAAAATGATGAACTCCATTTTTCCCATATTTACGGTTGGGTTTTTAAAGGAAAAACCAACCGTAACTCATCCTTTTGGGAATTGATTTTTTTTGTTAAATTTGAGTTTTAAAAATCAAAATTTTGAAATAATTCAATCATTTTTACTAGATTGAAGGTAAATTGGGTGTTTGAAACAAAGAAAAAACAAAAAACACACAAATTAGATAATCCAAATTTGTGCTATCCAGTAGAATTTACGGTTGGTTTTGGCTTATAACCCAACCGTAACAATTCTGTTAATATTTGTTCCAATTTCAACACATAATTACGGTTGGTTTTGCCTTAAAACCCAACCGTAGCCAGTACAGTTTACGATTGGGTTTGGCTTATAACCCAACTGTAATAGATTATGTTAATTTTTGTTTCAATTTCAACACAGAATTACGGTTGGGTTTTGCCTTAAAACCCAATCGTAGACAAGTTGTGAATTTATTACGGTTGGGTTTAGTAATCGTACCCAACCGTAAGTGGTCCTGTTAACTGTTTTTTGATTTTCAATATACTCCAAATTGGGTTTAAAACACAACTTTGTAACTTATTCCTTCTATTGTAATAGATTTAAAGTAGTACATTAAAGGAAAAAAAAAAAGGAAACGAAATACAATAGACCATTGGATGATTACACTTAAACACTTAAAGATAATGGCGATAATCAAACACCCGACTTGTTTCCATAATACGGTAGCAATCTGTATGCTTGAACTCCTCCCCATATTTGATTCTATACTGCTCCATAGACAACACATGCTGAAAAAAACAAATCAATTATTAGTTTGAGTTTTTGAAATCTCTTTTTAATTAACGATTTATTAATCGACAAACTTACTCTTTCCACACCGTTCTCGTAGGGATTTGCTTCGAATCTCATTTGCTTTTCCAGTTTTAAGTTGTTCATTTGTCGATACAACGTCTCTAACCGTCTCTTGATGGCTCTCCACGGCCTATGATTTACATTCCCCTCTAATGCCGCAAACATTCGAAATACCCGCTTCCACCATTCTTCGGTATCTTGACCCTCATACCAATTTTGTTGTGAAACAACGTTGTTATTGTTGTTATAGAAGGCTCTATCGTAAGCATGCTCTAGCATCGTATGCCACGCTCGAACAATTGCAACATCTTCATCATTCGTGTATGTGTTTACCATTTTTTAGTGGTTGAAAGGGTATGGTGAGAATAATGAGAAAGTCTAGAATTATAATGAGAATGAAAGGGATAGAGAATAATGAGAAAGTGACAAGTAACGGTTTCCTTTTATAGGGAAAAAGGAACCAACGGCTAGATTTTTAAAACAAAAAATCTGTTGGAATTGTGTACTTTAAGGAGACGGAAATTCAGACATTTTGAGAATCCCGCAGAATTTACGGTTGGGTTTTGCCTTGAATCCCAACCGTAACCTAGTTGCTTTATTTGTACAATTTTTGTTACGGTTGGGTTTAGTAATATAACCCAACCGTAAATATGAATGTTTGTAGTATGGATTGTAGTTACGGTTGGTGAGTCATGGATTACGGTTGGGTTTTTCTCAAAACCTAGCCGTAAAAAAATAAGTACAAAAGGTGGTCCATATGTTACGGTTAGGTTTTAAGAAAAAACCCAACCGTAATACTCAAACCAAATTTTTATGGACGCTCTTTGTTACGGTTGGGATTTTCTACAAACCCAACCATAAGTTGTTTTTAAAAATTGGCGCAATTTATTTACTGTTGGGTTATCTATTGAAACCCAACCGTAATATCCCAAACTATTCATCCTTCCCTTTGATTTACGGTTGGGTATTGAAAATAACCCAACCGTAATTTTTCTCCAATACTTTACGGTTAGGTTTTGAGAAAAACCCAACCGTAACTCACATGTAGCTGATGTGCACATCAGGCTACATATGAATTACGGTTGGGTTTTCCTCAAAACCTAACCGTAAAAATATAAGTACAAAAGGTGGTTCAAATGTTACGGTTAGGTTTTAAGGAAAAACCCAACCGTAATACTCAAACCAAATTTTTATGGGCGCTCTTTGTTACGGTTGGGATTTTCTACAAACCCAACCGTAAGTTGTTTTTAAAAATTGGCGCAAATTAGTTACGGTTGGGTTATCTATTCAAACCCAACCGTAATATCCAGAACTATTCATCTTCTTCCCTTTGATTTACGGTTGGGTATTGAAAATAACCCAACCGTAATATTCAAGAACATGAAATATTACGGTTGGGTTTTGACACGGACCCAACCGTAATATCAACTGTGTGCAACATTTTTTGCCCAAAATCATGATCAAACATGCGAATAAATCAATTACAAGTTCTAAGAATACATGGGTTTTCTACAATACCTTAGATACACCACTGTTGGACTTTTCGGTGCTTGATTTTGCTTGTCACTGTCGATTTCTTGTTGAATCTCTTGATTAGGTTGAAAGGAACAGGGTTGATTGCCATCACTGCTACCTTGAACGCCTTTAGTATGCTTCTTCATCTCGAATTGTTGAGTTGAGTTTAATCGTCGATGAATTTTACGAATCGCCGATGAATCGAGGGAGATTACGGTTGGGTGATAGGTTTTCTTTTGTTTAAGTTTTTAAAAGTTATGATTTTTTTTAAAAGAGTTTAAGTTTTAATTGGTATAAGGGTAAAATGGACATTTAACTTTACCCCCTAGGACATCCCTTATCGTAAAATTGGGTCACCTCGGCTCAACTGGGAGCCCCTCTATTGATATGGGAGCCCCTATATCAGCCTTCTTGAATAGCGCCCCTATAGTTTGCTTCTGTCCGGAGGTAAAGTAGCGACGTGTTGTTGCTACTTTGGTGAAATTAGTAGTGTAGTGTAGTCAGCTTTATTTTCGAATGGCGGAAGTCTTGGAGTCGTTTCTTTTGGGCCCTGATCCAGCCTTGGTTGTTGAAAAGTGTTGTGTTTATCTTGTGTATTCAAGATGGTTTTCAAGTGGGTAGAACTTAGAACCTTGGACGCGAGTTTTTTTATTTTTTTAATTTTTTAGACCTGTTTTTTATTACTTTGAGATTTTGTCCAGCCTATCCCTTCTAAAAAAATACATCATCGAGCCAATATCGTTATTTGATAAATACATCATAGTGCTAAGGTATTATTATACCGTGATACATTATCGAGAATGCATCACCGAGCCAAGAATGCTTGGCTTTGGCAAGAAATATTTATTTTCGGCCTTGCAGTCGATGGATAGCCCTTACCTTTCAAATATTTATTTGTGGAAATGCAAATAAAACATATATATGGAGGGAGCTTTGCTTGAATGTGCATGAGCGGTAATGCACATATAAATACGATGTAGCCTATAAGATGGACATACTTGATGCTCATCAGCGTGTTTAACTGTAGCTTACCCGAGAATGCTTCGCTTGGCTTTGGCAAGAAATCTTCAATTGCGGCGTTGTAGTCGATGGATGACCCCTACCTTTCTAATATTTGTTTGTATAAATGAGAATAAAACATATATAGGGAGAGAGCTTTGTTGGAATGTGCATGAGCGGTAATGCACATATAGATATGCGAAGTGGCCAATACGTTGGAGCATACTTGATGCATAAGCATCAATATGTTTGTAGCTTAACCGATGAAGCTTGAATGTGCATGAGGAGTAATGCATATGTAGATATGCAAAGTAGCCTATACGTTGGAGCATACTTGATGTATAAGCATCAATATGCTGGTAGCTTACCGATGAAGCTTGAATTATGCGAAAGCATCTTTCGATCGTGCTACGTACTTGATAATGCATATTTGCATAATAAATAGCGATAGTTATGCACAAGCTAGTGCATACCTTGCGAAATCCCTCTGGCCTACACGGACTAGGCTTTGCTTGGCCTTTGGCCTTGCGATGAAGTTGGAATCGAAGTTGGCTTTTCCTTAATAGGCTTAAGTTGCTTGTCCCTTTCGAATCGACCCTATGATGAACTACGGTCATGCTTGATCACATCAAGGTACGGGTTGGGTACGTAGGCAGCCGCAATGCAATGCATTGAGGTGCAACACCTTGTCTCTCATATCATCTAATTTGGGAGATGATTGCGACATTATGGTAACTCATATCGTCTAGCTCGACAAAGGTAAGCAAGAGATGATTGTTGCCACACTCGATGGGGTAGTTGCAATTCCATTTGATGGATTGTTCATACTTCCCTGGAACCGTCGCGACATGGAATGGCATGTGCCTGGATGTTGCACCCTTGGCAAGAACAAGATAAGTGCAGGCTCCAGCGCATGGTCGAAGCAGAATTGATGAAGCGAAAGCTTAGGATTGAAATAGCCTAGGTATTGGTCCAAGGCGTGAGTTAGGCCTAGACAATGATCGAAATTATGTGATGCTTGCCAAAGGCATCCCCCTTAGCTTGTATAACCTTCAACCCTTGGTATAATGAGGGTAAGTTGGAATTGTAGGCTAGTTAAAGGCATTCACCATGGGCTTTAATGTCCTTGCACCCTTTGTAGGTCAAGGGTGAGTTGGAACGATATGGAGACTACGATATAAGTACCATGCTTGCAAAGCATGTTTGAAAGGGAAAATATACCTGGAACGGTATTGTAAAACCCCTTATCCTAGAACAACTTATCCTATAGTGTATGACTTAGGTTAGTTGGTAGGCTAGTGACTCCCATAAACGGTTAGGAATGTGGGTGTAGTTAGGAATTCGTGGGAAAGTTCAAGTAAAATTAGGAAAGTTGACCAAGTGTATATATTAGAAGATTAGGGTTATTTTTCTTCACGTATGAACTCACAAATAAAATAGCCTCCTAAAGTATTCTTCCTCTATTTTTCTTAGATGCCGCAAGAGAGATTTTGAAGAAGTAGAAAGACGGATTTAAGAAGCATAATTGAAGTTTATAGAGAGATCGTCGTAGTAGCGAAACAGGTAGGTTCTCTAATCCTTATTCCCATTATGATTGGTATGTTAACTGTAAGTAGTTTCTTATTAACATGATGGATTTAAAAAAAAGGGTTTGCTTTTATTGTTGATGCAGTAGTTAATTAAATTCCTTATAAATATGTATTGTGTTAGATGTGGTTTAAAAACATCTAGATACAGACGTCTACAATGGAATTTTCATCTGACTATAAATTGGATATGAAGTAATTAGATCAGGTGTTCTCATGATTATTTATAAGACAGCCATATACATATACATGCCGTTGCATACATTGATTCTCCATGTAAAGTTACTGTATTGATTGTATTGATGGGGTTTTGTCTTTGTGAACTTTTTTTTTCAGGATCCACTTAACCATTTAGTGCTAATTGATTTTGATATAGGCTTAATCTTGTAGTTGCATTGGATTGTAATCCGGTGGTTCTAGCTAACTAATGAATATTAGGAGTCTTTGTGAATGGTAAGCTACCTATGTACTGATTTCTTTTGGTGTATGTATATGTGTAGTCCATACATACCTAATCATGAACAATTTTATGAGATGTGCATGGGCAGTTGACTATGATATGATTTTTGTCATTCTGTGTCAGTAGTACTGGGTTTATGCTTTAAGTTTTATCAATCTGTGATACTGCCTGTAGGACTTCAAGAACTGTTGGTGTATTGAAGTGATCATTAGAGTTTTGGAAGTAAGTTTGTATACAGTGTAGCTATAGGTTTGAGTTTTTATACCTTTCGAATGTATGACGACCTCATTAGACCCTAATAATACTAGTACATGCATATAGCACACTATTTGGAGTTTAAAACATATTCATGTATGTTGCTTTATCCATGTATGCTCTTAGTTTAAGATAGTGGAGATGAATGTAGTTATAAGTATAAGAGAATGATGATTACTCTTGGGAAGTAGTTGTGTGTTTACAGTTGAAGTGATGATTTCTCTTGGGTAGAGATTTATACAGTGCTATCGTTTGAACGTAGACTCCTATTACATCGTTGGCGATGTATACAGTGCTAATTACATCGTTGGCGATGGAGGTAGACTACTTTTACAGTCGATATTTCCAGGTAGAGATTTATACAGTGCTTTCGTTTGAAGGACAGGTTAAGGGCATAGTCCCTTGGGCAGTAGTTGTGTGTAACTGCCATAATGATGTTGTTGTTGTATTCCAATCAATAAGGTGACATCATAGTTGGGTGTATGATTATAGTTAGCAGTAAAAATTTGTGTGTAAAATTAATTGTACTTATGTTGACCGTCGTCCTTAGTTGGCTCGACTCCCAGAGGCTGTTGGGCGATGATCGAGGGGTCGCCTAGAAGATATGGATCTATTATCTTGAATGGGGTCGACAACACTTATCTTCCTACGTACTGTAGGGAATTAAGTGGACTACGCAAGGGTCGATAAGTGTCGTCGTATGGTTAGAAAATGAAACTATAGAGAGGGGAAGTCGATTAGTTTCGTGGGTGGGAAACCCATTTTCGTTTCTTTTATATACAACTGTTTTGTGTTCCTTTGTGTTTTTCCTGGATTCTATAAGGTTCTATATTTTTTTTAGGTCGTCGACCTTGCTATTTTCAAAGAGATACTCCTATAAACTATTTTTAACTTTACGAAGTCATTTCATGAACCTTGTTTTTCTAGCTTATTCGTAAAAGGGCATAAGGGTGCGAGAACCTACTTTAAGTTGGGTCTGACCCAACTTACTATTATTTTCAGGGAACAATGGTCGCGGAGCAACCTAACTAGTAGAACGACTTTTGTTCCGGAAAGCTACATCATATTTGTCTTCAAGGTGCTTAAACAATCAAATGTTTTATAGTTTGTCTTTAAATCCAGACTTCTTTATTTTAATTAAGATTCTTATCATTTAAATTAAATAACCGACCTGCGTGTCGAAGATAGACTATTTTTTAAAGACTTTCTTTTTACCAGTTTTCTTTTATAACTTTCGTCTTTTGTTTAAATAGGATCCTTGTTTTTTAAACCTATTACCTTTAAGAGACTCACACGATAGCCGGATCTCCATTTGTTGGCTTGAAGGTTTTGAGTGTGTAAAGTCTTCCATGAGTATGTCACACTTCTGTTTTAGGGCGGCCGACCTAGAATTATGAGGTGCGGCGTTACAGGTATAAACGTAGCTTGAACGATGTGGGAACTACGTTTCAAGTATAATGCAGACAAGGCATGCTTGGAAAGCAAAAATTTACCTGCAGTTTCCAGTGAGAAGTTAAGCTATAAGGTCCGGAGACTCTCTTTAAATTCACGCATCGGGGTGCCCAGCGCAGCGCGGTGGGGCAGAATTTTTCGGTCCGTGACAAATCCTATAATATTTATTCGTTGAAGAAGTATATTTTGTCAAATAGAAAAAACGGTTTATTACTTTTTCACTCTACCGGGTTACTTCCTTTCTTAATTAATCCATCAATTTTCCGCAACTTTATATATACCCTTATTGATTCACCACTGTATTTGGTGTCGCTTTCAGCATAAATATGGCACCTCAACATCCCTAATTTTATTGTTAATTTATATATAAGTTTTATTGTTCCTACTTCTTGTTCTTCATAATTCATACTATACTTCTTACTATTTTTATGGGCTTCTGATATTGGCTTCTAATACCAGATATCTTTATCTTGTGGGCTTTGACTGGGACTTGTTTCCTTAGAGGATAATAGAAGACTACTTTTCCTAAAAAAAGCCGGAAGATCCTTCCTAACTATTTTCTCTAAACCTCAACCTTCTACCAAAGCTTCAACCCAACGTTTTTATCAACTAACCTTCCATCTCATATTTTTCCTTCTATGTACATTGTAACAATTCTTCTTCTTACATTGTACTTCAATCTGTCTCTTTTCTTAAAGGTCATTCTTTTACTTCCTCAAGATTTCTTCTGTTTCATTCTTTAAAGATTCAGCAGCGCTGCTCAGCTTTTTTTTTTTCATAAGCAGTCAATTAACCAACAACAAAACAACACCTGCGTGGATTATCCTCGTCGCACACCCTTAATTTTATTTCTTTCAGAAACCTTAGCTAACAACAACTATATGAACTCCCTTGAACATTGCTTAAACTTCTAAAGTCACTTTTCGGTACCTAAAATTGGAAGACGCGGAGGATTATGCTTATTTTGGAAAGAGGATCTAAATGTGTGTATATTACTATATTCCCAAAGTTACATGCATGCTTTAATCACTCCACCTCCACCAAACCACCCATGGTTATGCATTGGTATTTACGGCCCACCCCGTTAAACAATTTTCCCTAATATCAACTCCACCACTCCTTAAATATTACTAGGAGACTTCAACGATATAACAGACCAGTCGGAAAAAAAGGAGGAAGACAGGCAACGTATACGCAGTCTCAATATTTTCTCACAGTGATAAATCAGATGGGATTTATTGATATGGGATTCACAGGAGATCCATATACTTGGTCAAACAATCAACTGGGACAAGTCAGTATTCTAGAAATCCTAAATAGAGTCTTAGTCACACAACATTGGCGAACAGGTAACCCCCATGCAGGAATTACTCATCTCCCTAGGATAGCTTCTGATCATGCACCAATCTTTCTTCAAACAAAAATGATTGATCGGAGAGGAACAAAGAATTATAAATTTGAACATCTCTGGCTCACCAACCCGAAATTAGGGTAAGTGGTAAACAATGCCTGGACTCAACAAACAAATATAGAACCAGCGCTGGACCTGCAATTGAAACTCATCATAACCATTCAAGTTCTTACTCAATGGAATAAACAAACTTTGGCTACCTCCCAACAATGATCAAGAACTCGACAACACAAATAAAGTTAGCGCAACAACAATGCTCTAATCAACAAAGGAGATGAGCAGGAGTACTGGCTGTTACAGGAAAAAGAACTCAGAAGTCAACATTTAACCCTGCTCCAATGCCATGCGACCTACTGGCAACAAAGATCCATAATTCAATGGCTACAATTGGGTGACAATGATAAAACCTTCTTCCATACCAAAGCAACCATTCATCGGGGATATAATAATATACATCAACTACAGGACTCCCAAAACAACTGGATAACAAATAAAGATGAAGTTATACGCCTCATTCTAGACCATTATAAAAAAAAATATACAACAACACCCACAACCATAGAAGAAGATTTATTCATAGATATCACTTCTAGATTGACTCCCAGGCAATGTGTTATCCTGACTGAAGAGGTAACCCAGTGGAAATCAAACAAGCTATATTCTCTATAGATTCAGAGTGAGCTCCTGGACCGGATGGCTAAACAAGTAAGTTCTTCAAAGTTTTCCAGGAAACCACTCACATTCAATTAATAGATATAGTTCAAAGTTTTTTCGGTTCACTAAATATTCACCCACTCATGAATCATATAAATGCCGCACTTATCCCCAAAATAGAACATCCTTCAAAACCATTCCAATTTAGACCTATTGGTCTTTGCAATCACATATAAAATAATTGCCAAAATTCTAGTTAATCGTATCAGGCTGATCCTCCCATTCCTAATAAGACCAGAGTGCCTGTGTTCCTCAAAGATCAATTCATGATAATATAGCAATCGCGGGAGAGCTATTCCACTACATCAAATCCTCCTCCCTAACCAAAGATCCTAAAATAGCTTTAAAGCTAGATATACAAAAAGCATATGATAGTTTGGATTGGGGTTTCATCAAAACATCATTCATAAAACTGGGCTTTCCAGCAACATTTGTGAAATATATAATGTTCTGTATCACAACAGTTACATATTCAGTCAACATCAATGATACACCACATGGATACATCACGCCAACTAGAGGAATAAGGCAGGGCGACCCACTATCCTCCTATATCTTTATAATTCGTGCGGAAATTTTATCCATAAATGTAGGAAACTTGGAGAATAAAAATCTTATCGGAGGGATCCGTATATCCCAAAAAGCACCACCAATATTACATTTAATGTATGCGGATAACCTCCTAATCACTTTCAAAGCATCAACGAAAAGTAGTAATCACCTCAAGAATGTACTTCAATCTTACATCTCCTTAGCAGGTCAGGTAATTAACATTTCCAAATCATCAATCATACATAGTCCAAGATTGGACCAAAATGTAGTGGATAATATACATCCGGTATTCAACATGCCAACTACTTCAAAGCCCCATATCTATTTAGGGGTCCAGTTCAAACAAGGAAGATCATCTTGACACATCTTCGAACCACTTCTCCAAAGGCTAGCAAGAAAAGAAAAAGGTTGGATGACAAATGCCTGACGCCGACTTGAAGGTTAGTACTCATTAAAACTTCTCTAACTCCAACCGCTAATCATCTCATGCAAACACAAATTCTTCCTACCCATATGCACAACCAGATAGATCGTACCACTAGAAATTTCATTTGGGGCCATGATTCCTCTGTGAAAGAACTTCATCCTTTAGGATGGGACAAACTATTCAAACCAATTATTGATAGAGGACTTGGCATTAGGAAAAGTAGTGTTCATAATAAAGCATTGCTTCTGAAAAGGGTTTGGGATCTACATGATCAACCTAATTCTATTTGGGCCAGCTTGTGCTATGAAAAATACTTTAAACAACAACCAATTTTCCAAAGCCTCATTACCATCCCCTCTTCATCCAGTGCTCAATGGAAACAATTAGCATCCCTCATATTAACCTTACAAAATCTTGTTTTTCATTGTATTGGTAATGGTTTAACAACACACATTCAAGCCAACTGGATTCCACAATTCCCAAATATTGACACCATCCAATGCTATCCAATCCAAACTGTTGCAGATATCATAGATCATATCACTCACAATTAGATACGCGACAAGTTAGATAGTCTCCCACCAGATACGACCAACAAAATTTTAAACATCCACCTTCCCCAAGACATCCCCCCGGACAAGATCATCTGGACGCACTCAAAATCTGGAAAATACACTACAACATCTGGATATAAATATCTAACCCAAGAAATGAGCCACACCCACCAAAACCCAATCCTAGCCTCCAAATTTCACTGGACCTTACCATGTCCACCAAAAATTCATCTTTTCTTGTGGAAAGCAATCAATGAAGGTACACCCACCTTCTTCATTTTATTCACCAACTCCAATTTATGCCCCCAATGTAACACGGAACCAGAAACAGTCGATCATCTACTCCTACGTTTCCCAATTGCAGTCTTGGCCGGGAATACCCTCCTCAAACACCTCCGGAGAAACCAAAATTCTAGTACTACCTTTCTACCATCCATAAATTCCCAAACAACCATAATCCAACTACTAAAACAATCGTGCCCACCCACAACCATAACCTACATCTGTTTTCTCTTATGGTCTCTTTGGCTGGCTCGAAATAAATATATTTTCCGCCATACCCAATCAATACCCGATAATATAGTGATAAAGGGCAATTATACAACAACAAGAGTTTTCTTTGGAAAAGAAACTTACCATCGATGTTACCTAGCGAGCCACCAGTTACTAGCTCTGCAAACGATGCAAGAAGAACAATAACCATCTCGGTGGGATGGACTGGATTAAGATCAACACATATGGAGCAGTCAGGGGCCACCCAGGTATAGCTAGTGCAGGATTTATTTACAGGAATTCAGAAACAAGAATAATTATGGCCTTGGCACAACCACTTGGAATTACAACTGCCTTAACAGCAGAAACTTGGGTAATGCTACTTGCTTCGAGGACTGCAATTGAAAGAGGATGACCAAAAGTAATTCTGGAGACGGACTCGGAAAACCTGTTAGGCTTCGTAACCACCACCATGGAACCTCCTTGGTATATCTTAAGCATGATTGAAGAGATAAAGCTAAGAATTCGACAAATACCTCAATGGACTGTTCATCATAATTACAAAGAAGGAAATTAGGCGGCCGATGGACTTGCTAATTACGCAGCTGATGGCAGTCAGGCAGACAATTTTTCAACAACAATCTGGAACCATGCAAACCAAACTTTTATCAACCATATTGTTTTAAATGACTCAATGGGTACCATTTACCTACGTATAATCAATATTTAACTTTTTAAATAAAATTTTATGCTTAAAAAAACAATTAGACCTTTTCTTTTCTTCCATTTGAATGCTCTCCTGGCTCATTGTGAACAAAGAAACAAATTTGTCAAGTATAAATGAAGTATATAAACTAAGGCCCGGAATGCCAATAGTATGAGCAAAAAATGGAGTCGTGCAGTGTGTGAAGTATGAACCAGTCAACTCAAGTGCAAATTTTGACCTAGTCCAACAAATGAAAGAAGCAATGTCTTGTTGCTGCGGACTTGTTAGACCAAATTCGATTCTTCTGTTATAACGTGTTCATTACCATTGGCTAATATAAGAACTTGTAGAATGATCTTTGGACATTGAGATGGTTTTGTGCATTAGTGACACATAGATATCAGCGGCTTATTAACCTACAATACTACAGCCTACAATAAAGGAACTCTAACCACTCTTCGTAAATAATATTACCTAAAATGCGAGCCTTTTGAGGAGAAGATAAAAGAAAAAAAATATCACAAAGTAAAATAATAACAATATACTTCAAAAAAAAAAAAAAAAAAAAAAAAAAAATTATAATAAACCACGTTAATAGGACGGAAATAAGGAATTTAAGGAGGAAGGGCTCAGAGAAAGACAAGCATTCAAATTTTCAAATCAACTTTACCTGAAGACGAACATACCTTTCAAGGATTGATCTCGTGATTCTTTTGAATTCACCAATCTTTCTCATACGATATACAAGGTTAATCTGGGAAATTATGTGTGATATTTTTGTGTTACCCCTCTTTTTTTTGTTTTTAATCTTGGGTATTTTGGCGAGGGCGCACTTTTCAATACAATTGCTTCCGAAAAAGAGCCACCAAAAGGGTTGTCTATTGAATGGTTCCCTTAAAACTTGGTAACATGTTTGCTACTCTAGTCACTCTCCTTATATCTTTTGTAGCTTGTTGACATATCTGATTTTCTTGTTATACATGATCCAGTGACCATTTAATCATGTTCAGTGTTGTTATAATATGAAAATGTCAAGGTAGGCTTTGACATATTTTAGTAGATTACAACTGTAGTAGGTGTGTTTGCATTGGAAAAAAATTCATTATGGTAATCTGTTAAGAGAAACAACGGCCGATTTTGTTCAAGCGCGATAAAAGAGAGCATTTGGAGAAAAGAGAGCTTCGATTCTTTTGGAGAACTCTTTTTGGGATGCTAGGTTTGGAGAATGAATACGTGAAATGGGTTCAAGAATGCAAAAACTGTCTCAGCGGTAGAGTGGTAATACCTAAAGGTTCTGCGCCATTCAAGGTAATGGAGATACAAGAGAAACTCAAATGTATTTAGAATCTAAAACCTTGGACCATAAATCCTCTTGGTAGAGATTTTTTTGTTTCAAATTTCCTTATGCAGAGGCTTTTCTTCAAGTTCGTACAGCCGGATTTTGTAATCTGAAGCTTGGCATATTCCACTTTCACAAGTGGATAACAGATTCTCGCAGGATCAAAATCAAACACTTACACGGGCTTGGACAAGCATATATGGATTAAGTCTAGTATACTGGCATTTGCAGATACTTTTTGAAATATCCAGTTCCATTGGTGATCCTATGTACGTGGATGATGCTACCCTCTCACGCAGATTTGGCATATATGCGAGAGTCCTAGTTGAAATTGATCTTCCGAAGAAGTCGTGTGAGGAAATCCTAGTTGAACGTAATGGACGTGCCTTCCTAGTTTCTGTTGTGTATGAGAAAAAAATTTGTTTTGTTCGCACTGTAACGCCATTGGTCATGGACTTTGGTGAATGCAAAAAAAATATACTACCTCCGTTTCTGGAAAAGAGTTACTATCACTTTTTCAATTTGACCTATTTTTAGGCTAAAATGAAAAAGTGATAGTAACTCTTTTTCAGAAACAGAGGGAGTAATAGCCAATAATTTAAATGAAAAGGCGGGTAAGCAAGGTGATACTTTTAGTGAGAGAAAAAGGTGATAAGGGGAAGAAGACGAGACAAAAAAAACCCAAATTCTGCCTAAATGGAGTAGCAAGTATTGAGAAAGTAGATTGAAAAAAATTTGAATCTTACGTGGAATGGAATAGATTAATATCCTAATGTAAATGATTCAGAGAACAAACTTTGATGATGAAAATTCAAGGCATCGTATTTATTATGTTAATATTTTAAATTCTAATGTTGTGAGGTTTCAAACTTTCAAAAGTTTAAGCAAATTACAAATTTGATTTTAAATCGTTTATCTCTTTTATGACAATGTTTGTGGTTTGGAAATTTTCTTTGACACATTAACTCGAAAGACAATCCATAGACTATATAGTATAGTGGTGCTTCTTTACCATTTGATGTTTTTTTCTTATCTTTTATATATGCTAGATATTAACCCGTGATATTCACCGGATAATAAGTTATTCTTTTGTGTTTTATGGGTTTTAAATATATATATTCGTAAAGTAGATAATCATGCCTAAATAAAAAAAATCATCATAATTACTATCCAGGCAAAGATACACACAACTGATGGGAACGGAGGGAAGACTCATCTATTAACATGAATTTTAAAAAAAAAACATTTATATATGATCAAACGTGAAATTACATCTTAATGTTTAAATGGACTAATAAATAACAACAACTACTTAAATAATTTAGGTTTTATATTACGAAAAATTCATACAATAATAAGTTGCATATAAAATGTAAATCGTATTTTTCATGTGTCGTTTTCAACCGATGTCTATATATCTTAAAAAAATAAAATGTTATTTTCCCATCTAACGACATTCTTCAGTTTATTGAAGTATTTTTTTATCAGTAGGAGAACCAATGTTATTCATGACTTTAAAGGTTATATTTTCTCTTTGTTGGATTATTATCCATGATCAAAGATCTTTAATTTACCAAATAGAGTATTTCTTGATAATTTAAAAATATTATTTTCTTCTGTGGGTATACTTCTTAGACACGTATCTTTACGATAGAGATCTGAGAACTTTGCACAATATCCTTCTCAAGTATATTGTTTTCTAATGAATATGAGACGTTCTTTCCGAGATCTTAAAATAGAATTCTTGAAAAGGTCTTTTAATCGTTCATATGAAAGTTTTCCAAATCATTAGCTAGGGTTTGAAGCCTAACATTTTTTCCAGAAAGTATTTGCTTCGAATACGGTCTTAAGAATATATCACGATCTTTTAGACGTTTCACATGTAGACACGTGATGTTGCAGATCTCAACTTATTGCACGGGTAGTAAGCATTCAAACCGTCATAATTGTGTTTTGATAGAACATTGCTTTTCATCGAACTATCCAAACTCTTTTAACCTAAACTCATTTTATGAGTCAGTATTTGGGGTTTTTGGGCGTTCATATTTGTTAACGATGATGGGTTGTCAGCCAACCAAAATATTTCCTTTACTTTCTACAATAACGAGTAGAGTAAAAAGTAGGGACTCGTTCCCATAGAGGACAGAGAATTGTTGTTCGCTTTGGACTTCTTAGGTAACCAGGGGGTTTTGAGTTTCTTAATTAAATTAAACTAAATTAAAAGTAATGTGAATAAATATTGTGAACAAAAATAGTAATTACTAGTTAGAGATTACATCTTCCATCACCAAACGTGTTCTTCAAGCGATTAAAATAAATATCCACCATCTCTTCATACCAATAGCCCTAAAGTATCCCCAATCTGTATAATACTTCGTTACGCCTCCATATGTCAACATATACATACTGCAGTAGCTAATATCTGAATTCTTTTCCACCGAATAACCTAGTGCTAATCGCTAAGAGATTCAACTTGAGGAAAACATTAATATTTGTGAGATGGGTTATTCATAGGCAATACTCCGTACTTATCGTGTGTAGATGGTGAGTTTTTAATAAGGGATAGAGTTGTAAAATTTCCCTCTGCTAAGCAACAAGAATATAAAATGTGTGTATTTATGCGCATATGCTTAATATAGAATACCGTGTCTCTACTTATATTCCACAAGCGAATTAAAAGTGCAGGTTCTTTCTAAACATTCTAAATTGGCCTTGTAGCCTCATTAGTACTCATAATATTCATGCTATATCGAACTAGTCTCAAGTCGCATAAATTTCACGGATGAATTCCTTGAACTTACCTCGAATGTGCATCGATGTTCTAGCAACATCCATTAAACTCGGGAATATCTAATGCTTAAACCCTGAAATACATTATAGCTTAACGCTTCATCAACGAATGCTCCTCAAATTGCTCTTATGAGCATAAACATGCTACTTTAGCACTTTGCTTAAATATAAGCCATAAATTATGCGCCACTCTTCTCAGATGCGCCACAATCAAAAAAAATTGTCATAAAAAAACGCATTGAAACTCTCATATCAGTGCCAACTTAGCACCGACTATTTGACTTAGCACCGCATTAGTACCAGTTAGCCACATTAGCGCTAAAGGCACTAACTTTCCTGGCGCTAAACCCTAGCACCTGAGAAGTGCTAACTAACCTAAAATGGTCGTATCTAGAACAAATTGGTCTAATGAGGCATTAACAAACATATCACTACCTTAGCACTTCGATTTTAGCACAAAAGTGCTAACCATAACCTTAGCACTAGAGGCGAAAACTCCTCCCAGCTAGCACCATACTTGGGTACGCTAAGCCTAACGCGTCATGAAAGTTAATACGTCACTAGCACGCCTAGTACGTCCCTAGTTGGCTCCAGTGCGTCTCTAGGAAGCCATGGGCGTCGCTGCCAAATCCAATGCGCCCCCAAAGCTCTTATGCATCCCTAGTTGGCTCCAGCGCGTCCCAGTTGCCAAGGCCAATGCGTCTCCAAGCTAGTGTGTCCCTTCCTGGCCAAAGCGTCTCCGTCCAATGCGTCATCAAGGCTTAACGCGCCTCTAGCTTCCTTAGCGTCCCAGCTTCTCTTATGTGTCGCTACCAGCCTTAGCGCCAAACCCAATGCACCTATAAGTCCGATGCGTCCCTAGATAGCTCTTTGGCGTCTTAGCCATTAGCTCCTTGGTATCCCAACTCTCCTGCGTCCAGGGCTTATGCGTTCTTAGTCCTTGCAATTCTCAGAGCCATGACCTTTTTCCGCGACGCCCCTAGCCTCCTATACGTCCCTAGCAAGCCTGGCGCATCTTTTAGCTTCTTATATGTCTCTGGCGTCCTCCATGACTTAGCCAATGAGTCTCAAGCTCTAGTACGTCTCTTGGCCTAATGTACTTATACTTAGCGACTTAGCACAAGTACATTAATTCTAAAACCTTAGTGATAACCACACAATTGAAGTGCTAACTTTAAACCTTCTTGATACTAATCTCCTAGTCCTAGTACAATTAATATTTACTAGAAGTTGTGCATATTGGTCTTACTCCTGAGACATTAACACACTAGCCTTTACATTAAAAGAGTTAACACATTCTTATTTGTGCTAAGTAGCTAGTGTTAGCTTTGCTAGCAATTTTCCTTAGAAATATGCCTTTCTTCTTAATATAGGTCTTACATTGAATCTTATACGAATTTTAACAGGTCTCCTTACTTAAGGATCCCTCTGCAATATTTGGCCTCATGGTCGGTTGTCGATCGTCCAAAATATTCAAGTTCTTACTCTTCCAAAATAGATTAGAGTATAGCAATAAGAACAAGTTCGTTCCCATAGAGAGGCAGTGATTATGATTTATTTTCAGTCACGTAAGTAAACAGGGGGGGTTTGTTGTTATTTAAGCTAAATTAAACTAAAACAAATCAATTAAAACGAATATCAGGGGTAAGACGTATTGGTTAGAGAATTCATCGTCCGTTTTCCAACATGTTATCAATCAAAGCATACTCAATATTCATGCATTAGTAATACATATAACCCTAAAGTATCCTGTTATCTCGTATACTCCGGCAAAACTCCTAATATCATCAAAAAGCGCAAAGCGCCACTTTTAGAATTCTTAGCACCGGGTAACCTGAGTGAGTAACTCCACTCGAGTTCAACCCAATGATAGCAATGGTCTTTGTGAGTTGAGGTTATTCTAAGCAACCCGGCGTAAAGCACCACTCGGATTTAACCTACGTCAAGCTTCTACACATATCCGTATGGCAACATCCCGTCGTTAACAA
>JAJJMC010019832.1:6212078-6223587 GCA_023531435.1 Papaver californicum
CAATTAGCTACGTGAGAATATCTCCAATATTTGCTGTCCCAATTTGCCAAAAGACTTGCCATGAGAAGGGTTTAGTTCTCCTTATAGAACTAGAGTTAGCCACTTTAGAATCCTAGTTGAATTAGGAAATGTGCTAAGTTTCCTTATTCCATCCCAACAAGATATAGCAACTCAATATTCTTTCCTACTCCCATATGACTTCCCCAAGCTAGCTACTACTCCACCATGGCTAGCCACTAGTCCACCAAAACACTCTAGCACCTCCAACTAGCCACTTAGCACCTTAGCACTTGCGGTCCAGCCAACTTAGCGCCTGGGCGCTAGCAGCACAAGCTAGTTTGCCACCATGTGGCTTTGCCCATAACTTCCTCATACGAGATCAGAATGACCTCGTTCTTTCGCCGTTGGCTTTTTAATTCAATTTCCTACATTGTGGATGGTGAAAGGCCTAAATTAAGCAGAGATTTACTGGCTCCTCGGTAATTCTTCTCATACAGCTCCATTCTGCAGGTTTCTGAACTGTAACCTGAAAAGACAACTAAACTTCGAAAGTAATAATAAAACATAGTAATTCACTCAAATATAGCAAATAAGGGTCAGGAAAAACTACTTAAAATGTATGATTTATGCACCTATCACCTCAGATGCCTCTCAGACTTACGATAAGTCACTTCTGAGCTAATACTTAGCCATCAAATATGCCATGTTACTTTCAAATAAGTACATGGCCTGAACTTCCCATATTCAACACTAATCAGTGTGACTATCAATCCAATGAGTCACACAACCTGTCTCATTGTCTTAGAAAGTCATTTGTCTTGACTTAACTACATCAAAACCATAGTGGCTTATGACTCCACTATTTCCACGAGATATCAAATACAACATGGGGGGATTCTCATTGGGGTATTGGTTTGGCGTTTTACGACATCGTGGGTAGTGGTACCACCTCCACGAACAAGAAGGTAACAAGTAGTAGGCGGTTACAGAGCAGTTAAGAGGATGAAGAGTAGTGGTAAGAAAGGTCTTCCCTATTTTCCGGGCACCACCCCACTACAATCTCCATAATCATCACTTCTCCACCTCTCCCTAACTTCCAAAACATATGAGAAATCAGCGTGTCTCCTCTAAACTATAAATAGATGATTCTTATTTATTCGAAACAAGAACAAAAAGACGATCAGTCTGGAGAAACAAAACCTACAGAATTAGTGATTCCTCTCTGAGAATCCATTTTATTCTTCATACACTATCACACTGATATTTTATAAACCTTCTTTGCTTCCCTCCCCAAAGACCTACTCAAATCCTTTCCATTTTTATAATCGAAGCAGGACGAGAATGGCCATTGCTTTGGTTTATGCTCGTCCTGTTCGAGCTTGATCTCTCGTACCTATCTGAATGTACCATTTCACAATACATTTTTTTTCACCAATAAAACAATTGGTGGCCACAGTGCGAGATCAACCTGACAACAGAAACCAATTTATCAATCATTTAAGATGGTCGGATCCTAATGGATTTACTTAATGGTGCTCTTTCTACCATCAAAAACACTACTGATGATATTCACTCTAACAATATGAGGGAGATTAGAAATATCCGCGATCCAACACCACTCACAATGGCCGAGCTTGAGCGAGACAAGAAATTATGTTAAGAACCCTGACGAGACTAGAAGACTTACAATATTTCATTCTCGATTTCCTTCATCGACTAACAAAAGAATTGGGGCGTAGTGTTATTTTCAGAGAAGACTTGCCGTCCATGAGGCTCGAGACTCCTCCCCAAGTAAACGTTCCCCCTCCATACCACATCAGGAGTTTCACCACCTGTGAGAAGCCAGTGAATCAAGAAGCAAACTGCCTGGTAGAAAACTTATGCGAACTTCTGCACTTCTTGAAACTCCAACGCAGAGACGTAGTTGTCGCCCTAAACCGTGTTGCGACTGATCCACATATGATTCAACTCTCTGAAAAGGCATCGTAAACGCCCGCGTCGCATCACCTTTCTATGAATAATATCACGTCATCGAAGAAGACATGATGGCCGAAGAAGGATACAACCGATCCTTGTACGTGACTGCCTACCTCAAGGACTTTGAGTTTCAAAGAGAACTTATCAACACAAGTGCCGCGGCCAACATAATCACTCTCAAGACTCTCAAGGATGCCAAGGTCCGGCCGAACAAGATTGTACAATGCCCTATCGTGATGAAGGACTTCGAAGGGAACCACACCAACAGTTACGGACATGTCCTCTTAGGGCACAAGGTGGGACCTATCCGATCAAAAGTTAAGTTTCATATCATTGAGAAAGAACTTGAATATCATATGATAATGGGAAGACCATGGTTTCATGAAAATAAGGTCATCCCTTCAACTTATCACCAATGCATGAAAACCATGATAAATTAGAGGATAATCCGAATTCGTGCATTTTCATCTCCTTACACTCATGTCTGTGGTGCCAAATTGTTTGAATCAAAGACCGATGTGCTCGACTTCTCTAGAAAGATCCACAAAACTCCCCTACCCAGTTGAACAACTTTTGAAGAGTCTGATAGGGAACTGTCTGTAACCAAGGAAAAAGGTAAATTTTTGAAAATAATCTCTCTACTGATTTTAATCACGATTCTCTAATGACTACCAATACGTCAATCCATGCTCATGGCAAGAGAGAACATAATTTCGTAGCAAGTTACGACACCAAAGGAAGAATTGCTTATCTTCGCCGCCGCTGTTAGCAATTAACAAAGGAGACTAGTGGAGAGTCTCCCCACCAAGAATGCAACCATAACGCAGAGCTTGATGTAGATTGTAGATGTGGTAAGAATGGTTTCAAATTCTCGAACTTATGAAGATTGAATTTTTGATTTTAAACTCTAATAATTAAACTAGAAAACTCAAAAAAAAAATTGGTATCAAGATTAAAGAGGCACTGAGACTCAGGATTCCACCATTAACCAATTAAAGTGATTCAATCTAATCAATATTCATACAATTCTTTACATTTAAAGTGATTCTAATATGTTGCAAAAGTAGATTTTCAAAGTAACAATTGTAAATCGAAAGTATAGAACATCAAAAACCCTACGCTAAGCATGCTCTATCAAAAGAAATCACAACTGTTTAATAAAATTCCTTAAATCAATTTTTAATTAAAGCAAATAATCATAAAAGAAATTGCAAAAATCAATTAAAATAGAAATATACCACTTTTCTTGGAACAATGGATTCCTCCGTCGCCTCAACAAAGGGGTTTAACTCCTCATATTAATCACTTGCTCAAAATAATGGTTCATGGCTCAAAGTGTTTATAAATGATGAAAAGAAGAAAAATAAAGAAAACAATGAGTATGCAACGTTCATAGGCGTTACAGACTCCATGTTACAGAGCAATGCTTAAGATAAATGTTGCAAAGATGAAGATATAGTTGCAAATGGATGAAGAAACTATGACTGAGAGGTTGAAGGAACCGTTGCCTATTCTCTGTTCCTAATGCAGCAGCAACAACAAATTTTTCTGGATTGATTTCTCTGCCTCTTCTTCGTCTCCTCAGATCTCTCTCCAACTCTTTGTCCCCCTCTAATCACCTCCAACACCTTTTATATACTCAACGGAACCTCCAAATCTCGATTAATGGCCAAAAATCTTCATATTATTTTCATTCCAAACTTCAGGAATTATTTACCTATTTATCTATTTCACACGCCTTGTCGCAGCTGCCACACTCCAACACATTCGAAACATGTTTCAGAAGGAGTAAAACTCTTTCTTAGCACACGTAATTTCCAAATATACAAAGGAAAATCCCTAGAATAACTCACTTGCCCTGTTTTACTCCAACTCGAAAATTAGGCTCTGTTTAATCGAATCAAACATCCTACAAACTTTGTTTATCCGTTACAAGGCTAGCCCAATCAAAAAAAGTGTTTGAATCCTTCTCAAAACCGATCTAGAAAAAAAACTGGATTTTAAAAGTTTATTTCCCGCCAAAACTGTTCTTCACGCATGGAGAAGATGGAGTCCCCTATCCATTCCTGGGGTGCATTCAGTACTGGAGTGCCCCTGTCCAAAATGGGTATCCCTTTAGCAATTGTTCTTGGGGTGCCTTTAGTAATTTTTGAGCCAATTTTTCCAAAAATGTTTATTTCCTAAAAACACCTGTACAACATAAAATAACACAATTAGTACAAAAATGAGCATTAGCAATAAATAAAATTGAGACAAATTAGACAAAAAACATGTATCTATCAAATACCCCCAAACTTATCATTTGCTAGTCCTCAAACAAATCTAATCTAAAAATTCTAACTCACTGTCGCAGGCATCGCGATTGCAATTAGCGTGTGCAAACAAGCCTTTAAACCCCTAGGTGTCCCTAGTAGATGAGTTTTGTCTCGTGAGGGTTTACAAAGAGGTATAGCCACAAAACCTTTACTCCAAATTCTAGCTATTTGTGATCGATTGAGGGTAGACACTAACAAGCTATTTAGTTAGCATACTAAATTCTTCAGCTGTGGGAATCATTACCCTATATGAGTCCAATTGTTGTGCACGAGTTTGGACTCAGCATACAAGAATTAATATGCAAGAAAACAAAGCTCTACTCAAACAGTCGTATAATGGACCACGATACTCAGAATCAATTAAAGTTCAATCATATGAATAGATTTGGAAGATGGATATGGAGATGATGAAGTTTGCACATGTTGACTAAGGTGAACTATGTTTCTCATATCTGTCTGAAGGTCGCCTCCAGGATGAATTCTAATAGATTGAGATACCCTCCGACTGGTCTTAATCCTTATACTAATATCGACTCAGCTGGTATATACAAGGGTCCCAGCGATCGATTTATTGAAAATAAAAAAATTGTCTTTATATTATTAAATGTACTGACAACATGATTGGATCAATTTGAATCCAAGAGCATGCTCCTTATCAGCATCTTACATGATAGTTCTCAAGGATCATGTGTTCCACGCTTGCTTAGGCGATGAAGACAGAGAGAACACACACATATTGCTATCAAAGTGTCAATACTCATTTTTTATATATATATAATGTTCTAAATAATACAATAACGGGGTTTGATCACAAACACTCTACTTTATCATGGCGGTGATAACAATTCGATACTGGTGCCCCACCAAATCACTTAGA
The DNA here is from genome assembly GCA_023531435.1 of Papaver californicum. NCBI lineage: Eukaryota > Viridiplantae > Streptophyta > Magnoliopsida > Ranunculales > Papaveraceae > Papaver > Papaver californicum. The sequence continues at coordinate 6,217,248 of JAJJMC010019832.1, forward strand.
GAAACACAAAATTACAAAAATAAAAACAGAAGGTGATATGGTCATGATGATTCCGAGATATGGTGACGACTATCATGTTATTTCTAACACCTGATCTTTGTCCTTTTATGAATAGACCATTTAACTGGGCATACAAATTCCTATAAAAAAGAGCTAAGTTTCCATCTACCTAGAATGGTTAGTGTCATCCTGAATTGTTCAGAAGTTTCTAGACTTTGGAGTTTTATATTTCACTAAAAGTTTCTCCCTTACCCCCAAACTTAAATCTAACATTGTCCTCAATGTTGTAAACATGAATGATTAAATACATGAACAAGGAGAAACTGTTACTAATCGAAGGAAAGGAGTTAAGGAAAGATATTACCGCGTCGCATGAGCATGGGTTACCTCCCAAAAAGTGCTAAGTTTAAAGTCTTCAGCCATACTAAGAAAGAATTAGTCACCTTGTAAAATCATATAACAATAGTCGGAACAACTGTGGGTCATCTGAATAAAATAATGCTATCCAAAATAGAAGGAAACTGCAGCAGGCCCAGAAAGTGAACAAACAAAGTACAACCTTATCCCTATCTAGTGTCTTGTTTAAGACAACTACTTCTAGTTGTAGTTCAGGTTCATGCTCTATAAAAGGGTCCAAAAAAAATATTTTCATGGGCTGGATTTCCTCGTAGGCAGGATTAACAGGATCAGGTTGTAAATTCTGGAGTAACTCAACTAAGAACTTAGAAGCACAAAATAATAACCTGAATAATTATGAATCCTCAAAGTCAATCAGATTGGACTCACAAAGTTGACTACAATGAAGGTGGTAGTCATTCTTAAGAAAATGTGTCAATTCTAATTTCCTAAAGTAATTAGGCTTAGCCTCAAAACTTAATAACTTACATATTTGAAATTCATACGTTCCCACATATGGAAGAAAATATTTTGGTGGGAAAACAAATTCAATCTTGGTATTATTTCCTAGGTAAACCACATCGACCAACGGATGGGTTTCTAACAACTGAACTTCTTTCTGGACATCAATAGGCTCAGAAAATAGTGTTTGAAGATGATCTTGTAAAATGGTAAAGGTGCATATGTCAAGTCTCAAGTTAGGGTCCTTTCTAAGAGTCGAAGTTAAAGCATAGGGAGAATGATAATCACCCCCAAACTTAGAGTTTTCGGTATCTTTAGATAAACTAGTTACAATTTCCCGAAATTTCTAGATCGTCGGATTCCCGAAAATGGTCAATTGCTTCTTCTAAGTTATAATCAGGTGGTGCATCCTCACTTATATTTAAAATCTCTACGAGTCTATCTTTGTTACCTAAGAATATTGTTTCTAAATTACTGGACTCTAAAACAGTATTCTCAGGATAAACCCGTTCCTCTAAACCATTATCTGCTTCAAAACAAGAAAATTCTACATCGTCTAAAACAGTGGTATCTCTAGTCAAATCCTCATCCTTTTGAATAGGTGAATAATCATTAAAATTATTTGGATTTGAACCAGAAATAACATATCATCATGAAAATCAAACCCAAAGTGGGCTAGGCATTTTTCTAATGGATCTTCTAACAAAGTGTTTGGTAATGACTCATTAACTAATGTTCCTATCATGTTCACCTCTTCAATGCACCTATCATCTAGATCAGGTGGTTAGTTATTAATATTGAAAATATTCAACTCAATAGTGATATTACCAAAAGATAAGTTCATAATACCATTTCAACAATTAATGATCGCATTAGATGTAGCTAAAAACAGGCGACCGAATATCACAGGTATCTGATTCTCTGGGTCAGGGACAGGTTGGGTATCAAGGACAACAAAATCTACTAGATAAATAAGCTTATCGACCTCAATAAGAACATCCTCTATGGCACCATGAGGAACTTTCACAGACCTATCAGTTAATTGCAGTGTTATCTGAGTAGGTTTCAAATCACCAAGTCCTAGCTGGAGGTACACATGATACGGAAGTAAGTTCACATTGGACCCTAAGTCAAGTAACGCTTTCTCAACACGGTAGTTACCTATTGTGCAAGAAATGGTTGGGGGGCCTGGGTCTTTGTACTTATGAGTTGTATTGTTCTGGATAATTGAACTCACATGACTAGCTAAAAGGATTTCTTTGGTAAACTAAATTTTCGCTTTCGCGTACACATATCCTTAAGGAACTTGGCATAAGTAGGAATCTGCCTAATTGCATCTAATAAAGGAAGGTTGATAGTGACTTGCTTAAAAACCTCTAATATGTCGTTAAAGTTGGGTTCCTTCTTTGTTGGTGCTAACAATTGTGGGAACGGGGCTCTGGGAACAAAATCTGGATTATAAGGAACTGCACCGGGCTCTTTAGAGACTTCTTCAGTCTCTTCATCTACCGGCTCAGAAGGGTGAACTACAATATGTTGACTATCAGGCATGGTTACCTTGTTGTCTACCACTTTGCCATTCCTAAGGGTTCTAATTGCATTCACATGATTTTATGATTTCTCACCAGAAGATACTTCATGAACTCCTCTAGGATTGGGTTGGGTCTGACTAGAAACTTACCTTTTTTCTCTTTCTCTCAAAAACTCAGCGATTTGACCAACTTGGGTTTCTAAATTGGAAATAGCCCGACTGTTAATCTGAACAATCTTTTGATTTTCTTGTAAACTTTGGTTGACTGACTGCCGAAAATCTTTAGTGTCCTGAGTTAATAAGGAAAGAGACTCTGCTAAACTCATGATCGTCTTATCTATCGGATTCTGAAATTGTGTCAGTCCTAAAGGATTCTTAGTATATCCAAAACCTGTGGGAACCTTAGAATTACTTGACTGACCTTGACTCTGGCCCTTAGACCAAAAAAGGTTAGGATGGTTTCTCTAACCAAAGTTATAGGTTTCGTAATAAGGGTCAAACTTCTGATGGTTATCAAATATAGTGTTATTATAAAGAGCATGGGCTTGCTCTTCAACAGTCTCTCCTTCCCAAAATGACTTGGGCTCAATTTCACAACTAGATTGACTCAGTTTTAAAGCTTCTAACCTTTTTGATATAGCTGCTATTTTGGCATCTGATTCAAAAGATCCTTCTAACCTATTGACATTTCCTCTACTTAGAAGAATTTTTTTCTGGGGCTCCCTACTATTTTTCCATTGCTGGGTTTTTTCGACGATTTCATTCAAAAATTTCATCGCAGCATCGAAAGTTTTATTTTCAAACCCACCTGTGCATAAAGATTCAACCATGGTTGTTGTCGAATAATCTAAACCCTCGTAGAGGATCTGAACTAGCCTTATTTTTTCTAACCCATGATGATGGCATTATGATAATAAGTCATTGAACCTTTCCAAATACCTATATATACAGATTCTCCCTCTTGTTGAGCAAATGTGCAAATCTGCTGCCTAATAGATGATGTTTTGTGCCTAGGGAAAAACTTCTGGAAAAAGGCAGATGTAAGTTGTTCATAGTCTTCAATGGACTCAGAAGTCAAACTATATAGGCAAGATTTGGCTTTGTCTCTTAGTGAAAAAGGAAACAATCTAAGTTTCAATGCTTCATCATCTAGGTCCTTAATCCTGATGGTACTATATATTTTCTCAAAATCCCTAACATGGAACTATGGGTTTTCATTTTCTTTCCGTAAGAAGATTGGGAGGATCTGTATGGTCCCAGGTTTTAACCTATAGTTTGCTTCAGTTTCATCTAACTTGATACATGATGGACGAGAAGTCCTAGTCGGGTTCAACAAAGCTTTTAAAGTTGCAAACCTGGCGTTATCAATAGACTAGGAGTAACTTCTTCACACAATTTCAAGTTCTCAAAATTGAAATTTCCAAAAACAAGGCCCTCAAAAGAAGAATCTTCAAGGTCCTTATTTCCAGGGACAAAACTACTAGGTTATTCATTAATCAAACGACCTAGAGTGCCTCTTTTCCAAGATCGCTCAGTGATGATATCGAGCGGTCTTGGCATACTAAAAAAATAAATCATAATTGGAAGGGAATTCTAAACAATCACAAGCAAGTATGACTCAACCAAATCAAACCTATTGAATCTAGCAAACAAAAAGCATGATGGCTCCATTTAGATTGTTTCTAGACCAGTTGTTATTCTTCCAAAAGGCAACTAGTTACAGTTTTAGCAAACCCCTTAGAAAGATCCGAATTAGATTAAGTCGAATAGAAACAGGATAAGCTCTAAGGAGCTTTGATAACTCTATTTCTTTGGCAACGTTTCCTTGGGTTACAAGGCGGCTCGAATCTACTTAAAATAATCTTCCTGAACTTTGAGTTAGGCTAACAGAGTAACCAATACAGTCCTTTTTGAATGACTTTCCAATAAGCTCGTTACTCTATCGATCTCTTTCTAGTCAAATTTTAAGGCTTAGGTTCGTGTTTGGTAACGTGTTCCTAAATCGAGCAAGAAGGAAACGGTGATGAAATCCGAGTCCTTATCTTGTATGGCCAGTTCTTTCCCTTTACTAGAAAAGTAAATCCGTATTCAGGTCCTCAACATATATGCACACGAAGGAATACAAAAAACCCACTAACAGGGGATTCGTAGGTGGTTAGAGCCTTACCTCCCGTTCCAGACGGGCGATGAACCGTTGAAGTCGACTCAGGCCATCGACTCCTATGTCAGTGTACGAACCTGAGGGGATGAGACAATATCGTAATTTTCGTCCTTCCCTGTTGCAGTTTATATTTAATTACCCTTCCTTAGGGTTTTAAAAAATAATAATGTCTCCCAAAAAAATAAATCCCAAAGTCCAAAAATAATAAAAGATTTCTTAATACAATTTTTTAAAAACAGAAACAAATAAAACCCTAAAAATTAAAATTAACTAAAAAAATAAAATAAATTTGTCTTCTTTTTCCGTTCTTTTCGATTTGTCTTTGACTCCAAGTCATTAATCAATCAATATAATCTTTGGTTTCAATTTCTTTTTGATCCAAAACCTGTAATACAAATAAAAATACCCAAAGACGTAAAATAGAACAAATAAAAATAAAAATCTAATTAAACAAACTAACCTAAAAAAAACTAAAAACAAGTCCCGGCAGCGACGCCAAAAACTTTAGAAAAATGGTAAAAATAGTTCGTTCGCTGAGACTTGTGAAGATTCGTTTTAAACCTTATTTTGATTTAAACTAGAAAATAAGTAAAAGATTTTAACAATATTGGGAAGAACTGGAACTCAGGATTCCATCAAAATTACTTCTGAATAATTTCTACAATGATTCTTTAACAATTATAGTTCTTTTATTGACTCTGTTTCTTTGCCAAAAGTAGATTTCTAAAACATTAACTGTAAATCACAAGCATGGCGCATCAAAAGCTCTTAAGTCCCAACATACACCATCAAACAAAATCACAACTAATTAAGAAAAATCATAAATCAATTAATATCAATGCAAAAGTCATTAAGAATAAAAAATAGTTACTATTCATTCATGAAATATGGATTCCTCCATTGTCCCAGTGGTTGGGTTTAGCTAGACATAGCTTTCTTAAAAACCATTAAAATATTAAAGAAAATCATAAATTGTTTTTGAAAAGCAAAACTAAACCCTAGTTTTCTATCTGTGAGAAGTTGTGTAGAAAATTGTATCTAGGCTCCCCTTTATATAGGATTTGGTAACCTCCTCTTGATCCTTATCTAATTATGAAACCTAATCTCATTAAACTCTTCCACCTCCTTTTGATCCTTATCCAATTAGGAGACTTAACCTCCTCAAAAACCAATAAAAACCCTAATTTTCACGTCAAAGGCGAGCCCAAAACGCTTCTCTTATTTACTTCCCGCGCAGGCCCAATAAGGCCCAACAGATAACGAATCCAAGTTGGTTTCACGGTTTTGCTCATAACTTCTTCATATGAACTCGGAATGACCTCATTCTTTTTGCGTTGTCTTCTCCTTTCAATTCTCTACAAGATGGCGGGTAGAAACCTTGATAGACTCAAGCTAGTTACCTAAACTGAAATACCTCAAATTTGTTGTCGTTTCCAATAAGACCATGAATCTCATCCACAATTCGAGCAGAAAGTTTCACTTGTCGAATCCCAATGGCATCCAAAGAGACTAATCCCTTGACCTCATGGCCTCCGTCATCAAGAAAAATACATAAAACAAGAAATGATCATTATTATTTGCAGGACAAGTCTCCCAAATACAAACAGTTTAGACTAGTCACACAAGAATTAATTTAATAATCTCCATTCCAAAAGCTTTAACATAAACGGTGGTTACATCAAACTTGGCATAAGCCCTCACTTAAATACAGTCTGTATCTCGATTTCTATATTTTAACAAGGCAAAGAGTTCAAGTATTTGGGTATTTCTATTATAATGTGATTAAGCAG
>JAJJMC010019832.1:6248587-6300284 GCA_023531435.1 Papaver californicum
ACTTACGTGACTGAAAATACACATATATTGCTGCCTCCTTGTGGGAATGAACTTGTTCTTACTCCTATACTTCATTATATTTTTAGAGAATAAGAACTCGATTATTTTGGTTGATTACGACACGACCAGCAATCTCTAATCTCCCCTTCTTCTACTTCAGAAGGGTACAACGGTCTTTTTGGTTTCTTTTTCTTCTTCTCAGGGAGAACCAATTTTCGTTTCCCCTTACCTTCAACAACTTCTTCCTCAACTCTTTTCCTACCTTCAACGATCTGAATACCGAGGCTTGGGCGAGGAGGAGGAACTTCAGTTTGAAGTTCGGAATCGGGTTCAACCTGAAGCACAAATATTTGTCCCGTAAGAAAATAATTCAATGGTAGTTCGGGACAATACTAAAAGAAAGAAGAGTACGAACCTTATATTCAAACTTGTAGTCATCAAAATTTAACCGCCAAGGACAATAGCTTGGGAAACGTTTACGAACCCTTTGAATTTCATCTTTGGAGATGTTACCAAAAACCCAAGGACCTTCAATTATAATTGGAGTGCGATACCACTCATAGTCATGATCTTGGCGAATTCTTTCTCTTGTGGGAAAATCAATTTTGGTAAATGGAATAAACTTACTTTTTTGGATCGTCAACCTCATATAATAAGGGAAATCCCATAAGACACTTACGAACAGGGCTAACGCTCCACTTCACAAAATTCCTGATACTGACACCATCTCCGTATGTAGAATGAAAATTTTCAACTATATAATTTTCACGTTCTAAAAAATTTGGAACGTAACAAGTAAGATTAGTTCGCCCTTCACTTCAGATGCTACACTCATCAGGGATACGCCACCAATTTCCATTATATTGTGTAATGGATCGAGCTTGACCATGAGGAGAATCACCGCGAGATGCAAGAACTTCAAATTTGAAAGGATTTTCTTCTTTATATAGTGGGAGACGAAGTCCGTCCTTTAAAGCACCAGCTGAAATTAATAAACTATGAAAAGAATAGTTAAAGCTCTGAATTGCTCCTAAAGTCAGTACATCATTATTTTTATCATAGAATGAGACTTTAAATCCCTCGAGAGTATGTCTTCTCTTAAAATCCTCAATATTCATCGACCGATAACTATAAATGGCATGATCCCGCTTATTTCTGGGGGAAGGATTAGCAGTTATAGAAGCATCAGGAGCTGGGTTACGAACAGACCTAGACACAGCATATCTAGAAGAAGGAATTCTTGAAGGTCTTCCGGTTTCTTGGTGATCACCAGCAACATTGGGATTTCTGGAAGATATAATGTTTTTATCTGAAAAGAAAATTTCAAAGGATCAATGTATGAAGGAATCATCAAAGATCATAAAGAAACAATCATAAAAATCAAAAACAATTATCAGTTCAATCATATGTGTTAAAAGCTAATCATGGTTAAATAACAAAATAAGATACAAGAGGTTAAAATCCTCAATATACATGGAGAAAGAAGACAAACAATTACTTGATCAAAATTAGAATAAATGTGGTTGATGCTAAAAGCTCCTGAACAATTGGGAGAACGAAAGTATTTGAAAAGTTTAAGGAAGATAAAGAGCAGCAACTTTAAGAGGTAAAGACAGAAGTGGAAAAGACTGCATAGTATTTAAAGAAAAGAATAAAAACCGTCACAATTTGGAAAGGTGTTAATCCATGCAAAAATTTGATTTCCTCGAAAAAAGGTAACTGACACAAACGTGTACGAAAAGAGGTAATGGTAAAACGAAAGGTAATAATTATTCTTCTACTTTTTCCAAAACCTTGGATCGACCGTTGAAAGTTTTTGAAAAAAGAAGAAGAAGGGGGAAAGTTGTTAGGAAATAAAAGGAGGACGACACGTGTAAGATGATTAAGGAAAGAAGCAGTGGTTCTAAGAAGAACGAGAAGCACACAATCAAAGCCTTATGAAAGGATCGAGTAAATGACATATGTGAAAGACTGAATATATCCCTGCATGATTGACACATAAGATCGGGAAAGTAGTATCACACTGATCGAAACAGATAGCATTAAATGCTTATTGAACGGGAAAGTAAGAGTAATAAATGAACATGGAACGGGAAAGTAAAGGCAATAATTACTCTTATTACTTTAACCACATGATTGACACCTATGATCGGGAAATAGATGATTCTCAAAGAACGAAGAGTACGTGTTAATCATACAAGGCAACAGACCAAAAAAGTGAAGAGCATGACCTGTCAACCAGACAATCATCCCGATGTAAAGATAATAAGGAGAACGAAAGAAGGTATCGGGACAAGAGGGACCCATTAGATGATCTATAAATAGAGGAGATCATTCAACAGAGAGGGGGTCGGTCAATTGAAAGAAGAATAGGCTAAGGAAAACTAATCAGAGAAGAAAGAAAAGATCATCGGGTATGTATTTATTGAGTAAGATACTATTTAAAAGTTTCACTATCATGATTCATCTTCTATACTTATAAAGATTATGAATTAGATACTGAATTAGAGACTGTAATTTGATCAAATGTTTAATAAGTAAATAAATGGTTTATTGAAACCTTTCTAATCAATTGATTTTAAAGAGGATTCTTTGTATCAAAATATTAGTTAAAATCTTTCTATATACTGTATTTTATCAAATTAATGGTTGTTCATGTCAATGAGAATTTTGGCATAAACAACTCTTTGGCTAAAGATATCATCACTTTGAACATCAACTTGTTATCTTGAATACCAGAACCTACTCAGTACCATCAATTCCACTTTTTGTTTCAAAATTTCAAAGTAGAAAATATATAGAAGAATCCACTTACTAAATTTGTTTAATTGGGTTAAATCCAACAACACAGAAAGTTTTTGGCAAACTGTACTCTAGAGAGACGTAAAATAAAACTCCAAAGAGATCAAAAAGAAAGCGAAAGCAGATTCAGAGAACATCCATCGAATCCCTATCAAAGTTGGTTTTGTAAGATGACATAAACATCCCTAGTTCACATTTGGCTACTTGTAAAACATGCTAAATATTTTTGTGTTTCCCTAATGTGTACTATCAAGCACATTAATAATATTAAGGGACAACTTATTGGGTATATTATCGGGTTTAGTTATATTCGGGCAAAAGTTCAGAAGCAGCCTAAAAATACTTGAATATTAGAGTTGTATGCACTCTAAGTGCAGAATTCAGTTAATGCGTTTAATTAAACCCGAGAAAAAAGTTTGGGGTCTCACATCATCAACCCCTTAAAAGAACTTCGTCCCGAAGTTCAAAATGAGAAGTAAAGAGGCTTACATGTAATCAACCGTACGAGTATAAGATTGGTGAGTTCCAAATGCACAATCCCATTTGAACCGGAACTGCTCTGATACCAACTGTGACAGACCGGAAAACTTTTGCTTCCAATGGGTCGGGTTTCGGTCCATTAGGACAGCTCCAACTTTCCGATAGCCACTCGAAGAACCGGGCTTTTAAATTCTTGGGACCAATTCAATTTTTTTCCAAACAAATGTTCATCGATTTAATCCAAATTGCTTTATAAGCATAAAACCATAACTTTTATATTTTAAGGGTCATCGAATCCTACATATGATTTCCACCGTTTCATTATGAAGATATAATATCTCCTTCCCGAGTGGTCGGGTACCAGCTACCGTTACATTATGAAGATATAATATCTCCTGCCCGAGTGGTCGGGTACCAGCCACCATTACAGCTAATGGTCTTCCAGGTTGCCACTCGTAAGTGGGAGCTAGCAGGCCTGAAAACACACACCGTTCCAGCGACGGGTGGGGATGATCAGTCCCGTTGTCTACCACCGTTCCAGCGACGGTCTTTCGGATAGCCATCCGTAGATGAGAGCCCCAGTGGGCCTGGCAATTCACAGTACTAGGTCAAGCTCAATAGACCATATTTTACAAATGATATGAACTACTCAAGAGAGTTAGTAATTATTTCCAGGTCAATAGTATAAACTGTCATCATAAACAACAACCATTTTTTTCAGATGATATGAATTGCCTCTAAATGGCAACAATCATCTTCAAGTCTCATTTGGTGATATGAGTTGGTATCCAACAATAACCCTTTATTTCTTATTAGATGATATGAACAACCTCGAAGAGTTTACAATCATCTCTCAAGGTAGTATGAACAACCAGTAAACTAACTGTAACTACCTCTTACTAACGATATAAATTGCTAAGATTGCAATCATCTCCGAATAGATGGTATGAACTGCTTAGCAGTAACCAACTCTTTTCCGACGATATGAACAACCTTAAACAGTTGTGTTGAACCGCATAGCGGCTATCTACGTACTCTCTCTATTGCTCGAAGGGATCAGGCACGACCGTAATTCGTCATTTTTATTTAGATATTACGAATTACATAACAATAACTATCCTTAGCCTGTGGCATCTCAAACATTATCATAATTGAAAAACAGACAAAATTACATCTATAAGGCATCATCAAGTAGTGGCGGAAAATGAAAATACATGTAACATATATTCCATACAAGTATTCCCATCATAACAGTATCAAGTGGTAGCCAGTGAGTGAGATAAGGGCCAACAAAAACAGTTTAGAGTCTCGGTATATTTATGTAATCAATTCTTGAAGCAACTTATAAAATCTTGGCAGGTACTAAATGCTTCTAATTAATGCACAATTTAAGAATCTAAGTGTGCAGCCTACTTAAGATTCCATGTTTTACATATGGAGCAAGTTATATTCAAATTTCATACTAGTCCCAAATTATAGCTAGCAGACTACTCCACATACATATATACTTGCTAGATCGAACCCATTTAAATCGGATTATGGTCGAACCCACCCAAATAAAAACTTAAAGAAAAACAGAGCATGCAGTATAGAGATTTCATTCCACTGTCCTACAAAACCTTGTGCCTGTGGACTCGCATCAAATTGCTAATACTACCATTGCTAACCGGTCAACTCATTCCATGGCAGTCGCGTCTTGCCACTATTTTAACACAGCAAAAGCTACAAGAGTTTTAGCAGTTAGAACTTATTCCAGGTTACTATATATGAACCACGATACAAATTAGCAATACACCACTACGGTAAAGAAAAAAACTCCTAGACTACGGACGTACCAAAAGTGTTGTAAGTATAATTTAAAGCATTTTATTCTGCAGTCCCACTACAGACGTACCAAAAGCCTCCATTTTATCAAAACTAACTAGTATCGAGCTCATTGTATGCTAGACATACTAATACCTCATTAATACATTAATTCACCTTAGTTACAGTACTCAAATATATATTCATGAGAAACCAAAGAAAACAAAATCAAGTCCCGTGAGCATTACTGCGATTCTGCCCACCCAGTTACATTAGCACCACCAATCCAGTCTCAAATAAAGAAGAATAAGGAAACTGATTCCAACACTAAATCAAACTCGTGGGGAATTTATATAACATATATATATATATATAATCAATAACCATACTCAAACCATTTCATCAAACCAATGAAAGATACAGCTTAATACAACCAACGTATGCTTTGGCCATTAACTACTGCATAAACATATCTCAGATATTCAAATCAAATTCATCCAATGTAGAATCAATTAATAAGACTTAACATTAGTGCTTCAGAATTCAAAACAGGATCAATAATAAATATGCTAGCATATAATACCGAATTGGTCCATAATGCATTCCGCCATTGAGTGAACTCATTAATGCTAGAACGACCAAGTGGGTGTTAAGATTTACCCAGCATCAGTCTCACCTAATATCACAAAGTATCTACAGCTTAGTCATGGATTGCATGGGAAATTATAGGCATCAGGGCATATATATACATACAAGGGAAACAAAAACGTGAATCGAACTTATAACCATGAGACCACACACACATCAAACATATCCATGAATTTATAGCTCATTCGTTATAGCATTTAGTGGACTTCATTGCCACCTGATGTAACTTTCTTAATTAAAAGAAAAAAAATCAAGATATATAAACTGAAACAACAAATATAATAACCAACAAACTCAAGGTAGTTAGCTAAACTGAAATACCTCAAATTTGTTGTCGTTTCCAATAAGACCATGAATCTCATCCACAATTCGAGCAGAAAGTTTCACTTCTCGAATCCCAATGTCATCGAAAGAGACTAATCCCTTGACCGCAGGGCCTCCATCATCAAGAAAAATACATAAATGATCATTATTATTTGCAGGACAAGTCTCCCAAATACAAACATTTTAGACTAATAGTCACACAAGAATTAATTTAATAATCTCCATTCCAAAAGCTTTAACATAAACGGTGGTTACATCAAACTTGACATAAGCCCTCACTTAAATACAGTTTGTATCTCGATTTCTACATTTTAACAAGGAAAAGAGTTCAAGTATTTGGGTATTTCTATTATGATGTGATTAAGCAGTAATCATTGCATTCCAAGAAAATACATTATTTTTAGGAAAAATATCAAGCAAGTGACATACTTCAAATGTAAAACCTTATGAAACACAAAGGATCCACTAGTATAAATTTGGGTTTATGTGACAGTTAAAAACTGCCACCAAAATATTTTTATATAACAGTTTTGAAAAATAATTGCACTATTATTAAAGCTTTTGTTACGAAGGGGTCTATAAAAAACTGTTACGGAATCATGACTTTTAGTATCAGGTTTTTCATAAACCCGTCGTTTTTGACAACATACAATAACATTTTCTAAATAAAACAGTTATTGGTAACTTAATTTCTTTTACTAAGGTGACAGTTTCTCCATAACCCTGTCATTGTTACTACTTACCGTAACATTTTCTTAAGAAAACTATCATTAAAAACTTAACTTCTTAGACTAAGATGACAGTTTCTTCATAAACCTCTCATTATTGACAAATTACTGTAACATATTTTAAAGAAAACTGTCATCAGTAACTCAATTTCTTACGAATAAGATAAGTGTTTCTTTATAAACCTGGCAGAATTGAGAACTTACAATATCAGTTTATAAATGAAACTGTCATGAGAAACTAAATTTCTTGTTCGAAGATAACAGTTTCTTCATAAAACTGTCGTAGTTGACAACTTACAACAATATCTTTTAAATAGAACTGTCATTGTAAACCCTCTTCCATTGCACATTTTGTGTGAAACTGTCATCGTACACCCATTTCAGTAACATATTTTTTATACAACAGTCATCGTATAATGAGTTTTAGCAGTGAGTTAATGTTACAGTTATCGATGATACTTTAAATTGAAAGATAGAGCTAAAAAACGATTATATTTTGTAAATACCTTGTTAAACACAATGATACAACAAAAAAAGAGATAAAATAAATAAATTATATCATTTTTTCATTACAATAAAAAATATTTCTTGAACTCTAATGTCGTAAAGTAACTTCCACTACCTCAGATTTCTTGAACTTCAATGTTCTAACAGTAGCTTCCGCTGCCTCTTGATTGGAGGAGGTCTTGTACTCTTCATTATTAGAAGAATTTGTATAATCGCAACCATCAGTGTAAACTTCTAAAGAAAAACACTCCAGATACCTACAAAGTAGATAACATTTCCATATGTTAAAAGGTCGCCAAAAATTATAGACATAGTCCAAAACATGCCGAGACAAGAAAAGGAAACCGAATATCCTTCCGATCCTAACCCACATAATTCTTGTGAACTCATAGTCATAGAAATGTGAAGAAAAATATTTTATGATGAATAATGCAAACGGATTCAATATTCAAAATACAACAGAGAAAAGTGAAATATCACATTATTGTGAAACCATCTGTTTAGCTGTCTTGTAGTTATGCATTCATTTATTCTATATACAATGTTTAGATTGTATCGAAAAAAACAGAGGCTTACTTGAAACCAGATAATAATGCAATGAATGAAGAACTGTTCTTCAATAAAAATTATGTCATTGCATCCATGACAGAACTTCTGAAGCTAAGCTCTCACAGTTACCTGTACATATAGAAAAGAATCACATTACCCATATAATAAGAGAGGTAATAGTTGTAAACACAATCTAAAACGCTGCATACAGGTGAACATTCCAAATTAAGTAATCAAAGAAAGAAACGGGCATCCTGTATCTCGTCCTTTTTTAGAATGGAAGAAAAAACATTTGATGATAAATAATACATCCCAAGGATTCAACTATTCAAGATACAACTGAGAAAGATATAATATAAACACAACAAATGATTTATTTGGCAGAATCATCATGGTGAATTTTACCTAGTACCAACCTATAAGAGTAGTTGAAAATAAACAAAGACATATTATATATGCTTACTTCAAGCACTGTTAAGCATTCAAAACGTTGCTTCTGTAGAGTACTATCTTTCACTTCACCATTAGCAAGTGGTCGAGCACTTAGGGAATCGATATTTCTTAAAAAAATAAGAAGTATAGTTCAGATTGTTTAAATTATCATTAAATGAAACTAATGAAAAGTACAAGTATGAGTGTCCTTTCATTCCCTGGGTAATAACAATAACAAATCAATTAATTGTGTGTCCAACGAAAGAATGAGCACATGAACTAGATGCTCAAGTGAACAATGAAATGATATGGACCTGAGGTAGAAAATAGTTTAGGGATCACCAAAATTTAAGTCCATCAACAAACAATCAAACACCATTATGCTTAATCTCAATATTATCTCTTATCTTCTCAGATTTATGCCTAAAGATTAACAAAATATGAGCAAGAGATGAAAAAGTTAACTATACTGGAAGGCTTAAAATGAATAGAGTTTAAAATAACATGATAAGCAAGGGCCAATTAGAAAAAGAAACCTTTAAATCTTTAAGTAGCCAAGTCCACTTCACGATATCAGTAATTCTACCAACAATTGAAAGCATGGGGATAAAAAACTCTGGTGGCATATGGTCATGGGCAATGTAAAGTAAGGAAACAAATAATTATAACACGAACTTGAGCTTGCATTTGAGGCTGATGTTGTAACAATTAAAGATTAAGTAATAAGTTGATTGACATACCCAAGATAACCTGCATTTCAAGGAGAAATTCCTATTCCTGAAGTTAGTTCCAGTAGCATCTCAATTATTAATCTGATGGAAGTATCCAGTCATAATGTTAAGTAACAAATGGTATGACCACTAGGTCTGATAATACCCCTACAACTATCACATGTCGACTAACAATAAAAGTGACACTTGGTGGAAAAAATAAATCTAACCTTGCAGCTAACTCTGCCCATGAAGTCTCATTGATCCTCCTGGAATCAAGATAGCTTCTACTTTTTAACCAGTGTTGCTAGACATAACTGATGTGTCAAAATATCACAAAAGAAGTATTGCAAAAATTATAACATTGCGGAGGAAAACCAATCTTTCTAAGGCTTGATGCTTCACTACACCCCAAGTAATTTTTCTATAGGACTTTGAAGCTAAATTTACACCCATCTAGTAATATGACTAATGCATAAGATAACAAATCTTAAAATTAGTTGGACCAAAATTCTCAACATTCCAAGAACACATTCAGACTATTCAAAACAACTAATTGTATCTAGCTTAAGTACCAATAAAAACTATAAAGTTAGTGTTGCTGACTAGGTGTAACGAATTCCAAACCCTACAATTACCTCTTTATTCTTGTCCTTGTGTGAAATCTTAATAGAAATATAGTAAAGAAAGAGAAGCAACATTGAAAAAGAAAGTGAGATATCGACCTTATTTGCTGGTTGAATTCAAGCATTTGATTAATAAACTCGTCTCTGCATCAACATGGACAGAAGTAATTGTTTAGAAGAGTTTTATTAACAGGTTCATCATAAAATTGCAACTTAAATGCAACTATGAAATATAAAACCTAAATGAAAGGAATCAGAAGCTCATACCGGGAAAGACCTTATTGGTCTTTATTAGCGTCAACAACTGATCCAATCTTCGAAATCTCATCTTGAGTAGCAGAAATTCTAGTCTGATAGTTTACAACACAGTTACACAAATCCAGAAGAGAAACCTTCTAATTTACCAAGTGAAAATCTCAAAGAACAAAATCAAACCTCTAAAGCTTGAACATAAGCTTCAGTTAAAGCCAATTCGAATTCATATCCTTTCAGTTCTTGTTCAGCAGTTTCTTTACAACGTTTAGCTTCTTCGAGTTGAGAATTTTCTTTATCTATCTCGGATTCTCGTTTTTAAACCAACTACTCTTCGTTCTGTATCGTAACAAAGAGTTTTTAATAATTAATAAACAATTCTCATTAACTATGAGACAAGATTTTTGAAATGAATTAAACAGAGAATAAATAAAAAATTCGGAAAAATTAAGAAATTATGACCTCCTTGAGATTTTTACTCCTCTGTCATTGATGAATTCGTCACCCCCCCCCCCCCCCCTCTCTCTATCTACTCTTTAAAAGTAAAACTGACTTGACAGATGCGGAAAACCCCGATTTTCACTGCTAAAGAAGTTGTTTGGTAACCATTAGGTCCACAATTGTATATGGATTAAAGTAAAAGAATAACCCTAGATTGAAGTAAAAGATGGGATCCTAGATTTTGCTAAGAGAAAAACCCAAGTGAATAGAAGAATGAGATCTGCCTGTATATAGATAAGAATTGTTGAGAGAGATTAGGTTTTTAATTTAATGAAAATAGAGAGAGATGGGTGATAGTATTGAAAAATTATGTTTAAGCTTATGTTGGGGTTTCCAAACAGAAAGATATACGAAGGTGTGGAGAGACCCACTATCAGAAGTTACAAAACAAACTTATCACAATACAAACCACTACTAGTAGATAATGGCTAATTAGGGACTCAAACTAACAACATCGTGCGTTTGAGAATGTTTTAGGGTAGATTATATGAATAGTAGCTGTTTTGGATCAAAACTGTCACTATAAATGGAAGTGGCGGTAATTAAAAAAACTGTCATCTATAACTTTATTCTTTGATAACAGTTCTTATATTGAACAATTGCAATAACCTAAGAATAGTATCAGTTTATAATTGCTATAATACATCAATGTACACTAACATTTTCCTACAAAACTGTCATCGTATAGATATTCAGTAACAATTAACAAACAATCACGATTTTTCACCATTATTGGTGTGAGTTTTGGTAAGAAATTGTTGCATATATCTCATAGCTTATTCTTTTGTGACAGTTAATTCATGAACTGTCATGATTTAGGATTTTGAACTGTCACCAAAGCCCATATTTGTACTAGTGATCAGAAGTTCTAAACCAAGAAAAATTAGCACCATATATCTATTGAATGATAACCCTCATTGTCCATCAAGAACTACAATTAAAAAACCCACCAATATGATTGGTTGGGGACCCTGGGTCTTTGTACTTATGAGTTTCTGGATAATTGAACTCACATAACTAGCTAAAAAGGCTTTCTTTGGTGCACTAAGTTTTCGTTTTCGCGTACAAAGATCCTTAAGGAACTTGGCATAAGTAGGAATTTGTCTAATTGCATCTAATAAAGGAAGATTGATGTTGACTTGCTTAAAAATCTCCAATATATCATGAAAGTTGGATTCCTTCCTAGTTGGTACTAGAAGTTGTGGGAATGGGGCTTTGGGAACAAAATCGGGCTCAACGGGAACCACATTGGACTCTTTAGAGAGTTTATCAGTCTCTTCAGCTACAGGCTCAGAAGGGTGAACTACAACATGTTCACTATCGGGCAATGTTACCTTATTTTCTACCACTCAATCACTCCTAAGGTTTTTAACTGAATTCACATGATTCGATGATTTCCCACCAGAAGATAACTCATGAACTCCTCTAGGATTGGGTTGTGTTTGACTAGGAAACTTACCTTTTTCTCTCAAAGACTCATTTATCTGACTAACCTGGATTCGAAGATCGGAAATAGCCTGTTTTTTTTCCTGTGCAATCATATTATTATCCTGTAAACTTTGTTCAACCGATTGCTGAAACTTAGCAGTGTTATAAGATAAAAAGGTGAGAGACTCTTCTAAACTCATGATCTTCTTATTTGAAGGGCTCTGAAATTGTGCTGGTCCAGAAGGATTCTTAGTATAACAAAAACCTGGGGGAACCTGAGGGTTACAAGACTGACCTTGATTTTAGCCCTTAGACCAAGAAAGGTTTGGATGGTTTCTCCATCCCGGGTTATAGGTATCTGAATATGGTCAAATTCTGACGGTGATCATATCTAGTGTTATTGTAAAGAGCATGGGCTTGCTCTTCAACAATTTGTCCTTCCCAAAATGACTTGGGATCTATTCCACCACTAGATTGACTCAATTCTAAGGTTTTTAACCTTTTTGCTATAACTGCAATTTTGGCATATGATTCAAGAACTTCATCTACCCTATTGACATTACCTCTTCTCAGTAAAAATTTCTCTGGGGTTCTTTACTACATTCCCATTGCTGGGTCTTTTCGGCAATTTTATTCAAAAATATCATTGCCTCATCAACAGTTTTTACTATCAAAACTCCCTGTACACAATGACTCGACCATCGTCATCGTTGGATAATCTAGCCCTTCATAAAGGATCTGGACTATTCTAACCTTTTCTAAACCGTGATGGGGACATTGTATCAAAAATCATTGAACCTTTCCAAATACCTATACAAAGATTCTCCCTCTTGTTGCACAAATGTGGAAATCTCGTGCCTAATAGATGATGTTTTGTGCCTAGGGAGAAATTTAGATAAAAAGGCAGTGGTAAGTTGTTCATATGTTTCGATGGATTCAGATGCCAAACTATATAACCAAGATTGGCCTTGTCTCTCAGGGAAAAAGGAAACAACCGAAGTTTCATAGCTTCATCAGACACGTTGTGAATTCTTAGTGTACTACATATTTCTTCAAATTCCTTAATGTGAAAGTAGGAAGCATCTGTATGATCCCAGGTTTTAACTCATAGTTTGCTTGAGTTTCAGCTAACTTGATACATGATGGACGAGAAGTCCTAGTGGGATTCAACAAATATTTTAAAGTCGCCATTTCTGGCAAAGCTGGAAAACTAGGAATAACTTCCTCAATAAGAGACAGATTATTAAAACTAAAGTTTCCGAAAATCGAGCTCCCAAAAGAAGGGTTTCCTACTCAATTTCAAAGACAAAGTTTCTATTCTCGTCACTGATTTAACGACCAATAAAATCTCTTCTCCAGGCACGCTCAGTCAAGGCTTTAGGCGGCCTGGGCATACAATTAAATAACCCCTAATTGGAAGGGAATTATAAACAAACACAAACAAGGTCAACTCAACCAAATCAAACCTATTGAATCTAGCAAACAAAAAGCATGATGGCTATACTTAGATTGTTTCTAGACCAGATTCAATTCTTCCAAAAGGCAACTAGTTACAGTTTTAGTAAATCTCTTAGAACGATCCGAATTAGATCAAATAGAATAGAAACAGGATAAGCTCTAAGGAGCTTTGATAACCCTCCCTCTTTGGCAACGTTTCCTTGGGTTACAAGACGACTCGAATCTACTTAAAATAATATTTCTGAACTTTAAGTTAGGCTAACAGGGTAACCAATACAGTCCTTTTGAATGACTTTCCAATAAGCTCGATACTCTATTGATCTTCTTTCTAGTCAAATTTTAAGGATTAGGTTCGCGTTAGGTAACGTGTTCCTAAGGCGGGCAAGAAGGAAACTGTGATGAAATCCGAGTTCTTATCTTATATGATCAGTCCTTGCCCTTTACTAGAAAATAAATCTGTATTCAGTTCCTCAACATATATGCATACGAAGGAATACAGTAAACCCACTAACAGGGGATTCGTTGGGTTGATAGAGTCTTACCTCCCGTACCAGACGGGGGATGAATCGGCTGTAGTCGACTCGGGCCACCAACTCCTATTGCAGTGTACAAACCCGAGGAGCCGAGACAATATCGTAATTGTCGTCCTTCCCTGTTGCAGTTTAAATTTAAATTACTCTTCCGTAGGGTTTAAAAATAATAATAATGTCCAAAAGTCCAAAGTCCAAAAAAAAAGTCCAAAAAAATATTACAAAAATAAAAGATTTCCTAATATAATTTTCTAAAAATATAAATAAATAAAACCCTAAAAAAAAATTGTCTTCTTTTTCCGTTCTTTTCGATTTATCTTTGACTCCAATTCTTTAATCAATCAATATAATCTTTGGTTCCAATTTCTTTTTGATCAAAAACATATAATACAAAGAAAAATACACAAAAACGTAAAAGAGAACATATAAAAAAATAAATCTAACTGAACTAACTAACCTAAAAAAAAAAACTAAAAACAAATCTAAAAACAAGTCTGCGTCGGCGGCGCCAAGGTAGATTGTAGATATGGTAAGAATGAGTTTCAAACTCTCAAACTTGTGAAGATTGAATTTTAGATTTAAACTCTAATAATTAAACTAGAAAACTCAAACAAAATTGGTATCAAGATTAAAGAGGCACTGAGACTCAGGATTCCACCATTAACCAATTAAAGTGGTTCAATCTAATCAATATTCATGCAATTCCTTACATTTAAAGTGATTCTAATATGTTGCAAAAGTAGATTTTCAAAGTAACAATTGTAAATCGAAAGTATAGAACATCAAAAACCCTAGGCTAAGCATGCTCTATCAAAAGAAATCACAATTGTTTAATAAAAATCCTTAAATCAATTTTAATCAAAGCAAATAATCATAAAAAAATTGCAAAATCTATTGAAATAGAAATATACCACTTTTCTTGGAACAATGGCTTCCTCCGTCGCCTCAGCAAAGGGGTTTAGCTCCTCATATTAATCACTTGCTCAAAATAATGGTTCATGGTTCAAAGTGTTTACAAATGATGAAAAAGGAGAAAAACAAAGAAAACAATGAATTTACAACGCTTATAGGCGTTACAGACTCACTGTTACAGAGCAATGCTTAAGATAAATGTTGCAAAGCAGAAGATATACGTTGCAAATGGATGAAGAAACCGTGGCTGAGAGGTTGAAGGAACCGTTGCCTATTCTTTATTCTTGATGCAGCAGCATCGACAAATTTGTCTGAATTGATTTCTCTGCCTCTTCTCCTCAGCTCTCTCTCCAATTCGATGTCCTCCTATAATCACCTCCAGCACCCTTTATATACTCAACAGAACCTCCAAATCTCGATTAATGGCCAAAAATCTTCATATTATTTTCTTTCCAAACTTCGGGAATTATTTCCCTGTTTATCTATTTCACGCGCCTTCTCGTAGCTGCCACACTCCAACACATTCGAAACATGTTTCAGAAGGAGTAAAACTCTTTCTTAGCACATGTAATTTCTAAATATACAAAGGAAAATCCCGACAATAACTCACTTGCCCTGTTTTACTCCAACTCGACAATTAGGCTCTGTTTAATCGAATCAAACATCCATACAAACTTTGTTTATCCGTTACAAGTCTAGCCCAATCAAAAAAAGTGTTTGAATCTTTCTCAAAATCGATCCAGAAAAAAAGTGGATTTTAAAATTTTATTTCCTACCAAAATTGTTCTTCACGCATGGAGAAGATGGAGTCCCCCTATCCATTTCTGGGGTGCACTTAGTACTGGAGTGCCCTTATCCAAAATGGGGGTACCTTTAGCAATTGTTCTCAGGGTGCATTTAATAATTTTTTGATCCAATGTTTCAAAAAATGTTTAGTTCCCAAAAACACCTGTACACACATAAAATAACACAACTAGTTCAAAAATGAGCATTAGCAATAAATATAATTGAGACAAATTAGACACAAAAAATGTGAATATCAGAGCCTGGTCGAGATGAAATTCCGGACGCTCCACGACAATTACAAGATGGTACCGATTCCACCACAGACTCCATTGAGACAATCAATATTAGAACAGAAGAAGCTCCCAGACCCATCTCCATCAGTTGCACCATGTCGACGGAGGAACAGACGGGACTCGTACAACTCTTTAGGGATTATCAAGACGTGTTCGCCTGGACCTATGAAGAGATGTCGGGTCTTGATAACAATCTGGTCACTCAATATTTACACATCCTATTTGATTCCAAACTTGTCAAGCAACAACCGAGACAATTCAGACATGAAGTCGAAGAGCAAATCAAGATCGAAATCCAGAAGCTACTCACAAAAGGCTTCATCAAACCTATCTAATACCCCACTTGGCTGGCTAACGTTGTGTCTGTCAAAAAAAAAGGTCAAATCGAATGATGTTTTGATTTCAGGAACCTGAATAAGTGTTGTCCTAAGACGATTTACCTTTTCCCAACATAGACATGCTCGTCGATGCGACCAGTGGACACGGTATGTTCTCATTTATGGATGGCTATAGCGGTTATAATCAAATAAAAATGTGTGAACACGAAGCCATCAAAGCTGCATTTTGAACCCCTATTGGAAACTTCTATTACACTGTGATGCCTTTTGGATTAAAGAATCACGGTGCTACTTACCAGTGAGCCATGACAGCGATCTTTTACGACATGATGCACAAGAAAGTAGAAGATTATGTTGATGACGTGGTCGTCAAATCCAAATCCAGAACGTCTCACCTAGAGGTTCTGAGACAAGTATTTGAAAGATGTCGCGAATACAAATTGAAGATGAACCCTTTGAAGTGCGCCTTCGGAGTTTCCTCTGGTAAATTCCTTGGATTCTAAGTGACAGCAGAGGGAATCAAGGTGGACCCAGTCAAGACTCAAGCCATCACCACCATGCCCCTGCCAAAAACTATGATAAAACTTAAAAGCTTTATGGGAAAGGTATCCTATATAAGACGTTTTATCCCGGAGTTAGCCCAATTTGTTGCTTCTTTCACACCACTACTAAAGAAATGAGCAAATTATGTCTGGTCTTCTTCCCAGGAAGAAGCATTCATCAAAATTTGATAATTATTACTATCTTCATCCGTCATGAGGCCCCAGTCGAAGGATGCCCCTTGCTTCTATACACATCTTCAAGTGAGGTTGTTATCGGGGCCCTCCTTGCCTAAGAAGACGAAGAAGGAGTTGAATATCCAATCTACTACATTAGTCGGTCATCAAGAGAAGCATAAATCAGAGATCCTAAAGAAGAGAGGGCGTGCCTGTCGCTAGTGCATGCTATTCAGAAGCTCTGACATTACTTACTTTCAAGAAGGTTTGTGCTTGTCACCAAAGCTGATCCTATCAGATTTCTACTTTCAAAAACCGGCCCTAATAGGCAGACCTGTATGGTGGCTACTTTAGATGTCAGAATTTGTGATATAGCATGTGTTTCCCCAAAAGCAGTCAAATGACAAGCAGTGGTAAATCTACTAGCGGTTTTCCAAGGAAAAGATATGACCGCCTTACATGAAGAAATACCTGGGAACTTCCGGGAAATCTCTATTGTTAAAGAAGAAGCATGGATGCTATATTTTGATGGTTCAGCTACCCCTAGTAATGATACCGGAGGATCCGACGTGGTACAGGTCTCTTCAACCGGGGAAGTCTTCTCATACTCATTCAAACTAGACTTCAAGTGCACAACCAACTCCACAAAATATGAAGTTTTCCTACTAGGTCTCTCATTAGCAAGGAAAGCAGGTGTGACGCTCCTGGAAACATGGGGCGACTCAAATCTGCTAGTCAATCATATGAATGGATTTTACTCGCTTAAAGAGGTAACATTAGACCCTCATAGGATATGAGCTCATAAATTATTAACTCATTTCGCTGAAGCTGTGGTTCATGTTGGTTGAAGTAATAATAGACACGTCGAGTGTATCGACACGTTAGCCTCCAAACTTAAATTCGAAGGAACATAAAAGATCGTAATGGTACAGAGACACACTATACCCTCGACATGGTTAAATCAACCCGAACGCGAGCAAGTCACTTACTAGAGAACACCAATCATAAAAGAACTAAGTAGCTCACTCCCTCAGAGGAAAGTCAGCCTCAAAGACCTGAAGAACTTTTTGTTACTCCACATGGAACTATATCACAGGAATCCTGAAGGGTCCCTCTCAAGATGTCTCAGAGATCAGGAGGCGCAATTGCAACACAATCACGTTCATAGCGAAGTATGTGGGGAGACAATGGTCGTGACTCTCTACCGCCAACTCCAACATCTAGGGTACTATTGGCCTATGATGGAGACTCAATCTCGAGCACTCCAAGGATCATGTTCCAACTTCCAAGAATAGCCACATCAACTAGAATCCCTGACGATCCATCGTGATGGGGACTGGAAAAGGCCATATATCAAATACCTACGTTATAACTATTTTCCTCTGGAGAAGCGACCAGACTGAAGCAAAAGACAAAGAGGTTCGTTCTTCATGAAAGAATCATGTACTGCAAGAGTTTTAGAGGAAACCTACTAAGATGTCTGGCAGGACCCGATATCCCGACAATATTGAAAGAATTTCATAAAGGAGAACATCAAGGAAAGAGGAAATTGTTCCTTCATATTAATGAAAAGTATTATTGGCCAACCATGGAAGATGATGCAGCCGCGTTTGTTCAAAGGTGTCATCAGTCTAAGATTCATGGAAACCTCATTCACACGGTGTGCCTTCCTCTACACTCTGTAAGCAGCCTCTGGCCTTTCTACAGCTTGGGTCTAGATCTCATTGACAAAATCAATCCAGCATCATCAAAACAACATGATCACATCATCACAACCACTGAATACTTCACCAAATAGATCGAGGCTATCCCTCTCAGTAGAACGATTGGAGCAACCATAACAGCTTTCATTAAGGAATACATCATATGCAGGTTTGGTGTCCCTAAACACATTGTCACAGATAACGGTAATCCTTCTGCTAAACAGACCGTGAAAAAAATAATCTAAAAGTACAACATCAAGCAAGTGTTTTCTACTCCGTACTACCCACAAGGAAATTGACAAGCAGAAAATACCAACAAGACACTAATCCGGATTTCGTAGTCGCACAATGTATGATAACCTAAGATCATGGCATGAACAACTTCCCATGGCGCTTTGGGCATACAGGACGGTGCCAAAAAACTCCACATGGACTTCCTGATAAACACATTTTTGTGTCTAAATTACGCTTGATTTTCTATTTTGATAGTGTTCGATTTTGTACTTATTACGGCTTTTTATGTCTTTGTAGGTATTTTTGAGAAATAAATAATTTGGGAAAATTGGCTCGAAAAGTGATAAAGGCACCCGGAAAGATTACTAAAGGCACCCACAAGTTTGATTGGAGGCACCCCCTCTTTTGAATTTGAAACCGAAAATGGCGGGAAACCTATTTGTTATCAGGAAAAACTCCTGTGAGTTGAAGTGTACGTGTTTTTAGTGATTTGGGGTAATTCTAATTTACCCAAAGTGAAGTAAGCTACCAAAATAAGTTAAACACACGTCAACAATAAGTTTCAGCCGGAAAAATTGGGCACGGGATTGAATCTGGACGGAAAACAGAGTTTGGGTCTGTTTCGGATATCATAAAATTTGAGATTGATTTGGATGTGTTCTTTGAGTCCTTATCGGTTAAGAAGAGTCTCTAGGGTTTACTAGCCCTATAAATACCCAAGAGAGTCGAGGAGGAAGTGATCGAGAGGTAGCCAGAGCACTGGAAAAAGTTGACAGAAAAATAGTTCCTGCTGCTGCGAAGAAGAAGAGGAAGAACATAAGTCGTTGAAGAACTGTCGCTGATACTGTCTCTAGTTTTGTCGCTGACGCAGCTGCTGAAGCAGTCTTATATCAACAACACATACATTTCGTACTTTGTTTCTGTTTTCTTTACTTTCTTCTGTAACACAGAGAACACTTCTCTGTAACGCTAATAAGCGTCTCTGTTCTCCTGTGTTACTAGTATTTCACCATTGTAAGCACTTTTTGAGCTCTGAAATGTTTTTTTGAGGGTAAACTAGCTAATCATCATCACTGAGGCGATGGAGGAAGCTATTTCTCCAATAATTAAGTGGTAACTTCTATTTTAACTATTATTTACAATTCTTTTATTATTAATTGCTTTGAATTAAATTGGAAAAAATGGTTTTTCTTAAATGATTGTGTTTTGTTTTGATGGGTCATGCTTAGTTTTAAACTTTTGATGTCTCATGCTTTCGATTTACAATTATTCTTTCAAAAACCTAATTTTGGCAATACCTAGAATAACTTGAATACAGGAATTGTAAGATTTTATCACTTGAAATATTGGTTAATGGTGGAATCTTAGCCTTAGTTCTTCCCATCAATTTTAAATCAACTTATTTTTAATTTTCTTTATTTTTAGTCATTAAAAATTAGGTCTAGAAATCGAATCTTCACAAGTATGAGAATCAAACCCTTTTTACCACTATATTAAAATCATATCACTTCCCCATATTCACTTGTATACGGGGCCGATGCCATCCTCCCTGCCGAGATCAAGATCCCTTCAGCCCGAATTGCATCATCCAACCGAGTATATTGGGATGAGGCTGAGATCCCCAGGTTCCGGGTTGCGGAGTTGGACCTCCTAGAGTCAAGACGGTCCAAGGAAGAAAGATATGCGGAGGCATATCGGTGAGACTTTCCAAAGCTTACAATAAAGTTGTAAACCCCGAATGTTTCAGGTCGGGGAATTGGTACTCAAGAAAGCCAAACATATCCAGCATGACATGTTTGTTCCAAGATTCTCCCCGAAATGGGAAGGGACTTATGTGATTTCTAAAGCAGTAGCAATCGGATACTACATAATATAGACATAAAGGAAGTCGCAGTGGGAACAATAATCAATGACAAGTGGCTTAAAGCATATTACGCCTAAAAAGAAAAAAAAAATTCTTTTAGTTTCAACTCTTTTATTTTTGTATAATTCTTTTCAATGAATGTTCAAAATTTGAAATTCAAAAACTTATTATTGATTCAAACCTCACCCGCTATTTAGAACAGACCTTCAAGGAACGAGTAATTCCGTTTATACAACATCTTCATCCTTTCCTGAAACCTCTCGGTCCAAACTTTCAAATCCTGAATTGACTTCTCAATCTTAGACGACTCCCTTGATAAGGTCTTCTCCTCCTCCAGTATGGATTTTGAAGAAGGAATCACTTATCTATGATAGCTACGTGATCTGTTTCAATAATATCAAGACGCTGGCGGAGCCAACTCACATTGAATTTCAAGACTTCACAATTGGTTATCATTTCCTCCCACATTTGTATTTCCTGACTGGTAACTTCATGGAGTGACTCCTTGCTCATATCATCAATTATAAGAAGAAGACCAACAACCATTGTCATAGGACGGGGGAAAAGCCTTTCAATAATTCTGAAGTAGTAATGTGACCATACCTTCTCCAAATTTTGGTATATAGAGGAGCATAGCATTTTGGTACTATGAATCCTCCCACGACATGGTACTTATGATATAGGGACTTCATATGCATCTCGAAAGGAAAGCCTGCGGTTGGGTATTCATGAATGTTAATACGAAGATCGCTCCTCGAAAGATTAATTGGTGGGTTAGAAGGAGTTTCAACCTCAACATCACCATCTCTATCCTCCTCGGCAGGAAGAGATCCCCTGGACTTTTTTTTCCCTGGTACGTGTCCACATCCACCATCACATGTCAACAAAATCAGATCAAAACATCTGTATTGGGGCGCTTCCATGGATTAGAGTAAAATGAGGAAAGCTTACTTATAGTAGTAGGTCTATTAGACCGGGTGATGTTTGAAGAGGAACTAACCTTTCTGATAGTTCTATCCCTTAGCACGTATGAAACCTTTTTAATTTTGGGTTCATGCAAGAAAGATGGAGAATCACCAAATAAGTTGGTTACTCATAAGTACAAGAATATACAAGAAATAAAAAACTCTTTATCGGACTAGGCACCCATGAGCTTCACTTAACAAGAAGGTGATCCTGATTTGATCCGCTGTTATTAGACGTGATGTTATAAAAGGGAACTGGACTCAGCAAACAGTGACGTTGACGAGATTAGCAGGAAGAAAATGCTAACAAACTATTCGCTTATATAGAGGAGAAGTAAAACCATAATCTTCGAATTTCAAAAAATTCAACAGAGACTGCTTCTGAAGGGGAAGGATATGAGCATAGCCAACAACCCGGAAGATGACTGTTATGACTCCTAGGTTCAGTTGGATAATAAGATCGTGATCAATCTATGCATCTCACTCAAGTCAACAACATGCACGGAGACCAATTGTGAAGAAAATCAATTAATAACGTCACTTCTCAAGGGAACCTGAAGGAGGAAAAGCGTTACTCGCACCTATCCTGGTTCACGCAAGTTGGTACTTCCAACAGGAAAAGGGGCGTCTATTATCCCCAACCAAACTTCGTGATAAGAGGCACATATCTCAAACATCCATGAATCTAAGTACATTTTCTTCTACTCTTAAAATTTAAGTTATGCGTATGTAATCATTATAATCATACTGTCACCATCTAGTGCTTACTTTGAAACATTATTGTTCCTCACTAAGAAGGGGACTTAATGTAGATGGTGAGTTTTTGACAAGGGCTAGAATTGTAAAATTGTACTCTGCTAAGCAACAAGAATATATATGTGTGTGTTGATACGCATATGCTTAATATAGAATATTATTTCTCTACTTATATTCCATAAGCGAATTAAGAGTGCAGGTTCTTTCAAAACATTCTAAATTTACTTTGTACCTTCATCAATGCTCATAATATTTATGCCATATCGAACTAGTCTCAAGTCGCATAAATTCCACGGCTAAATTCCTTGAACTTGCCTCGAATGCGCATCGATGTTCTAGCAACATCCATTAAACTCGGGAATAACTAATGCTTAAACCCTAAAATACATTATATCTTAACGCTTCATTCGTAATGAATGCTCCTCAAGTTGCTCTTCTGAGCACAAACATGCTACTTTAGCACTTTTCTTAAAAATAATCCATAAATTATATGCCACTCCTCTCGTATGCGCCATAATCAAGAAACAATGTCATAAAAAACGCATTGAACCCTCATCTAGGCTAACCCTATCATTTTCTTATGTCAGCGCCAAGTTAGCACCGGCTATTTGACTTAGCACCGCATTGGCACCAATTAGTCGTATTAGCGCTAGAAGCACTAACTTTCCTGGCGCTAAACCCTAGCACCTGAGAAGTGCTAACTAATCTAAAAAGGTCTTATTTAGCACAAGTTGTCATAATGAGTCCTTATCAAGCATATCACTACCTTAGCATTTCGATTTTAGCACAAAAGTGCTAACCCTAACCTTAGCACAAAAGGCGCTAACTCCTCCCAGCTAGCACCATACTTGGGTACGCTAATCCTAACGCGTCATGAAAGCTAATACATCACTAACACGCCTAGCACGTCCCTGGTTAGCTCCAGTGCGTCTCTAGCAAGCCATGGACATCGCTGCCAAATACAATGCGCTCCCGAAGCTCAGATGTGTCTCTAGTTGGCTCGAGCGCGTCCCAGCTGCCAAAGCCAATGCCTCTCCAATATAGCGCGTCCCTGCCAGGCCAAAGCATCTTCTTCTAATGTGTCCCCAAGGCTTAGCGCTCCCCTAGCGTCCTCAGTGTCCCAGCTTCTCTTATGCGTCGTTACTTGATAGGTGCATTATTTGCATTATTTGGATACTCTAATTCATTAATTTATTGTTACTTTTCATATCGTTATGCTTTGATCTTGTTTGTTTATGAGTTTCTTAGGAGTTTTGAAGTGTATTCAACCAAAGAAGATGAAAGGAGTTCATTACGACACGAAATGAACAAGGAAGTTAAGTTCTGTCAATGGAGAAGGACCAAAGACCAAATTCAACTCATTCAAATCCAGAAGTTCTTAATACCATTTTGAATATAACGATAATACGAAGCCAACGCAAAAATAATGAGGTCATTCGGAGTCTGTATGAGGAAGTTATGAGCAAAACAGCCGAAAGAAAATAGTGAAACACTCAACAAAATAATCGGGAGAAAACAGGGAAATTTATCTACCGATTATAGGCAGTTTCGGGTACAGAAAAACTTCGTTTTTGAGCTCCAAAAATCAGTAGATAAAACGGAAATCGAGTCTACCGATTATGGCAAGGTATCTACCAATTATGGCAAGTTTCTACCGATTATGGCAAGTTTTGGACACAGGAAAGTATTATTTTGAGCTCTTACAATCGATAGATAAGGTGGGTGTCGTGACTAACGATTATGACTCGACGGGAGCCACTTCTAAGACATGTTTTTGACTTCTAAATCAAGGTATCATGGTACCATTAGAACTCTAACACCTAGATATGATGAAGACTATATAAGAAGACTTCCACAACCCTAAGGAGATACCTTTTGACACTTGAAAACACAAGGAGAACAAGAAGCTAGGGCTTGGAGTTGCGATTGAACATCACGATTTCTAGGGTTTGCTTTACTTGTTTTCTTGATTATTTTCCATGGATTTTGAGAACCCTATGATGAATTAAACCTTTCTTATTGGTTAGATATGTAGTCATAAGCTGGAAAACATTTTTATTAATTGAAGTATTCATTCTCATATGTTCATAATCTCTTCAATATGCTTATGTTCTACCGTTTACAACGCCTTGTATGATCGATTGCTTGTTTGTTTAAGTCGCGAATTAGATGAGCATGCATTGACATTTATAGCTAAACTAGGGTTTGAGATCCGGAATTATCGAAAGATCCTTGTTATAAGTAGCATAACATAGTTGTTAATGACGGTATGTTACCATGCAATTATGTGTAGAAGCGTGAACTAGGTTAAATCCGTATGGCTCTTGCACCGGATCGCTTAGAATAACCTAAACTCACAAATACCATTGCTTTCATTGGGTTAAACTTGAGTGGCTCTTGCGCCAAGTTATTCGTTGAAAAGGATTCAGAGAGTGGATCTTGCGCCTTTGATGATAATAGGAGTTTTTATGGAGTAAGCCTGCGTTAGGATGCTTTAGGGTTATTGATATTGAGAGTGCATGAATGTTGAGTATGATTTAGTTGATAACATGTTGGAAGATGGAAGATGGAAGATGAACTCTCTAACCAATGTTTTTTATCTCTGATATTCGTTTTAATCTATTTGTTTTAGTATAATTTAGTTATAATTACAACCAAAACCCCCCTATTTACATAAGAAATCGAAAGTAATTAACAATCACCTGCCTCTCTGTGGGAACGAACTTGTTCTTATTACTATATTCTAATCTATATTAGTGAAGTAAGAACTTTAATTAATTTTGCTTGGCTGATAACCGACCAAATTTTGGTGCCGCTGCCAGGGAAAGCATAGCGGATTGTTATTTTGTTTTTGATTTCTTATTTCTAGTTTTTAACTTGGTTTCAAGAACTATTTTTCAGGTACTATTTCTTTCGTGAATGCTTAGAGAGGGTAAACCAAGTCCCATTGGTATACGACTTCGATCATACACTTTACTAAAATATTTCGTTCGAGCAGTGAACACTCAACTTCCTCCAAGTATATTGTCAAGTGAATTTGCAGATTCAGACGTAGAGGAAGAACAAGAAATTATGGGTGATACAAATCGTACACTCAAAGACTTAGCTTCTCACAAGTTAGATACGCAACAGTGGTATGTTCATACGACATCTGCATTCGAGATCAAGCCATGGTTGATTCGAGAACTCCCAAAGTTTCATGGAGTGACTAATGAAGATCCAAATAAACATTTGATGGATTTCCATAACATAGTCATGGCCATGCTACCAGCAGATACTGATGCTGATTGAGTCATGTTACGAGCTTTACCATTCTCCCTGATGGATACTGATAAGGAATGGTTATACTATTTACCCTCTGGTAGTGTCATAACTTGGAATGGTCTGAAGAAACTCTTTTTAGAGAGATACTTTCCTGCATCAAAAGCGACTCAGATTCGTAAAGATTTGTGGCATTAAGCAGATGGCAGGAGAGATATTGTATGAATGCTGGGAACGTTACAAGAGATTGGTGGATAGATGCCCACATTATCAATTCAATGATTTATTGATCATCCAGTACTTCTATGAGGGTCTTCAAGAAAGTGACAGAAATCTTCTCGACGATGCAGGTGGTGGTGCCTTAGTGAACAAAACAATAGCTCAAGCTAGAGAGTTAATTGAGAACATGACAACAGATTCTCAATAATTCTCAAGTCGTGGGTCAGAACCACTCGTCAAGAGGGTTAATGAGGTTACTTCTTCACCGCATTAAGAGCATATAATTGGTAATATGGAGAAGATGATGCAACAAATGTCAGCAGTGATCATCCCCTCTTATGAAGAAGAAGCCGAACAGGTGAATGCAGTATTCCCAAATCATCAGAGACAACGGTATGATCCTTATTCCAACACTTATAATCCAGGGTGGAGAGATCATCCAAATTTCAGTTATACGAACAAGCAAGCTGCATCTCCAGGGCCGGTTTTCAATCGTCCAAATGGGTTTCAACAGCAAGTACAACCTCCACAACAATCTTAAAACTCAGAATAATCGGAGATGCTCTCCATGATGAAGAATATGACGACGTTGATGCAGAAAAATCAGCAGACAACCGATAGTGCGATAAAAGAGCTACAAACTCAGATGAGCACGATGGTCGGTAGACTGAATCATCTGGAGACGTAGAATAGTGGGAAACTACCTCCGCAACCTATCAATCCAAGAGAAATATCAACGCCGTGACATTGAGAAGTGGTACACAAACTGTGCAACCAGAGGAAGCTGAGAAAAACAAAGACCCTAAGGGGACGGTGGGGGAGAATGCTTCGGCTATCTTGCAAAAGAAACTCCCACTCAAATGTAAAGATCCCGGTAGTTTTGATATTCCTATTGTTATTGGTAACACAATGTTTAATAAGGCTATGCTTGATTTAAGAGCATCAGTAAATGTTATGGATGCATCTATATATGAATCTCTTAATTTAGGACCTTTGAAAGAAACTGGAATTGTTTTACAATTAGCTGACCGTTCTAATGTATGCCCTAGAGGTATTGTTGAAGATGTGCTTGTGCGGGTTAATCAGCTAGTCTTTCCAGCAGATTTCTGCATACTGGAGATGATAGATGGATCAATTGATTCATCTATACCGTTGCTACTGGGACGTCCATTCATGCGAACGACGAGAACAACAATTGACATCCATAGTGGGACATTGAAAATGGAATTTAATGGCTAAATAATACGTTTCAACATTTATGAGGCGATACGATATCCTAGTGATGTCCATTCTTGTTTCTCCATTGATGTTAATGACTCTTTAGCTCAACAGATGTTTAATTTGGGGAGTAATGATCCATTGGATACTATTATCACGAGGATTGCGGGTTTTAAAGATCTTACGGATCCAAGAACCGAGCTTAAATTAGGGGATGAATTTGAAAAGCTATTGGTGAACTCAATTCGTTGCAACAATGCCCACCAACTCATGATATTTTATTTATCTCTTCACCATGCACTAATGAAAAATTGTTGCCATCTGTCTTGCAGGCTCCTAAACTAAACTTAAGATTCTTCATGACCACCTAAAATACATGTATTTGGGTGATAATTGATGCGTCGGAAAACCGACTTTGTTTTACCACAAACGCACAATGTCGAAAGATGTAGACAAAAGCAAATACGGTTCGTTCCCACGAGGAGTTTTAATTAAAATATTTTTTTTTAAGTTTTTTTTTTAAAGAATTTAATTAACTAATTAATTAAGATTATTTAGTAAAGTTTAAAACCAATAAGAGGAAAACGTTAAGGTTCCGGGAATTCGTAGTAGATTAGGGTTTAATTGCGTTCGTCACATAGGGTCTCGATTTCAAAAAGAATTGTTTGTTCTCAACCTAAAGTAGAATTTCGAAAGTACTAATTATACGGGGCATAAAAAGTCAAAGATTATTCATAAAAAAATTTCATACAAGGTTTCAACGAGTCCTTCTACTAATCAAACAATGAACTATACGTGGCATAGAACATGATAAATCATCGAGACGGTAAAACGTTGAGAGAGAGACAAATTAATGATATTTAGTTCATATAATTAAAAACCCTAGTTTTGAAACACAAATAAAACCATCTCTACAAGTTCATCCTTTCACCCTAACAAGGGAATTAGCCCAACATGGCTTTCTCAAAAGCCATAAAAATTAAATAACAGAAACACAAACTAACCCTTGATCCCTGTTCGTGAAGCTCTACTCTGGACGTGAAGCTGTGTCCGTCAAAGTATGTCTGTATTTTTCTCCTTAAGTATGTCCGGATCTCCCCCTCTGTATGGTATATGGCTCTATTTATAGAGCTTATGTCAAATTTGAAACCAAATAGGATTCTCAATAGGGAACTGACCAATATTACCGTGTATGACACGGTTAAACTTTCCTACTTCAACTGAAACATAACTTCTCGGCCAAACCTTTCATTACTTGCGTCCCACTTCTCCTGACTTCTCGGCCGAACTAATATTACTCGAAAGCTAAGACAAGACATCACTACTTCTCATACTTGAGCTCAATCACCGAACATCACTTCTCATCACTGCCATAATATATGTCCAATCGACGAACCATCAATTCATCGACAGCCTTAAACTCGATCATGTCTAACACTTCCAGCAACAAACATTCAAACCCACTCAAAGGCTCGAGCTCTTAACTTCCTTCTCTCAACAGCATCAAGCTCAGGTTACACCGAAAATTTAACAGCCTCTTCTCTGCCAGTACTCATCTTGATCCAGTAGACCAATCGATCAACAGCGAAACACCCCCTTTTTATTCTAAGCCTAATTCTCACTTCACTGCCATGATACCACCAGCATTTCCTCCATCTCAATCTCTCCATTAATGGCACCATCCAGCCTCACTCGAGCTAAACTACCAGCATCTCAGCAATCTATGATCTCACGAGCAGCACCAATGGTTCCATACTGTCCATTAACCAACAACTGATACCCATCTCAAACCTTGTTTTAATTATTTCTCAAGAGTGACAATGGCTTCATCACGGCAAAACTCTCGAGTAGCAACATCAGCCATTCTCATCTCACATTAAACCATTCAGCGAACTTCAATAATGACGGCTACCTTCAACTTCGAACTGTCATCTGCTTACAACCAACAGTCACCATCAGCATTGACGTGATCATCACGATAAATCACCGAGCAATCATATAATGAAGCTTCACTACAAGCATCGAGTTCACTGCTCATAATCATCAATCCCATCATCGCTTCCATCATAGGCCTGGATAACCATCATCAACCTTTCCCTCTTGAATCACCATCAACAGACCCCATCATCATTTGATCACGATTATGATCAATCTTCATGATTTGAATTTGGGGAAAATGGCGCCCTGAATAACTTTAAAAATCTGGCATCCCTGAGTAATAGTGCGGGTGCCCATAACCATATTTGGATTCAGCTGGCCCTTATCTTATGAAGGGGTGTAAATAGTAATCTCCTAGTAAATGACCAATTTGCCCTTAATTCTTGTTTCTCCCATAACTTTCTTATACCAAGTCAGAATGACCTTGTTCTTTCGCTGTTGGCTTCGTAATTTAATTATCTACAAGATTGATGGTAGAAATCCTGGAACAGACTGAGTTCCACTGGGTCTTTGGAAATTCTTCTCTTGTAAAGCTCCATTTCACTTGTTTCAGAGATATGACCTACTAAAACACATAAACTACGAAAAGTAATAATAAAACACGGTAATTCACACAAGATCTAGCAAATAAGAATAAGGAAATGATACTTAAAATGTATAAATTATGCACTTATCAATAATAAGGAGTTGCCGATAATAGTTTCTAAAGAACTAACTGAATTGCAGGAACAAAGACTTCTTCGGGTGTTGAAAGAGTATAAAACGACTATAGGATGGAGAATCGATGATATCAAGAGAATAAGCCTTTCTACGTGTATGCATAAAATACTACTTAAGGAGGGAACAAAGCCTACAAGGGAAGCTCAACGTCGTTTGAATCCTCCAATGATGGAAGTAGTAAAGAAAGAGATACTTCAGTTATTAGATGTGGGAGTTATCTACCCCATTTATGATAGCAAGTGGGTGAGCCCGGTACAAGTCGTACCAAAGAAGTCAGGCGTTACAGTAGTGCATAATAAAGACAATGAACTTGTCCCAACTCGGGTGCAAACCGGTTGGAGAGTTTGTATTGATTATCGAAAGCTTAATGCAACAACTAGAAAAGCTCACTTTCCTTTACCTTTTATCGATCAAATGTTGGAAAGATTGTCAGGACACTCATATTACTGTTTTCTTGATGGTTATTCAGGTTACAATCAGATTTATATAACACATGGGGATCAAGAGAAGACCATTTTTACTTGTCCTTTTGGAACATTTGCATACAGAAGGATGCCTTTTGGTTTTTGTAACGCACTCGCTACCTTCCAAAGGTGTATGGTAAGTATCTTTTCAAATTACGTTGAAAATATTATCGAAGTTTTTATGGATGATTTCAGTGTGTATGGTGATTCATTTGAATTGTGCTTGGATAACCTAACATTGATTCTTAGACGATGTGTTGAAACTAATCTTGTGCTAAATTGGAAGAAGTGCCATTTTATGGTAACTCATGGCATTGTTTTGGGCCATATTATATCTTCTAAAGGCTTGGAAGTTGATAAATATAAGATCGGTCTTATTCGTGCTCTTACCTCTCCCACTACAGTGAGGGAGATTCGTACTTTTCTTGGTCATGCAGGGTTTTATCGTCGGTTTATCAAAGATTTTTCCAAGGTTGCATCACCATTATGCCATTTATTACAAAAGGACGTGGTTTTTAACT
Organism: Papaver californicum; assembly: GCA_023531435.1. Lineage (NCBI taxonomy): Eukaryota > Viridiplantae > Streptophyta > Magnoliopsida > Ranunculales > Papaveraceae > Papaver > Papaver californicum. Next base: position 6,279,274 of record JAJJMC010019832.1, read on the forward strand.
TTGATGAGAAGTGTTTGGCGGCATTCAATCGTTTGAAAGAACTTTTGATAACAACCCCTATCATTAAACACTGGATTGGAGCAAGCCATTTGAGATAATTTGTGATGCCAGTGACTATGCGATCGGTGCAGTTTTAGGCCAGCGTACTGGGAAACTACCTCATGCCATTTATTATTCTTCCAGAACGTTGAATGAGGCCCAAAAAAACTACACGACTACAAAAAAGGAGTTATTAGCAATCATTTTTGCATTGGAGAAATTTTGTTCTTATTTACTTGGTATGAAAGTTGTTGTGTTTTCTAATCATGCAACACTTAGGTACTTACTTACGAAGAAGGAGGAGAAACCAAGGCTTATTCGATGGATACTACTCCTACAAGAGTTTGATCTCAAAATTAAAGACAAGAAAGGAATTAAGAATACCGTTGCGAATCACTTGAGTCGTCTTACTGTAGACGAATAAGCTATTCCGTTATGTGAAAGCTTTCCAGATGAGCAACTCTTCTTAATTGCAATTTCAGAACCATGGTATGCGGATATTGTGAATTATTTAGTGTCTAAAAAAATACCAAGAAATTTATCTCATGCTGAGAAGGACAAACTTAAAACGATAGTGAATCAATATATATGGGATGATCCATACATGTGGAAACATTGTTCAGACAAAATTATGCGAAGGTGCGTAACCGAATCTGAATATAACTCTATCTTGTTTGTATGCCATTCATTCGCTTGTGGATGACACTTTGGGGAAAAGAGAACTTCTTTGAAGGTACTTGAAAGTGGGTTATATTGGCCCACTTTATTTAAAGATGCGTATGTATTTTGTACAACTTGTGATAGATGTCAAAGAACGGGCAATCTAGGTGCTCGAAATCAAATGCCACAAAAGTTTGTTCTCTTTGTGGAAATTTTTGATGTATGTGGCATTCATTTTATGGGTCATTTTGTTAATTATTTTGGTAAATTTTACATGTTACTCGTTGTTGATTATGTCTCAAAATGGGTGGAAGTTAAAGCCACCTATACTAATGATTCTAAAGTGGTTATACATTTTGTTAAAGAACATATTTTTGCAAGGTTTGGAACCCCAAGAGCCATAATCAGCGATGGGGGATCACACTTTCGAAACAAGTTCTTACAGAGTTTGTTGAAAAATTATAACATATCTCACAAGGTTTCTACAACATATCATCCACAGACAAACAGGAAAGCAGAAGTCTCTAATCGAGAGGTAAAGTCCATCCTAGAGAAAACAGTGAATCCATCAAGGAAGGATTGGAGTTTACGTCTCAATGATGCATTATGGGCATACCGAACGTTATACAAGACTCCTATTGGGATGTCCCCATATAGACTTGTGTACGGTAAACCTTGTCATCTTCCTGTTGAAATCGTGCATAAGGATTTTTGGGCTATTCAACAATGCAACATGGGGATGGATGGGGCTGGTAAACAAAGGAAACTTCAATTGAGTGAACTAGAAGAGATTCGTAATGATGCATATGAAAGGTCACGAATATACAAGGAGAAAACAAAGGCTTTTCATGATAATATGATTTCTAGAAAACAGTTTATTGTTGGACAGAAAGTTCTCTTGTTTAATTCTCGCCTTCATTTATTTCCTGGAAAATTGAAGTCTCGTGGGATAGGACCCTTTGTTGTGCCTAACATTTTTACTTATGGTGCAATGGAAATTCGTAGCTTGTTAACAGGGAATGAGGTTAAAGTGAATGGGCATCGCTTGAAGCCCTATTATGAACCGTTTGAACATGAGATGGTTGAGATCAATTTAGTAGATGCACTCCCTCTGGAGGAGTAGCAAGGAATGCCAAGTCGGGATGAAGACGTTAAACTAAGCGCTAAATGGGAGGCAACACATTGGTTTTGTATTTCTATCTTTTAATTTTGATTTTTTTCATATCATGTTAGGATTTCCCATCTTATTTTACATTGGAGGAATCAATTTACATTGAGGACAATGTAAATTTTAAGTGTGTGGGAGTAATTAAGCATATAAAATTTTTAGTTTTTGCTTTTGTAGGTAGAATTTTAAAACTTTTGTACATATTTTTATGAAAACCTTCAGCTTTTAACGATTTTAGAGTCACTTAGTATACTTCTAGCTACGTTTATATACGGAGTTCTAACAGAAATAACTGAACTTAGAAGTATTAGAGAACTATATTCAGAGTGCTTAGTTGTTGAGAGGATACAGCTGACAAAATTGGACTTAAACCGCTGGTAAAGAATATAGTATTAAAAGAGTTGATCATTCAATACCCATGAGTGAGGGACCAAGCCTTTAATTGTCCGTTTAGAGTGTTTCATTTGCCCAAATTCCGGGTAGAATGATGAGCTACCTAACCTCGCACCACTTTCAGCACTACTTTTTGATCTCTTAAGTGCTATTTCTATCAATCATGAGGGTGCCATCAGAATTGCTAACTCTATCTTGTAGTCTTGTTTGCAGTTGGCACCATTCTCTCGACAACAACAGGTCCATAGAAACATATCATCATCAACAAGCGGAACATCAAAAATTCGAAGGAAAGTTGAAGACAGTCAAGGTTTACAAGCAATCGTTCAAGAAAGAGCAAATTTCATATTCAAGTAAAGCAACAATACAATTAGCAAAATTATATATACATGTTGAAGACTTGTGTACAAATGCGAAAGAAATCAAAAGATGTGAGTTAGTGAAGTTCATGATATCAAGGCAATACAAGTTGTGAAGAATCAAGTGGTAAAGTCTTTATCCCACGGCCGTAGTAGTTTCATCATTTTATTTATTTTTCAGTTTATATTTTGAAGTCATAAAAAAAAAGAAAAAAAAAGAAAAAAAAATGATTATCATTGCTTTAGTGTATTTTTTCTTTTGTATTCATTCAATAAGGTCGTGGGGAAGAAAAAATCTATAGAGAAGTTTCAAGCAACAAGAAATTGAAGAAAGAGTTACAAATTATCAAGGTTTTACGAAGTTCAAAAGTTCATCATCAACAGTTATTGGATATTGTGAGAGTGGTGCTGATTGCCGATCGGGTGAGAAGGTAAGTAAGAATTCTTATACTCGCATAGTGGTTGATTTCTTTTATTAGAGGTCACTATAAAAACAAAAAGGGGTTCTTTTTCGTCCCACGTTCTATGGGATAACATCTTCATATAATTCAGAAGGTTACCTTTCCTTCCTACCATTCAATGTGTGCAGCATTTCTATCTTCACTCTTGCATGCACATATGTGAGAACCATAAAGTACGTCTTTTGAGTGTAATTCATAAAAATCTTGTTGGTGAGGCAGAAACATTCGGTCGCTCTCGAACCTGGATTCTTTCATATGGTGGTTTTTTCTTAACTCAAGGGTTAAAGAATAATGTTCTTTATACTTCTAACTTCTTATTGTTAGTGTGCAGACACTTTATGTCTTCGTATCTCTTTGGATGCATGTGCTCTGGAATATTTTGAAGTTGGAAATTAGGTTTTGTGAGTATACCTCGTGTAAACCCTCACGAGACTATAACTCGTCCACTAGGGACACCTAGGGGTTTAAAGGCTTGTTACACATGCTAAGTGTAACCGTATCCTCAACGAAATGGAGTTGTTGTAGTTTAGGTTAGTTTAGACTTGTAGTTTGCTCGAGGACTAGCAAAAGGCAAGTGCGGGGGAATTTGATAGATACATTATTTGTATTATTTGGATACTCTAATTCATTGATTTCTTGTTAATTTTTATATCATTATGCTTTGATTTTGTTTGTTTATGAGGTTCTTAGGAGTTTTGAAGTGTATTCAACCAAAAAAGAAGAAAGGAGTTCATTACGACACGAAATGAACAAGGAAGTTAAGTTCTGCCAATGGAGAAGGGACAAAGACCAAATTCAACTCATTAAAATCTAGGAGTTCTTAATATACCATTTTTAATATAACGAGAAGAAGAAGCCAACGCAAAAAGAATGAGGTCATTCGGAGTCTGTATGAGGAAGTTATGAGAAAAACAGCCGAAAAAAAATAGCGAAACACTCAGGAAAATAATCGGGAGAAAACAAGGAAATTTATCTACCGATTATAGGCAGTTTCGGGTACAGAAAAACTTCGTTTTTGAGCTCCAAAATCGGTAGATAACACGAAAATTGAGTCTACCGATTATGGCAAGTTATCTACCGATTATGGCAAGTTGTCTACCGATTATGACAAGTTTTGGACACATGAAAGTCATATTTTAAGCTTTTACAATCAGTAGATAAGGAGGGTGTCAGGACTACCGATTCTAACTCGACGGGAGCCACTTCTAAGACACGTTTTTGACTTCTAATCAAGGTATCATGGTCCCATTAGGACTCTAACACCTAGATATAATAAAGACTATATAAGAAGACTTCCACAACCCTAAGGAGATACCTTTTGACACTTGAAAACACAAGGAGAACAAGAAGCTAGAGCTTGGAGTAGCGATTGAACATCATGATTTCTAGGGTTTGCTTTACTTGTTTTCTTGATTATTTTCCATGGATTTTGAGAAACCCATGATGAACTAAACCTTTCTTATTGGTTAGAGATGTAGTCCTAAGTTGGAAAACATATTTATTAATTGAAGTATTCATTCTCATATGTTCATAATCTCTTCAATATCGCTTATGTTCTACCGTTTACAACGTCTTGTACGATCGATTGCTTGTTTATTTAAGTAGCGAATTAGATGAGCATGCACTGACATCTATAGCTAAACTAGGGTTTGATATCCGGAATTGTCGAAAGATCCTTGTTACAAGTAGCATAACATAGTTGTTAATGACGGGATGTTACCATGCAATTATATATAGAAGCATGACCCAGGTTAAATCCGTGTGGCTCTTGCGCCGGATCGCTTAGAATAACCTAAACTCACAAAGACCATTGCTTTCATTGGGTTAAACTTGAGTGTCTCTTGCTCCAAGTAATTCGTTGAAAAGGATTCATAGAGTGGCTCTTGCGCCTTTGATGATAATAGGAGTTTTTCTGGAGTAAGCCTGTGATAGGATGCTGTAGGGTTATTGATATTGAGAGTGCATGAATGTTGAGTATAATTTAGTTGATAACATGTTGGAAGATGGAAGATGAACTCTCTAACCAATGTTCTTTATCTCTGATATTCGTTTTAATCTATTTGTTTTAGTATAATTTAGTTATAATCACAGCCAAAACCCCCATGTTTACATAAGTAATCGAAAGTAATTAATAATCACTTGCCTCTCTGTGGGAAGAAACTTGTTCTTATTACTATACTCTAATCTATATTAGTGAAGTAAGAACTTGAAATAATTATGCTTGGCTGACAACCGACCACTACCAGGCTTAGCGCCAAGGCCAATGCTCATCTAAGGTCGATGCGTTCCTAGATAGATCCTTGGCGTCTTAGCCATTAGATCTTTGGCATCCCATCTCTCTCCAGTGTCCAAGGCTTATGCGTTCTTAGTCCTTACAAGTCTCAGCGCCATGCTCTTTTTCCACGACACCCCTAGCCTCCTATGCGTCTCTAGCAAGCCTGACGCGTCTCCTAGCTTCCTATGCGTCCCTAGCCTCCTCCATGACTTAACTAATGAGTCTCAATCTCTAGTATGCCTCTTGGCCTAATACATTTATACTTAGCGACTTAGCACAAGTACATTAATGCTAAAACCTTAGTGCTAACTACACAATTGAAGTGCTAACTTCAAACCTTCTTGATACTAATCTCCTATCCCTAGTACAATTAAAATTTACTAGAAGTTGTGCATATTGTTCTTACCCATGAGACATTAACACACTAGCCTTTTACATTAAAAGAGTTAGCACATCCTTATTTGCGCTAAGTAGCTAATGTTAGCTTTGCTAGCTATTTTCCTCAAAAATACGCCTTTCTTCTTAATATAAGTCCTGCATTGAGTCTTATACGAATTCTAATAGGTATCCTTGCTTAAGGAGCTCTCTACAACATTTGGGCTCAGATACTTCTCAGACTTACGATAAGTCGCTTCTGAGCTAATACCCAGCCATCAAATATGCCATGTTACTTTCAAATAAGTACATGGCCACTAAACTTCCCAGACTCGATGCTAATCAGTCTGACTATCAAGTCAATGAGTCATACAACTTGTCTCACTGTCTTAGCAAGTCATTTGACTTAATTTAGCTACATAAAAACCATAGTGGCTTATGACTCCACTATTTCCACGAGATATCAAACACAACATAAGGGGGATTCTTATTGGGGTATTGGCTTGGCGGTCTATGACATCGTGGGTGGTGGTACCACGAACAAGAAGGTAACAAGTGTTGAGCGGTTACAGAGCAGTTGAGAGGATGAGGAGTAATGGTCAGATAGGTCTTCATTACTTTCCGGGCGCCACCTCTCTACAATCTCCATAATCATCACTTCTCCACCTCTCCCCAGATTCCACGACTTATGAGAAATCAGTGTGTCTCCTCTGAACTAGAAATAGATGATTCTCATTTATTTGAAAAAACAACATACAAGACAATGAGTATGGAGAAACAAAACTTACGTAATTGGCGATTCCTCTCAGAGAATCCATTTTCTTCTTCATACACTATCACACTAATATTTTCTCAACCTTCTTTGCTTCCCTCCCCTAAGACCTACTCAAATCCTTCCTATTTTTGTAATCTCAGCAGGATGTGAATGGCTATTTCTTGGTTTAGGCTCGTCCTATGCCAAGTTTTACTTGTGACTTCCTTGATTCGTACCGCAATGATCACAAATTACTACTCGTTATTTGGGTTCTTGATAAAAATTACCTAAGAATCCTAATTAGCTATAGATAAATTATTAAGGATATTTAATTCGTGATTTAAACATACCCAAATAACCAAATCATATTATATTATATGAACATGATCACATAATTGGTATACGTAGTAAAGCATGAACGATAAAAAGAGATAATAAAAATTAAAACTAAACCATCCAAATTGATTTCCATATTTAGAACTTCTGATTACATCTCCAACCAATAGAAGAATCATGGGTTTACTAAAACCCATGGAAAATATAAAAGAAAGGAATAAAGGAGAAGAAAAAGACAATATCCTAGTTCCCCCCTTTAAAGGGGGTAAGCCAGAATTGCTCTCTTTTCTGTGGAGAAGTTGTGTAGAAAATTGTATCTAGGCTCCCCTTTATATAGACTTTGGTAACCTCCTCTTGATGTCTATCCAACTAGTAAACCTAATCTCATTAAACTCTTCCACCTCATTTTGATCCTTATCCAACTAAAAGACTTAACCTCCTTAAAAACCAACAAAAAACCTAATTTTCACGTCAAAGGCAAACCCAAAACTCTTGCTTTCTTTCCCTTTCCGCCCAGGGCTAATAAGGCCCAACAAAAACTAAATCCAAGTTGATTTCATGATTTTGCTCATAACTTTTTCATAAGACCTCGGAATGACCTCATTCTTTTTTCGTTGGATTCGTCTTTCAATCCTCAATAACTGGATTTGATGAATTTCAATTTTTCTTTAACTTTCTTCACTTATAACACTTTACTTCCTTAGCACTTTTAAAGTCATTTCCACTTCTTTTGGTTGAATCGTCCTAACATGAGAAACAAAGTAGAAAACAAGAGTAACACAAGGTAAAATAAAATAAATATAAATAAAACAAGTATGTATTTGACACCCAAAACATGTAGATTATGCACTTATCAAACGACTGAAACCCAACCATTAAGGGTACAGAAATATAGGAACGGTCGCATTGTAATTTTCTACCACAAATAGTTTGTACTATCAAATCCTGAAGGTACGTCAATTAAGCTCGGTTGTCCCATACTCAAACTCATGTATATATGTAGGATCATTGCACGTACATATTGTTAAATATTTCACGTGATTGTCTTCTCTGATACCAATTGAAAAGCAAGGATACCTAGTAGACCACCATTTTTTTGATTAAGAACCTATAAGTGCCAATGCCTGAATGATCTCAAAGAGAATATTTTTGAGAGGAAAGGATATCAAGTACCTGGCTTTTAATTTTAATTGAAAATATTGAGACTATAGAATGCATAACAAAAAATTCCAAACACACATAAATGTTGGTTACAATGAAACTATCAACCAGCAGAAAAAACCCGAGACAAAGTCCAAACATATTTTTACTAAATAAAGAGACTACGATTGGCTGCTTCATCTATGTATTGTGCCTCAACGGATCCTAATCTAGTTATCCTATTGTAGCAGTACCTCCACGCCTACAAAATTTTTGATTCCATGCATGTGAATCCCCTTATACTCGTTCACTAGTACTTATGAGTTGTTCCCTAGTCCGTCGAGAAGACTTAGCTACCAATGGCCTTCAATATGTTTACCAAGTTGCTTCTGGCCTCCAATTGTTTCGCCCTACCAATATGTTGTTCGCGTAGTCTTTAGGTTTAAAAAAGTTAATGGAATTATATAATTCATCTAGGTTTTACCATATTAAAAATAGAATTACCAACAACACCTAGTTTTTCTCTTGCTAGGCGCACTAAAAAGGCTCTTATGTTCGGACATAATTTATTTAAATCTTCTTGCAAAACCAAAATTTTGAGATATTATGATCAGAGAATTTCATATGATTTAAGGATTTATATCGTATCGACTTTATATAACAAACTTTTGAAAGGGATCGCAATATAAAAATTTCAAATAATTTAAGAATTTTCATATAAACTATATTCTAACAAACATAACTAATTCATGGGGGTATCATTAGTGTTTTTGGGAGTATATAGAGGAGCGACCAAAACTGTATACCCTAAAAATAGAAATGTTGAACATTTTTTAAAATGATGTGTCCCATTTGAATGTCATGGGACCCAATTGTTTTAGGGTGAAAACAAATGTACGGTAAAATCGTACTTTCAAGTAGGTTCGAGAGATCAAAATTGAACAGGACGAGCCTAAACCAAGATCTGGTCATTCACGTCCTGCTTCAACCACAAAGGTGGAGAAGATTGGGTAGGTCTTAGGGGAGGGAAGAAAAGAAGGTTGAGAAACATCAGTGTGATAGGTATTGTATGAAGAAGAAAGGATTCTCTGGGAGGAATCGCTAATTTTGTATGTTTTGTTTCTCCTGAATGGTTGTCTTGTCTGTTCCTGTCCCGAATAGATGAGAATCATCTATTTATAGTTCAAAGGAGACACACTGATTTCTCGTAAGTCGTGTTAGGGAGAGTTAGAGAAGTGATGATTGTGGAGATTGTAGTGGGGTGGTGCCCGAAAAGTAGGGAAGACCTGTCTGACCACTACTCTTTATCCTTTCAATTATTCTGCAATCGCCCACTACTTTTTACCTTCTAGTTTGAAAAGGTGGTGTCACCACCCACGATTGTCATAGACCGCCAGACCAATAACCCAATGAGAATCCCTCCATGTATTGTATTTGATATCTCGTGGAAATAGTGGATCATAAGCCACTATTGTGTTGATTGAGTCAAGTCAAGTTAAATGACTTGCTAATTCAGTGAGGCAAGTTGTGTGACCCACTGGATTGGTAATTAGACTGACTAGTGTCGAGTCTGGGAAATTTTAATGGTCATGTACTTGCTTGAAAGTAACATGGCATATTTCATGACTATTTATTACCTTAGAAGTGACTTATCGTAAGTCTGGGACGCATTTGAGGCCAAATGTTGTAGAGGGCTTCTTGAGTAAAAAGACCTATTAAAATTCATATAAGATTTGATATTGGACCAACATTGAGAAGAAAGGCGTATTTCTGAAGGAAGTAGCTAGATAAGCTAATACTAGCCACTTAGCGCAAATAATGATATGCTAGCTCTTTTAGTTATAAAAGGCTAATGTGCTAACATCTCAGGAGTAAGACCAATATGCACAACTTCTAGTAAATATCAATTATACTAGGGATATGAAGCTAATGTCAAGGAGGTTTGAAGTTAGCACTTCAGTGTATAGTTAGCACTAAGGTGTTAGCGTTAATGCACTTGTGGCTAAGTCGCTAAGTATGGCCATGCTAAGCTAAGGGCTCATTGGCCATGGGCGTGTTAGGATAGAGACGCTGAGGAGATGGGACACGGAGGCTAGCAGGGCCAAGATAGGGATGCGCTGGAGCCAAGGAGAGCATGGGACGTGCCAGGGCTGGGATACGAAGGAAGCCAAAGACGCTGAGGCTAGCTAGGGACGTATCAGCCTTGGCAGCTGGGATGCTAGGCTTGATAGGTACACACCAGCCTTTGTGATGCACTAAGCATAGCTAGGAAGATCTTGGGACGTGCTATCCTTGGAGACGTATAGGCCTTGTGGTGTACTAGAGAATCTAGGGGCCTATTTGGCCACTATGGGGAGATACGCTAGGCTTTAGCTAGGGCGTATTGGACACTAGAGACGCGCTAGAGCATGATAGGGAAACATTGGATCCAAGACGTATTAGGCTAGATGGACTAGTACTCGGGGACGCGTCAGCTGGCCAAAGAAGTTTACGCCTTTGGCACTAGGGTTAGGGTTAGCACTTTTAGTGCTAAGGATGAGGTGTTAATGTAGTGATGCGCTAGCTAAGGCATAATTCGGCCATGATGTGCTAGCTAAGACTATTTTAGGTTAGTTAGCGCTTATCAGGTACTAGGGTTAGCGCCAGGAAAGTTAGCGCTTTCAGCGCTAATGTGGCTAACTGGTGCCAATGTGGTGCTAATCCAAATAGCTAGTGCTAACTTGGCGCTGATTGAGAGGGAAGGATAGGGTTGGCCTAGATTAGAGGTTCAACGTATTTTTATGGCATTGCTCCTTGCTTATGGCGCATCCAAGAGGAGTGGCACATTATTTGTAGCTTATATTCAAGCAAAGTGCTAAAGTAGCATATTCGAGAAGTATTCTTTGTGAATGAAACGTTAAAATAGAATGATCTTTTGGTGTTTAAGCATTAGCTATTCCCAAGTTTGATGGATATTTCTAGAACATCAATGCACATTCGAGGCAAGTTCAAGGAATTCATTCGTGGAATTTATACGACTTGAGACTAGTTCGATATGGTATGATTATTATGAGCACAGAGGAGGCTGCAAGGCCAGTTTAGAATATTTAAAGGGAATCTATATTCTTAATTCGCTTGCAGAATATAAGTAGAGATATAGTATTTCACATTTTGGATATAGAATTAAGCATATGCGCATGTATACACCACATATCTTTTATATTCCTGCTACTTGGAAGAGGGCAATTTACAATTCTAGCTCTTGTCAAAAACTCACCATCTACACCAATCAAAACAGGTTTTAGGGTGTTTTTGCATATGGTTTGTCAAGAATTCTTCTTCGTCATCAATTAGTCCTCAAAATCACACATACTAGTCCCTTGCCCATGAATTGCACGTACCTTAATTTTTGTCCCAAATTTAAGTAAATAATCTAAACTGAATTATAATTTTCCAAGCATATTGGAAATAACTTAGATGTAGTTAAGTTGTTTCAGGCAATGGAATATGGATGAGTGTGTTAACCTTGTATTATATGGTGCAAGTGGCGTGGGTAACCTTGTATCTTTGGAACAATTCTTGAATCCTTACAAAACAACAACAAAAATATCAACATTCAATGCACTTGATAAATTTGTATGTACATATGTTTTAGGGTAAAAACAAATGTATTGCAAACGAGTGCTTTCAAATAGGTTCGAGAGATCAAGCTCGAACAGGACGAGCCTAAAGCAAGAAATGGTTATTCACGTTCTGCTTCGATCACAAAGGTGGAGAAGATTGAGTAGGTATTAGGGAGGAAGCAAAGAAGGTTGAGAAATCTCAGTGTGATGAGTAATTGCAATGTGTAAAGAAGAATGAATTATCTATGAGATGAATAGGTAATTTTGTATACCTTAGTCTTCTCTGAGTTTCGAATATATGAAACCATTTATTTATAGTTTAAAAGAGATAATTGATTTCTCGTAAGTGGTGGAAGTTATAGAGGAAGTGGAGGAGCAATAGTTGTGGAGATTGTACTGGATCCATTTCAGAAAATCAACGAAGACTTGTATGACAACTACTCCTCATTCTCTCAACTGTCTTGTAACTGTCTCAATACTTGTTACCTTCTTGTTCGTGGATGTGTTGCCATAATGCACGATTGTCGTAGACCGTCAGACCAATTTCCCATGAGCATTGATAGGTTTCTGAGATACCTATTTATAATAACCGCAATCGTACGACGTCTACAACGTAGACAACGACAAGTACGGGTCGAACACATAGAGAGCGGAAAAATACTGCAACCAATGTTCCAAATCGACTAACCAATCAAGATACGAATCTCTAGTTTAAAAGAATAATAACAAAGAAAACAAACTAAACTAATAAAGTAAATGCGCTGGGAGAATTAGTAACCATGGATTTTAGTATCAACCACTATTTATATTCAATTACTGAAATAAAACATAACTCCTGAATATTTATCTATCCACATCATCTATTATATGAATTAGAGTTGCAAATATCACTGGTATACCCTAAGCATAGCACATCAAAAGACTAAATCCAAGCATGCACCATCAAACTTCATCAGTGAGAAAATTATACGAAACTAAATAATAGTTCACAAATAGTACTTGGTTATTCTAAGCATACCACATCAAAGGAATTAACCCAAACATGGAATATCAGACAATGAGGCAAATATATTTGTAGAACTATCAAATAAGCACAAGGATTACTGTATTGTACAGAACCGGTAAAGCAACAACTAATTTCATCATTAAATCAATAAATAAATAAACAAAAATCAAGATTTAATCTATTCAATTCATAATAACCTTTGTACTAAATATAATTCATTTTATATGCTAAAAGTGGTTTCTACTATGAAACCCTAGTTACAAAATAATTAGAACATGACAATGGATTTCTTAAAACCCATAAAAATAATTAATAGAAGTAGAGGAAGATTAAACCCTTATTTAGTATGCAAGACCACCAGCCAAACGTCACCACCTTCTCTCCGTAACCGGACGCCAACCCTCTTCTCTGTCCAGAACTCCCCTCTTTTCCCTGTACCTTTTCCGGCGCACATCACCCCAGATCAGAAACTCCCCAGATAAAACCGCCTTAAACCTAATTAATCTCTCTTTTATATCTCACGGAAAGTAAAGGAAGTCTTCCACCCTTTTCGCCACATCAACTCAATTTTCTTTTATACCTCACTTCAACAGGACTTTCACTTCTTCAAAGACCGAACACTTCTACCAACAATTAGCAAATGGGCTCCACCATTCTTTATTCTTTCTCTGAATATATAAAGAAGTTTGTCCCCCCACAAGCACTTAATTGCCTTGCCACGAAGCATTTTAGACATAGAACACGTCCCACCTCTTACTCGAACTGAACAACACCTTAAACGTCAACCTCTTGAGACTTGCTTGCCACATCCAAACCCATTCACCATCTGCCACCTCCTACTTCTTTCTTTCTTTTAGCGCCTCCAATTTTCTCTCTCTACCTGACATTCACTGACCACATCCACCTGCTTTCTTCTGTTTGCGTCGGTCTCCCTCTAGAACAGAGAGCAAAGCCAAGCCTACAATGTTTACATCTCATGCCACGTTTGTTTTCGATCCCAATCTCCTCATAGCCATTGGACTATATGTAGACTACTTTCTCAAATTCTCATTCGTATGGATTCACACATCAGTAGTTAGACCATTACTTTATCACATTGGACTCGAGTCGACCTAATGAATGAGGCTGGATGCTGCTAACCCTTCAACGCACCAAATCTATAATAAGACTTCTCCCGTTCTGTCCATCTTTGTCTTCTAGTTCTCACTTCTCTTGGCACATCATTTGTATTGCTATCAATTGTTGACATTTAGCCATCTTTATTTATAACATTGGGAATTATACGATCAACCTATAAACACATATAACTAGTAAAATTAGTATAATTATAAGTACTAAAAAATATAGATTAGAGGGTAAAAATATATAAATTATGCGCTTATCAAGCATCCTTCCATTTGTTGTGTTTGATATCTCCTACAATGATAGAGGAATCGTGGACAACTACTATTTTGATTAGGTCAAAGTCAAGTCAAATGACTTTCTAAGTAAGTGAGGCAAATTACGCAACTCACTAAATTGATAATCAGACTGATTAGTGTCAACTTTGGTAAGTTTAGTAGTCACATATCAACTTGAAATAACATGGAATAATTCTAAAAGCCAAATGTTAGCTTAGAAGTGACTTGGCATAAGTCTGGAAGACGTTTGATGCCAAGATTGTAAAGAGCTTCTTAAGCAAGAAGGCTTATTAGATAACCATATAAGATTAGTATGGATTAGGCCAATATTGAAAGAATGGCGCATTTCTGAGGGAAGCAGCTAGCAAGGCTAACATTAGCTTCTTAACACAAATGTTAATGTACTAGCTCATTAGGCGTTGGAGATGATGGGTTTTTGACAAGGGAGAAAATTTTAATATCACTTTTGCCCAGCTGCAGAGGCATGTTAAATACGTATAAATTCCTGACCCGGCATCAGAATTATGAATATATATTACTATCTTATATTTCGCAAGAGGAAGCGTATTCAGCTCATAGCTACATTAGTCTTGTATCTCTTTTATATATGAATGCGCCTTCAAAATTTCAGATCTTTACCCGGCTAAACCCTCGTTATTTCATGTGCGTCCATGCAAAATATTTTCATTAATCAGAACACACTGTATTGTACAGAATTATGAACATTCAGAACGAATGCTATGCCATCTATGAATGAAAACACAAATTAGATGCATTCCATTTAAATGCAGAATCGCACCAAACATCATCTCAAGTCGCAAACTTCCACGGCTGAATTCCTTGAATATGTTTTATATGCACAGCATAAAAGACAAGCATAATGCCAACATTAAATATCATGCGACTGAGAACCCCTATCAGACACTAGCCCATACGCTAACACCAACGACCAACAATTAGTACTGCGCTCACACCTGGGATAACACCAGCGCTAGCGCTGGTACTAGCACAGGCGCCTATGCTAGGAATAGGGCTGCCAGCAGCGCTAGTGCCTGCACTAGCGTCCCTTCTCACCTCTGATAGATACATTTTTGTGTCTAAATTGTGCTCGATTATCTATTTTGATATTGTTCGATTTTGTACTTATTATGGGTTTTTATGTCTTTGTAGGTATTTTTGAGAAATAAATATTTATGGAAGAATCGGCTCAAAAAAAGATAAAGGCACATGGAAAAATTACTAAAGGCACATGGAAAAATTAATAAAGGCATCCACCTGTTGGATTGGGGGCACCCCCTTTCAAATTCAAAATCCGGAAGAGGCGAGAACTATTTCTTCACGTAAGAAAGAGTATCTGGATTAGTTTTGAAACAAGTTTTAAGGGATTTTGTGGCGATTTCAAGTTACCAAAAGGAAGAAACAATCAAAAGAGGTAAAAACACACCATTCAATAGAGTTTTACGTCGTGAAAATGGATGGAAAATTCGAGCATACACCGGAAAAAAGAGTTACTCTCGGTTTCGGATTAACCAAGATTTGGAGTTTGTTTTGGACTCTTCTTTGAGTCATTATCGGTTGAGAAAGGTTTCTAGGGTTAGCTAATCCTATAAATAGCCAAGATATCGAAGAAAAATAGATCCAGAGACCACCGAAAAAGTTTAGGAGAAAATAGAAATTTTGCTGGTGTGAAGAACAGGAAGAACATAAGGCAGGAGAAAAGAGTCGCAGTTTCTGTTGCGTATTCCTTCAAATTTCTGAAGCGGCCAGAGTCCGTTCTTTATTGCGTATGTTTTATTTTCTCTTCAGCCACACACTCTGTAACACTTATAAGCGCATCAGTTCTCTTGTGTTACTTTTATTTCTTCATTGTAAACACTTTTTGAGTTATGAAAAATTATTTTAAGGGTGTTTCCAACATGATAAGCTAATCACCATCACTGGGGCGACGGAGGAAGCTATTTTTCCAATAATAAAGTGGTAGTTCTTATTTTATTTATTTTTTGTAATTCTTTTATTATTATTTGCTTTGAATTAAAATTGGAAAAAAATGGGTTTTTATCAATTAGTTGTGTTTTCTTTTGATGAGTCATGCTGAGCTTAGAGCTTTTGATGTCTCATTCTTTCGATTTACAACTATTATTTTGAAAACATAATTTTGGCAATATTTCGGATAAACTGAATATACGAGTTGCAAGATTTTTATCACTTGAAAAATTGGCTAATGGTGGAATCCTTAGTCTCAGTCCTTCCCATAATTTGAAATCAATTTTACTTTAATCTTCTTTATTTTTAGTTTTAAATTTAGGTTTAAAAATCAAATCTTTACAAGTCTAAGTATCGAACCTTTTACCTCTATTTTAAAATTACATCAATTTTTGACGCCGCCGACGCGGACTTGTCCTTATGTTTAGAGTTTTAAATTTATTTTTTGGTTTTTTTTTTTTTTTTTAGTAATATTTTTACTTTGTTCTATTTTACGTTTCTTTGGGTATTTCTCTTTTTGCTACAGGTTTTGGATTTTGGATTGAAAGGAAATTGAGCCAAAGACTTTTGTGATTAAAGACTTGGAGTTAAAGTTAAAGCTAAAAGAACGGAAAAGAAGACAAAAAATTTTATTTTTAATTAGATTTTATTTTTATTTTATTTTTTAGAAAATTGTATTAGGAAATTTTTATTATTTCTGTAATTTTTCTTTTTGGACTTTATTTTGGGACTTTGAACATTATTATTATTTTTAAACCCTACGGAAGGGTAATTTAAATATAAACTGCAACAAGGAAGGATGACAATTACTATATTGTCTCGGCCCCTCGGGTTCGTACACTGACACATGAGTTGGTGGCCCGAGTCGACAACAACCGATTCATCCCCCGTCTGGTACGAGAGGTAAGACTCGATCAACCCACGAATCCCTTGCAAGTAGGTTTACTGTATTCCTTCGAATGCATATATGTTGAGGAACTGAATACGGAATTATTTTCCAGTAAAGAGAAAGAACTGGCCATACAAGATGAGGACTCGGATTTCATCATCGTTTCCTTCTTGCCCGCTTTAAGAGAACGTTACCAAACATGAACCTAAGCTTAAAATTTTGACTAGAAAGATACTGATAGGGTAACGAGCTTATATGAAACTCGTTCAAAAGGACTGTATTGGTTACTTTGTTAGCCTAACTCGAAGTTCAAGAAGATTATTTTAATTTGATTAGAGCCGCCTTGTAACCCAAGGAAAAGTTGCTAAAGAGACAGGGTTATCAAAGTTCCTTAGAGCTCATCCTGTTTCTGTTCGACTTAATCTAATTCGGATCGTTCTACGAGGTTTGCTAAAACTGTAACTAGTTTCCTTTTGAAAGAATAGAAGTCTGTCTAGAAACAATCTAAGTGGAGCCATCATGATTTTTGTTTGCTAGATTTGATAGGTTTGATTTGGTTGAGTCGGCCTTGTTTGTGTACGTTTAGAACCCCTTCCTGTTACGATTTATTTTCTTATATTTTTTTTAATATATTAGGAAGTTTTTAGAAAATGTTGAACTAGTATTATGAGGACCACTACAATGATTATCCGACTGAATTTAAAAATAGACATTATTTGTACGATCAACATGGTGTGGATAGTAGTCGGGACCACCATCAACCTTTCGGAGGTTATTTCTCATTCCAGGGTGATCCCAATTACTATTCATATACACACCCGTCATATGAACATGAAAATGAACAAAATTCTAGTTCTTTATCTTGGAGAGATGCCCTAGAGCTGATGCAATCTAGTACTCCCTATGATAACCCAAATCCTTCTCTAGAATAACCATATGAGCAAAATTCTAGTTCCTTGTCTTAGAAGGATACCCTAAAACAGATGCAATCTAGTACTCCTTATGATGATTCGATTTTTTTGTCTTGGAGGGATGCCCTAAAACAAATGCATCCTAGTAGTCATTATAATGAACCTATTATGCCTCTAGAAGAATCACACAGGCAGTTGCTATCTAACACTCCTTATGATCTAGTTTTTTTCTCTAGAGAATTACATCAAGCAGTTAACTGAGAATACAAATAGGTTCGTATTACGTTGGGGGGGAACAATTAGTAGTCCAACTCTTTCTCTAGACGAATCCCTAAAGAAGTTGACTGAGAGTACAAATAGATTTGCATTAAGTGTGAATAAAAGTCTTCAAAAGAATAATATTGCTCAAAGTGATCTTAATTCCCAATATAGTGCTACCCTTGATAATGGTTCACCTAGTCAAGAGGACGAGGATAGAATTGGTAATACTACTTATTTAGATGAGGTTCAAACATCTTCATATTATTATGATGATGAGGATAGTATTGGTGAAGAACTTGAAATATATAGGCAGAGTGATCAGGAAATTGTCACTCCAATTGTGCTTCATGATGATAGTGTTATTTTTGGTCAAATCCAAATAATTTTAATGACTATTCACCTATTCAAAAGGAAGAGGATTTGACTAGAGATACCACTGTTTTAGACGATGTAGAATTTTCCTGTTTTGAAGCGGATAATGGTTTAGAGGAACGAGTTTATCCTGAGAATAATGTTTTAGAGTCCAACGATTTAGAAACACTAGTCTTAGTTTACAAAGATAGACTCGTGGAGATTTTAAATATGAGTGAGGATGCACCACCAGATTATAACCTAGAAGAAGTAATTGACCATCTTTAGGAATCTGACGATCTAGAAATTAGGAAAATTATGATTAGTCTATCTAGAGACACTAAAAACTCTAAGTTTGGGGTGACTATCATTCTCCCTGTGCTTTACCTTTGGCTCTTAGAAAGGTCCCTAACTTGGGACTTGGCATATGCACATCTACCATTTTACAAGATCATCTTCAAACTATATTCTCTGAGCCTGTTGATGTCCAGAAAGAAGTTCAGTTGTTAGAAACCCATCCTCTGGTCGATGTGGTTTACCTAAGAAATAATACCAAGATTGACTTTGTTTTCCCACCAAAATATTTTCTTCCATATGTGGGAACGTATGAATTTCAAATGTGTCAGTTATTAAGTTTTTAGACTAATCCTAATTACTTTAGAAAATTAGAATCGACACATTTTATTAAGAATAACTACCACCTTCATTGTAGTCAACTGTGTGAGTCAAATATGATTGACTTTGAGGATCCATAATTATTCAGGTTATTATTATGTGCTTCTAAGTTCTTAGTTGAGTTATTCCAGACTCTACAACCTGATCCTCTTGATCCTGCCTACGAGGAAAGCCAGCCCATGAAAATATTTTATTTGGACCCTTTTATAGAGCATGAACCTAAACCACAACTAGATGTAGTTGTCTTAAACAGAAAACTAGATAAGGGTGTGCTCGGTTTGTTCATTTTCTTGGCCTATTGCAGTTTCCTCTTATTTGTGATAGCACTATTTGATTCAGATGACCCACAGTTGTTCCGACTATTGCTGTATGATTTATGAAGTGACTAATTCTTTCTTAGTCTGGATGAAGACTTTAAACTTAGCACTTCTTGGGAGGTAACCCATGCTCATGCGAGACGGTAATATATTTCCTTAAATCATTTCCTTCGATTGGTAACAGTTTCTCCTTGTTCATGCTTTTAATCATTCATCTTTAGAAACATTGAGGACACTGTTTAATTTAAGTTTGGGGGTAAGGGAGAAACTTTTAATGAAATATGAAACTCCAAAGTCTAGAAACTTGTGAACAATTCAGTATAATACTAACCATTCTAGATAGATGGAAACTTAGATCTTTTTCTATAGGAATTGGTGTGCCCAGTTAAATGGTCTATTAAGAGTTCAGGTGTTAGAAATAACATGATGGTTGTCACCATATCTCGGAGTCTATCTCGACCATATCACCTTCTTTTTTTATTTTTTTATTTTTGTGTTTCTCTAAGTGATTTGGTGGGGCACCAATATCGAATTGTTATCACCGCCAGGATGAAATAGAGTGTTTGAGATCAAGCCCCATTATTAAATTCTTATTTTATTAAAAAAAATTGAGTATTGATATTTTGATAGCAATATGTGTGTGTTCTTCCTGTCTCCATCGCCTAAGCAAGCGTGGAATGCAGGATCCATGGGAACTATCATGTAAGATGCTGATAAGGACCATGCGCTTGGATTCAGTTTGATCCAATCATGTTGTCAATACATTTGTAATTGTTTTATTTTCAATAAATCGATCGCTGGTACCCTTGTACATACCAGTTGAATCGATATTAATATTATGACTAAGATCAGTGGGAGCGTATCTCAATCCATTAGGATTCATCCTGGTACTGACCTTCAGACATATATGGAAACACCGTTCACCTAGTCAACATGCGCAAACATCATATTGCCTACTGATAGACACATTAATGTGTCTAATTTGTTCCCAATTTGTTTATTGCTAAAGCTCGATTGTGTACTAATTGCGTCATTTTATGTAATTGTAGGTATTTTTAGAGAAATAAATATTTGGGAAAAATTGGCTCGAAAAAGTGTTAAAGGCACCCAGAAAATTTACTAAAGGCACCCCCTTGGATTTGATAAAGGCCCCCAGATTTTACTAAAGGCACCCACCCTCTAAATTCAAATCTTGAGTTTGGTGGGAAAATATTCATTTCATTTGCATGGATTCTGTATTGAATCTGAGAAGAGATTTTTTGGGTTTATTCTCTTGATCTTTGACTACTACAACATATTCTTGCCTTGTACACATTTGGAAAGGATATAAAAAGAAAATCACACAAATAAGATAAAATCTCGAGAGAAATTCTCACGGGATTTTCTTCTCTAACATATTTGATTCTGATTTATATTCATCATGTAAAAATATTGGTCAAGGATACAGCGTAATAATCTTGTGTACAAACAAAGAAACATCATCAGAATGAAATCAGGTCGTGATCAAGAAAAAAATCAGATGAAGATATTCTTTTACTGCCAAGAATCGATTCTCATGATTGAGAAGATTTTCACGAGTTAATGAGGATTGGAGATGGTTCTAGTATAAATAGAGAGTCAACAGAAGCATTCAGGGGGGGGGGGGGGGTTGTGGAG
>JAJJMC010019832.1:6300684-6344281 GCA_023531435.1 Papaver californicum
ATAGTACTTGGGACCACTACCAACCTTCTGAAGGTTATGGTTCATACTAAGGTGATCCCAATTACCATTCATACATGCACCCGTATTTTGAACATGAAAATGAGCAAAATTCGAGTTCTTTGTCTTGGAGGGATGAACTAGAGCAGTTGCAACCTCGTAATTATCATGAACCTATTACACGTCTAGAAGAATCACTCAAGAAGTTATCTGAGATGACATATAGGTTTAAATTAAGTGTGAGGGGAACAAATAGTAGTCCAACTCTTTCTCAAGAAGAACCACTCAAGTTGTTGCAACCTTGTACTCATCATGAACCTATTATGCCTCTAGAAGAATCACTCAAGCAGATAGCCGAGAATAAAAAGAAGATAGTTGAGACTAAAAGGCAGATGATTGAGGATAGAAATAGTTTCGTATTAAGTATGAATGAAATGTCTGCAAAGAATAATATTGCTCAAAATGATCTTAATTGCCAATACAGTGTTTCCACTTTTACCCTTGATAATAATGATGGATATTTACCCACCTTAGAGGACGAGGTTAGAATAGAAGACACTACGTATTTAGATAAAGTTCAAACATCTTCATATTATTATGATGATGATTATAGTTTTGATGAAGAAATCCGTAGTCATAATGACGAGGAAACTGTTACACCAATTGAGCATAACGATAATAATGTTGTCTCTAGCTTACATCCTAATAATATTGATGATTATTCACTTATTCAAAAGGAAGAGGATTTGACTAGAGATAACATTGCTTTGGATGGAGTAATATTTCCTTGTTCTTATGAGTATGATGATGTTTTAGAGGAACGAGTTTTTCCTGAGACTAGTGATTTGGAGTCTAGCGACTCGAAGACAATAGTCTCTGACGGAGATGATAGACTCATAGAGAATTTTAACGTGATAGAGGATGATTTGGTCAGGTTGATAGAATTGTTTCCCCAGTGGATTTTGATGTCTTAGACACCCAACCTTTTCAAGTCCCAGAGGCTCAAGTACCAGTGATCTTAGGTCATCCCTTTTTAGCTAAAAATAATATCGTCATCAATTATGGAAATGGAATAATTAATATTTCTTTTGGTAAAATGGCTATTGAACTGAATCTTTTTAGTATGAGTAAACAACCTTCTTGTGAGATCTATGATTTATAAGAAGTGAATATAACTAGTACTTCAGTTCAGAAATCTTTACCAAACACTTCGTTAGAAGATACATTAGAGAAATGCCTAGCCCACTTTGGGTTTGATGTTGACGATGATAGTGTTATTAATTAGGTGAATACTTTGTTAGATTCTGCCCCTTTGATGGACACTTATAATATTTGGAAAGCTAACTGTGAACCTTTACCAGTTTCTAAGTCTACCTTATTTCCTCCTATAAAAGAAGTTGAGTGTAGTTCTGACCCTAAAGACCCTAGAATCCAACCAATAGTTTTGAGTCCATCTGAGAGTAGTTTCCATACTAAGTTTGGGGGTATCGATGATTCTTGTGATTTTCAAGTATCCCTGCTTAAAGTCCCTCACTTGGGACTTGACATTTGTGCCTCTACCATATTGCGAGATTATCTTCATACACTGTTTCCCGAACCTAATGATGTCCAGAAAGAAGTTCAGTTGTTAGAGACCCATCCTCTGGTTGATGTGGTTTACTCAGGAAATAATACCAAGGTTGACTTTGTTTTCCCACCAAAATATTTTCTTCCATATGTGGGAACGTATGAATTTCAAATGTGTCAGCTACTAGAATTTGGAACTAAACCTAATTATTATAGGAAATTAGAATCGACACATCTTCTCAAGAATGACCACCACTTTCGTGTTTTCAATTGTAGTCAATTGTTCTGGTCAAATCTGATTGACGTTAGGGACCCATAACTTTTCAGGTTATTATTATATGGTCCGTAAGTTGTGGCTAATCTTTTCTTAGTCTGGCTGAAGACTTTAAACTTAGCACTTCTTGGGAGGTAACCCATGCTCATGCAACACGGTAATATCCTTCCTTAACTTCTTTTATTCAAGTGGTAATAGTTTCTCCTTGTTCAATTTTTTTTAATCATTTATTTTTAGAACATTGAGGATAATGTTAGATTTAAGTTTGGGGGTATGGAGAAACTTTTAGTTGCAATTTTAAACTTCGAAATTTAGAAACATGTGAATTATTCAGGATGACACTGACCATTCTAGGTAGATGGAAACATAGATCTTTTTCTATAGGAATTGGTGTGCCCAGCTAAATGGTTTATTCATAAAAGGATGCCTAGCTCAGGTGTTAGAAATAACATGATAGTTGTCACGATATCTCGGAGTCTATCTCAGTCATATCACCTTCTGTTTTTGTTTTTTGCAATTTTTGTGTTTCTCTAAGTGATTTGGTGGGGCACCATAATCGAATTGTTATCGCTGTCAGGATGAAGTTGAGTGGTTAAGATAAGTCCCCATTATTGTATTATTTAATGACAAAAAAAAAACGAGTATTGACACTTTGATAGCAATATGTGTGTGTTCTTCCTGTCTCCATCGCCTAAGAAAGCGTGGAATGCAGGATCCATGGGAACTATCAAGTAAGATGCTGATAAGGACCATGCGCTTGGATTCAGTTTGATCCAATCATGTTGTCAATACATTTGTAATTGTTTTATTTTCAATAAATCGATCGCTGGGACCCTTGTACATACCAGTTGAATCGATATTAATATTATGACTAAGATCAGTGGGAGCGTATCTCAATCCATTAGGATTTATCCTGGTACTGACCTTCAGACAGATATGGGAAACACCGTTCACCTAGTCAACATGCGCAAACTTCATATTGCCCACTGATAGACACATTTATGTGTCTAATTTGTTCCCAATTTGTTTATTGCTAAAGCTCGATTGTGTACTAATTGCGTCATTTTATGTAATTGTAGGTATTTTTAGAGAAATAAATATTTGGGAAAAATCGGTTCGAAAAAGTGTTTAAGGCACCCGGAAAATTTACTAAAGGCACCCAGGTTTTACTAAAGGCACCCACCCTCTAAATTCAAATCTTGAGTTTGGCGGGAAAATATTCATTTCATTTGCATGGATTCTGTATCGAATCTGAGAAGAGATTTTTTGGGTTTATTCTCTTGATCCTTGACTACTACAACATATTCTTGCCTTGTACACATTTGGAAAGGTTACAAAAAGAAAATCACACAAATCAGATAAAATCTCGAGAGAAATTCTCACTGGATTTTCTTCTCTAACATATCTGATTCTCATTTATATTCATCATGTAAGAATATTGGTCAAGGATACAGCGTAATAATCTTGTGTACAAACAAAGAAGCATAATCAGAATGAAATCAGGATCGTGATCAAGAAAAAAATCAGATGAAGATATTCGTTTACTGCCAAGAATCTATTCTCATGATGGATAAGATTTTCACGAGTTAATGAGGATTGGAGGTGGTTATAGTATAAATAGAGAGTCAATAGAAGCATTCAGGGGGGGTTCTGGAGAGCCAAAATCGAAAATCAGAAGTTTCCAGAAAAATCAGCTCGTGATGATCATGATGAAGAAGATGAAGAAAATGTTGCCAAAAGTTTGAATAAATTGTTGCTGTAGCTGTGTATCCACGTCGCCTATTCTTTTGAATTCAGCTCTTTTATAACAACTAGCAACAGTGATTCTGTAACGTTTATAAACGTTGCAAAATCACTGTTTTCACTATTTTCATTCTTTTTCATTATTTTTAAGCACTTTGAGCCATGTACATATCTTGTGAGGGTGTTTTGATAATGATGAGCTAAAACCCATTTGCTGAGGTGACGAAGGAAGCCATTGTTTCAATAAAAGTGGTACATTTCTATTTTTAATTAATTTTTGCAATTTCTATTATGATTATTTGCCTTGATTAAAAATTTGATTAAATGCTTTTTATTAAGCAGTTGTGATTTCGTTAGATGGTATATGCTTTGCCTAAGGTTTAGATATTCCATGCTTTTGTTATACAATTGTTATTCTAGAAATCTACTAATTGCAATATTTTAGAATCAAATTAAACGAAAGAATTGCATGAATATTGAGTAGATTGAATCACCTTAATTTGTTAATGGTGAAATCCATAACCGCAGTAATTTGTGAATATCATTTTCATCTTTTGTGCATATTTGTAGTTTAAAAAATTAGTTTATTAAAATCTAAATTCAGTCTTCACAAGTTCGAGAGAACGACACTCTATTTACCACAATCTACAATCACATCACCCACATCCATTTTCTAAATCTTTTCATGTGATTGAACTTTGATAGATTCTGAGTATTGTGGTTGAACTACTATCTGAGTAGAGCTTTGTTTTCTTATATATGAATTTTAGTATGCTTGAGTAAAAACTCGTGTACAACAATTTGACTCATATAGGGTAATGATTCCCAGATCCGAAGAATTTAGTATGCCAACTTAATAGCTTTTTTAGTGTTTATCCTCAATCGTTCACGAGTGGTTAAAATTTGGAGTAAAGGTTTTGCGGGTATACCTCTTGTAAACGCCCACGAGACTAAAACTCGTCCGCTAAGGCCACTTAGGGGTTTAAAGGTTTATTACATATGCTAAATGTAGTCGCGATTCCTGCGAAAGTGAGTTAGGATTTTATTTTATTTATAGATTAGGTTTGCTCGAGGACTAGCAAATAGTAAGTTTGGGGGTATTTTGACAGACACATTTTTGTGTCTAAATTGTGCTCGATTATCTATTTTGATAGTGTTCGATTTTGTACTTATTATGAGTTTTTATGTCTTTATAGGTATTTTTGAGAAATAAATATTTGTGGAAAAATTGGTTCAAAAAGTGATAAAGGCACCCAGGAAAATTACTAAAGGCACTCAGAAGAATTGATAAAGGCACCCCACCTATTGGATTGGGGGCACCCCCTTTCAAATTCAAAATCCGGAAAAGGCGGGAACTATTTCTTCACGTAAGCAAGAATATCTGGATTAGTTTTGAAATGAGTTTTAAGGGATTTTGTAGTGATTTCAAGTTACCAAAAGGAAGAAACAATCAAAAGAGGTAAAAACACACCATTCAAGAGAGTTTTACGCCGTGAAAATGGCTGGAAAATCCGAGCATACACCGAAAAAAAGAGTTACTCTCGGTTTCGGATTAACCAAGATTTGGAGTTTGTTTTGGACTCTTCTTTGAGTCCTTATTGGTTGAGAAAGATTTCTAGGGTTAGCTAATCCTATAAATAGCCAAGATATCGAAGAAAAATAAATCCATTGACCACCGAAAAAATTCAGGAGAAAAAAGAAATTTTAGTGTGAAGAACAGGAAGAACATAAGGCAGGAGAAAAGAGTCGCAGTTTCTATTGTGTATTCCTTCTAATTTTTGAAGCGACCAGAGTTTGTTCTTTATTGCATTTTTTTTATTTTCTCTTTTGCCACACACTCTGTAACGCTTATAAGCGTATCAGTTTTCCTGTGTTACTTTTATTTCTTCATTGTAAACACTTTTTGAGCTTTGAAAATTATTTTAAGAGTGTTTCCAACATGATGAGCTAATCACCATCACTGGGGCGACGGAGGAAGCTGTTTTCCAATAATAAAGTGGTAATTCCTATTTTATTTATTTTTTGCAATTCTTTTATTATTATTTACTTTAAAATAAAATTGGAAAAAAAATGGTTTTTATCAATTAGTTGTGTTTTCTTTTGATGAGTCATGTTGAGCTTAGAGCTTTTGATGTCCCATGCTTTCGATTTTCAACTATTATTTTTAAAACCTAACTTTGACAATATTTCGGATAAATTGAATATACGAGTTGCAAGATTTTTATCACTTGAAAAATTGGTTAATGGTGGAATCCTTAGTTTCATTCCTTCCCATAATTTGAAATCAATTTTACTTTAATCTTCTTTATTTTTTAGTTTTAAAAATTAGGTTTAAAAATTAAATCTTTACAAGTCTGAGTAACGAACCTTTTACTACTATTTTAAAATTACATCAACCTCTTCCTTGTACGCGTTGATGCTTGTTGCGTCATCCCCGCTTCCTCATGCTAGCATTACCCTTTGCTACTAGCGTCAATACTAGGACATTGCCATACTGTGTTGGCACAAACTCATTAATAGCATTATCTTATGACAAATTCACGAATTATTCACATGTTTTTTAGTCCCTGGCTCCACTAACTCCTACGAGAAATCAAAAAAATTACATGGGGGATTCTTCATGGGGTTTTGGTCTGGTGGTTACAACAACATGCAGCGTGGCAACACCCCATGATGAGAAAGTTACAAAGTAGTGGTAACAGTTGAAACAATTAATGGAGTAATGGAGTAATGTTTTCCCGAAAATTCCAAGGCGGTTATTCCTTTATCCCCACAACTTATATCTCCCCATCTCTTCACTACCTCCAAAACTTACAAGAAAATACGTGTGTTCCCAAACTATTATAAATAAGCTACTTAGCTATTCAGAAAAAGAGAACAAGCTTACTATTCTCGCACAAGCTTTGTTATTCTCTATAGTTCAACATCTCTACACATAATTCATCCTATTTATTTCCTTCAACTTTCTCTTCTTCCCTCTCCTATGATCAACCCATTTTCTCTCCTTGTGAACGAAGCAGGGAAGAATAACTACTTTCGTGGTTTAGGCTTGCTTTGTATAATTTTGATTTCTGAATACAAAGAAAGTACTTCGACAGTACATTCTTTTGCGTAGGAGTAAATTTTAGGTACCAACAATTGACGACCACAGTGGGAGATAAAACTCTCGGTCATGAATTTAATTCTTCAACCATATAAAAATCAATTCTTCAACCGTTTGAAAATCAACTCTTCAACCATCTAAAAATATGGTGAACCATAGGTCAGGTTCAACAATCAATCCCATATCAGGTTCAAAAACCACTGCTTACCCCAGAAACACCAGTGGTGGAACTCCAAAGATCATTCCTCAAAACACCACCGCTGAAAACACCAACACTTCTTTTTATACCACTGAAGATGTCAGAAACAAGGAGAAGGCGTCACCAACCATAGATGTCAGAAACAAGAAACCTTGCCGAAACTCAAGTAGTCATGGCTACTACCCAGAACGAAGTTGTTACTTTTCTTAAGACTTTAATGGAGTAGTTAAAACTGGAGCAGCATCATCATCAAATGGAGAAACCAAAGAACACAACTTCCGACGGCGCCAGCATGTCAAGAGCTAACACTCAAGAAGATGATGAAGTACATGCTATTACGACCGGTGCTAGAGAGGAATCAACAAAAAAACTTTATCACTCGTGAAGACCTGGAAAGGCTCTTGCAAAACCGTGGAAAGGAAGATTCATCTTCATTCCATCAACACCAACCCCCTTATCCAGCAGAGATCCAGAGGATCGCACTTCCAAAAGGTAATTCATCTCCTTTATTCTCATTATATGATAGCACCGGGAACGCTCAAGAGCATGTTTCTCGGTTCATGGAATCTTTAGAGGAGTATGAATATAATCAAGTGTTGCAGCTCAAAGAATTCTCCAAATCTCTTACGGGGAGAGCTTACACCTGGTACAATGACTTAGCACCCAAAATCATCTCTAGTTGGTCTGAGATAGTGAATGCCTTTTATAAAAAGTCTTTCTTTGTCTATGAGGAGATCACTCTCTCGGATTTAGGAAGAATTTTCCAAAGAAACAACAAGAACCCGAATGAATATGTAAAGAGGTTCAGGACACACGCTCTTGACTTCCATGACCAGAACGTAACTTAGCAAAAATTGGTGGAGCTTTACATTAATGGTATGATTCTTGTCTATCGTGCCTTATTATAAAATTTACGATTTCAAACCTTCTATGAGTTACACGAGGCCTCAAAGAGATCAGCAACAACTGTTCCAGATTTATTAAAAAAACAAGGCCAGCCAGAGAGAAGGCCGCGGAGACACCCGTGGGATTAGACGTCTGGTGAAAAATCAATATTCTTCCCAACCTTCTATAGGTACTGTCGCTAATGAAGGGGCCAAGATAAAGACATCACATCATTCGGCGTCGTAGATGAAGCATCTTATGTCGACCACAGTAACGACGCCAACACCTATTCAATGACGAAGCCTAGCCAAGACTACCTGTCAGCCACAAGAACCAATGATAGATCCAGTAAACCTGGATTTCCTCTTTCCCATGGAAGAGGTCCTCGAACAGCTGGAAGTATGGATACAAGACAGAGCTATCAATTTACGCCTATGCGACGCCCATCAACCGCTGAGCATATGTCAGATCCAAAATATTGTCGCTTTCACGCATAACCATCAAGCATAACGAGAAGCCTGGTTGGGGACTTCTAACTACTGCACGCCTCAAGAATACTGAGTTTGAGCAAACGCTAATCGACGTGGGAACTGATGTCAATATCATCAGCCATCTAAAAAAATGGTGAACCATCGGTCAGGTTCAACAATCAATCCCAATTCAGTTCAAAAACCACTGCTTACCCCAGAAACACCAGTGGTAGAACTCCAAAGATCAATCCTCAAAACACCACCGCCGAAAACACCAACATTTATTTTTGTACCACTGAAGAAGTCAGAAACAAGGAGAAGGCGTCACCAACCATAGATGTCAGAAACAAGAAACCTTGGCCGAAACTCAAGTAGTCATGGCTACTACCCAGAATGAAGTTATTACTTTTCTTAAGACTTTAATGGAGAAGTTAAAACTGGAGCAACATCATCATCAAATAGAGAAACCTAAGAACACAACTTCCGGCGGCGCCAGCATGTCAAGAGCTAACACTCAAGAAGATGATGAAGTACATGCTATCACGACCGGGTACTAGAGAGGAATCAACAACAATAAAACTTTATCACTCGTAAAGACCTGGAAAAGCTCCTGCAAAACCGTGGAAAGGAAGATTCATCTTTATTCCATCAACACCAACCCTCTTATCCAGCAGAGATCCAGAGGATCGCACTTCCAAAAGGTAATTCATCTCCTTTATTCTATTATATGATAGCACCGGGACCGCTCAAGAGCATGTTTCTCGGTTCATGGAATCTTTAGAGGAGTATGAATATAATCAAGTGTTGCGGCTCAAAGAATTCTCCAAATCTCTTACGGGGAGAGCTTACACCTGGTACAATGACTTAGCACCCAAAATCATCTCTAGTTGGTCTGAGATAGTGAATGCCTTTTATAAAAAAAGTCTTTCTTTGTTTATGATGAGATCACTCTCTCGGATTTAGGAAGAATTTTCCAAAGAAACAACAAGCACCCGAATGAATATGTAAAGAGATTCAGGACACAAGCTCTTGACTTCTACGACCAGAACGTAACTTAGCAACAATTGGTGGAGCTTTACATTAATGGTATGATTCTTGTCTATCGTGCCTTATTATAAAATTTACGGTTTCAAACCTTCGATGAGTTACACGAGGCCGCCAAGAGAACAGCAACAAATGTTCCAGATTTATTAAAAAAAAAGGCCTGCCAGAGACGAAGGCTGCGGAGACACCCGTGGGATTAGACGTCTGGTGAAAAATCAATATTCTTCCCAACCTTTTATAGGTACTGTCACTAATGAAGGGGCCAAGATAAAGACATCACATCAATCGGGGTCGCAGAAGAAGCATCTTATGTCGACTACAGTAACGACGCCAACACCCATTTAAGGACGAAGCCCAGCCAAGACTTCCTGTCAGCCACAAGAACCAATGACAAATCCGGTAAACCTGGATTTCCTCTTTCCCATGGAAGAGGTCCTCGAACAACTCGAGGCATGGATACAAGACAGAGCTATTAATTTACGCCTATGCGACGCCCATCAACCGCTGAGCATATGTCAGATCCAAAATATTGTCGCTTTCACGCATAATCATCAACCATAATGAGAAGCCTGGTTGGGGACTTCTAACTACTGCCCTCCTCAAGAATACTGAGTTTGAGCAAACGCTAATCGACGTGGGAACTGATGTCAATATCATCAGCCATCTAAAAAAATGGTGAACCATAGGTCAGGTTCAACAATCAATCCCAACTCAGGTTCAAAAACCACTGCTTACCCCAGAAACACCAGTGGTGGATCTCCAAAGATCATTCCTCAAAACACCACCGCTGAAAACACCAACACTTCTTTTTGTACCACTGAAGATGTCAGAAACAAGGAGAAGGCGTCACCAACCATAGATGTCAGAAACAAGAAACCTTGGCCGAAACTCAAGTAGTCATGGCTACTACCCAGAATGAAGTTGTTACTTTTCTTAAGACTTTAATGGAGCAGTTAAAACTGGAGCAACATCATCATCAAATGGAGAAACCTAAGAACACAACTTCCGACGGCGCCAGCATGTCAAGAGCTAACATTCAAGAAGATGATGAAGTACATGTTATCACGACCGGGTACTAGAGAGGAATCAACAACAATAAAACTTTATCACTCGTGAAGACCTAGAAAGGCTCCTGAAAAACCGTGGAAAGGAAGAGTCATCTTCATTCCATCAACGCCAACCCCCTTATCCAGCAGAGATCCAGAGGATCGAACTTCCAAAAGGTAATTCATCTCCTTCATTCTCATTATATGATAGCACCGGGAATGCTCAAGAGCATGTTTCTAGGTTTATGGAATCTTTAGAGGAGTATCAATATAATCAAGTGTTGCGGCTCAAAGAATTCTCCAAATCTCTTACGGGGAAAGCTTACACCTGGTACAATGACTTAGCACCCAAAAACATCTCTAGTTGGTCTGAGATAGTGAATGCCTTTTATAAAAAGTCTTTCTTTGTCTATGAGGAGATCACTCTCTCGGATTTAGAAAGAATTTTCCAAAGAAATAACAAGCACCCGAATGAATATGTAAAGAGGTTCAGGACACAAGCTCTTTGTTTCCACGACTAGAACGTAACTTAGAAACAATTGGTGGAGCTTTACATTAATGGTATGATTCTTGTCTATCGTGCCTTATTATAAAGTTTACGATTTCAAACCTTCTATGAGTTACACGAGGCCTCAAAGAGATCAGCAACAACTATTCCAGATTTATTAAAAAAACAAGGCCAGCAGGAGAGAAGGCCGCGGAGACACCCGTGGGATTAGACGTCTGGTGAAAAATCAATATTCTACCCTACCTTCTATAGGTACTGTCACTAATGAAGGGGCCAAGATAAAGACATCACATCAATCGGCGTCGCAGACGAAGCATCTAATGTCGACCATAGTAACGACGCCAACACCCATTCAACGACGAAGCCTAGCCAAGACTACCTGTCAGCCACAAGAACCAATGATAGATCCGGTAAACCTGGATTTCCTCTTTCCCATGGAAGAGGTCCTCAAACAGCTGGAAATATGGATACAAGACAGAGCTATCAAGTTACGCCTATGCGACGCCCATCAACCGCTGAGCATATGTCAGATCCAAAATATTGTCGCTTTCACGCATAACCATCAAGCATAACGAGAAGCCTGGTTGGGGACTTCTAACTACTTCCCGCCTCAAGAATACTGAGTTTGAGCAAACGCTAATCGACGTGGGAACTGATGTCAATATCATCAGCCATCTAAAAAAATGGTGAACCATAGGTCAGGTTCAACAATCAATCCCAATTCAGGTTCAAAAACCACTGCTTACCCCAGAAACACCAGTGGTGGAACTCCAAAGATCATTCCTCAAAACACCACCGCTGAAAACACCAACACTTCTTTTTATACCACTGAAGATGTCAGAAACAAGGAGAAGGCGTCACCAACCATAGATGTCAGAAACAAGAAACCTTGGCCGAAACTCAAGTAGTCATGGCTACTACCCAGAATGAAGTTGTTACTTTTCTTAAGACTTTAATGGAGCAGTTAAAACTGGAGCAGCATCATCATCAAATAGAGAAACCTAAGGACACAACTTCCGGCGGCGCCAGCATGTCAAGAGCTAACATTCAAGAAGATGATGAAGTACATGCTATCAAGACCGGGTACTAGAGAGGAATCAACAACAACAAAACTTTATCA
The DNA here is from genome assembly GCA_023531435.1 of Papaver californicum. Lineage (NCBI taxonomy): Eukaryota > Viridiplantae > Streptophyta > Magnoliopsida > Ranunculales > Papaveraceae > Papaver > Papaver californicum. The sequence goes on from JAJJMC010019832.1 coordinate 6,312,640, forward strand.
CTCGTGAATACCTGGAAAGGCTCCTGCAAAACCGTGGAAAGGAAGATTCATCTTCATTCCATCAACACCAACCCCCTTATCCAGCAGAGATCCAGAGGATCGCACTTCCAAAAGGGTATTCATCTCCTCCATTCTCATTATATGATGGCCCAGGGAACGCTCAAGAGCATGTTTCTCGGTTCTTGGAATCTTTAGAGGAGTATGAATATAATCAAGTGTTGCGGCTCAAAGAATTCTCCAAATCTCTTACGGGGAGAGCTTACACCTGGTACAACGACTTAGCACCCAACAACATCTCTAGTTGGTCTGAGATAGTGAATGCCTTTTATAAAAAGTCTTTCTTTTCCTATGAGGAGATCACTTTCTCGGATTTAGAAAGAATTTTCCAAAGAAACAACAAGCACCCGAATGAATATGTAAAGAGGTTCAGGACACAAGCTCTTGACTTCCACGACCAGAACGTAACTTAGCAACAATTGTTGGAGCTTTTCATTAATGGTATGATTCTTGTCTATCGTGCATTATTATAAAATTTACGATTTCAAACCTTCTCTAAGCTACACGAGGCCGCCAAGAGATCAGCAACAACTGTTCCAGATTTATTAAAAAAACAAGGCCTGCCAGAGACGAAGGCCGCGGAGACACCCGTGGGATTAGAAGTCTGGTGAAAAATCAATATTCTTCCCAACCTTATATAGGTACTGTCACTAATGAAGGGGCCAAGACAAAGATATCATATCAATCGGCGTCGCAGACGAAGCATCTTATGTCGACCCCAAACGACGCCAACACCCATTCAAGGACGAAGCCCATCCAAGACTATCCGTCATCCACAAGAACCAATGACAGATCCGGTAAACCTGGATTTCGTCTTTCCCATGGAAGAGGTCCTCGAACAGCTAGAGGTATGGATACAAGACAAAGCTATCAAGTTACGCCTATGCGACGCCCGTCAACCGCTGAGCATATGTCAGATCCAAAATATTATAGCTTTCACGCATAACCATAAATCATAACGAGAAGCGTGGTTGGGGACTTCTCACTACTGCCCGCCTCAAGAATACTGAGTTTGAGCAAACAATAATCGACGTGGGAACTGATGTGAATATCATCACCATCAAGACTCCAAGGGCTACGGGAATCTCCAGGTACGAGGCTACACACTCGCCGACTGTAATCAAGAATTCTGAAGGGAAGTACAGGAGCGCTTACGGTTACATCACTCTCGAAGTAAAAATGAGTGACGCCCAGACACATACCAAGCTTCACATTATCAAAGAAGATCCAAATTATGACATGGTTCTGGGACGCCAATGGGTCCATAACAACAAGATGGAATCAGGTGTATCTCCCCTGCCAGCGCCAACACCTCCTAGACTCTCAAACAAGCCAGTAAATCGCCAAGATGGCCTATCAGAAGAGTTTTGTCACATAATGGATCTGGATGTGAAGCAGTTGCGAGGAGAGGACATAGTGTCATACGTTCGAAGGTTTCACACACAAGTAAGTTATATTCAACCAACTCCTTTGCAACCAGCGATCCCATGTGCCATCAAATCTTGGGAACTTGACCTGGATATTAACCCTACTCTGACTCGACGATGTGAATGGGAGGTTGATCCTTTTTAAAATTTTATCAAATGGGTATTGATTTTCTCTATTGGAGATAAGAAAATTAGTAACCCGGTTATTCAGAAGACATGTCATGAAGTTAAGGGGCCTGAACCCAATTCCTTCTATGTCGGGGATACGATGGAGAAAATTACAGCCTCTCCTGAAGAAGAGTCATATCTTGTCATTGAAAACTTGATCGACGGTTACTACAAGCTTGTCAATACTAAAAAGCCAAAAAGAGTGGTCATACATGGCAAGTGGCTTAAAGCTCACAAAGCTTAAAGCATTCAACCACCACCTCACAACATTTCGATGTTTTACGCAATATTTGTAATTCCTCCAAAATGTTTGCAATATCCTTCATTCATACTTAGGATTTCAATTTTATTAATCAAGCAAAGTATTGTTAATTTCAAAAAAAAAATATATCCTTGCAAATCATTCAAAAATCTCTACCTACTCGAAATTCTAAAATAAAACCACAAAAGGTCATGCGTCTCAAAAACCTAAAATCTAGAAAAAAAAATCCTTGAAAATTGGTCCAGCGCCTTGGGAATATGCCTTCTCCATCTGCCCAAGAATCTCAGGTGCAAGCTTCAACTCCCGAGAAAGCCTCTCAAATTCACGTTCAGCCTTGGTGACCGTCTACAAGTTAGGAGTCGTGCCTCCCTCTTGCATATTCTTCTTAATAGCTTCCAAATGACGATGAAGCCATGCGACGTTAAGCTCATCTCTTTTAGCCTCCTCTAAGGCATTTTTCCAGTCTAGAAGTATTACCTCGGAAATTTCTCTATGGGGAAGAGAAACCATCTCATGCATAGGCAAACGGGACGGTGAAACCTCCGACGCCCATGTGTTCAAGCCGAATTCTATCAAACTTGAAGTCAAATCTAGCTCCAGCATTCGGGTACTTAATCGGAGCATTCTCCATCATATCAGCTTTCTATACAATAACACCACTCGGAGTGCTTTCTTCGGTAATCGCGTCAGGAAGAACTTGTTCATGATTTTGAGTTGTATAAGACACATCACCAGCATAAAAGATCATGGTAATCTCCAATCCTTTACTTGCAAGCTCATCTCTCTGTTTTGGTTCGTTCTCCCCTTGAAAACGGAGACATTATGGAAATAAAAAGTTAAAATGTCTTGAGCACAAGGAGTTGAAGCAAAAATCATTAAATTCACAAAATATGTCCACTAGAAACCTAAACATTCATTAAAAAGTGTTTTGGGTCATGGCATATGGTTTAGAAAGGCTATGGGACGTTTTGCAAAAATGTCGCCAGAGACGTTTTTACACTACCCTATAGAAGAACTGAAACTGGCGCTAATTGGTAAGGAATTTGGATGTGATTTATATACCAAAAGGTTCATATGGATGTCTACTACAACATACTAAAAGCGTGCGTCAATCTGATTAACGAGATAATAAGGGAGGTTGAAACGCTCAACTACATGACAGCTGAAAACCTATAGAATTCTGCCTGGAAAGTTCTGAACTCTCGGTGTCAGGTCTTTTTGACCAATTAAAAGGACTCCAAATCCATAAATTGTTTCTTTCTAAAGTTATATATTTCTGTTAGATAAAGAATGAGAGGTCAACCACCTATTTCCGACTTCGGAAGAAGATTCTATGGCCGTTACAGTAAGAAAACCTGAATCTGAATTTTTCTGACAACGAAAATTGCTAAAGTCTTTTATGAAATCATGTACGATTCTACACATGTGGTGGTCTAAGAGCTATAATCATGCCATTATGATTCTAAAACAATGGATTAAACTTACTTGTAGTTGTGATAAGACATCGGAAGTAGAAAGCACCTCATAATACGACTCACCACCAAATTCTTCGTTTTCAACTCCGGATTCCTCAATTTCTTCAGTCTGGAAGAATTTTTAAGGTCCATTGTCATCTTCGCTTTCTTTCTCAGTACTTGCAAACAATATAGTACTTTATGGTACTAGGGTATCCATGTTGCTAGTCATCAAAGAATGATGATTATTCATGAGAGTCAGAATTCATTAAGTTTAGCAAGACGAAAAATTATACAACTCGGGGAATATTCGAAAGAAAGTTTACTTACAACATAAGGAACAGAAACGCCAAGAACATTTGTGAAACAAACTTGAAACGTTGAATATTCAAGTCACCCTGATGAGTTATGCCCCCAGACTATGCAAAGATACTTGTCAGGATAAGGTATAAAAGTACTCCATGCAGAAAAAAAAAGTAAAAGAAAATATGAGACACTTACCTTTTTCAAAGGATGGTCTCCACTTCCAGGCATAATTACACGTGGTCTCTTGTCCCCGAACTAGGGAATGACATTCATCATAATATCAAATGGAAAATGTTTTGGGAGCCATGACTGTAATAAACGAATTAAACGCTTAATTACTTATTAAAAAATGGTGATTGAACGAAGAATAATTTAAGATACATGAGTCAAGATGGCATTCAAGTCACGCCTCTCTCCAGAGGTCATCTTCAAGTTCGATCGGGACGCTAACTCCTTCTCAGAAGGCTCACCACGTACATAATAAGACTAACTATACATGAAGTTCTTAAGGAGAGTAAACCGTGCGTTCCATAAATCAACATATTCATCAGTGACACATCCTTTTCTATCGGCCTAGAAGAAAGGAATGCTTCGACAAGGAATGGTATGGGCACCCTCAGATCACTGAAGCACGTCTATAGGAGGCGTCGTAATGCATTAACGAGGAATAGACTGATCAATACCCAGTTTCTGAGCCGCCCTATCGATGTTATAACTCTGCATGATATAACTATCGGAGCGAACAACAAAAATATACCCTGGGGTACAACTATTCATAAAAGTGTCCTCACTGACTATAAAAATATTACCCTCACCACTTGGGCCAGAATATAGAAAAATATCAGAGCTCTTGGTCGGTTGTCAATCAACCAAAATAATTCAGGTACTTACTTCACTAATATAGATTAGAGTATAGCAATAAGAACAAGTTCATTCCCACAGAGAGGCAGGTGATTGTTAATTACTTTCGATTACTTATATAAATAGGGGGGATTTTTGGTTGTGATTATAACTAAATTATACTAAAGAAAATAGATTAAAACGAATATCATAGATAAAGAACATTGGTTAGAGAGTTCATCATCCATCTTCCAACATGTTATCAACCAAATCATACTCAACATTCATGCACTCTCAATATCAATAACCCTAAAGCATCCTATCGCAGGCTTACTCCGGAAAAACTCTTACTATCATCAAAGGCGCAAGAGCCACTCTTTGAATCCTTTTCACCGAATAACTTGGCGCAAGAGGCACTCAAGTTTAACCTAATGAAAGCAATGGTCTTTGTGAGTTGAGGTTATTCTAAGAAACCCGGCGCAAGAGCCACTCGGATTTAACCTAGGTCACGCTTCTACACATAATTGCATGGCAACATCCCGTCGTTAACAACTATGTTATACTACTTGTAACAGGGGTCTTTTGACAATTCCGGATCTCAAACCCTAGTTTAACTACAGATATCAATGCATGCTCATCTAATTTGCAACTTAAACAAACAACCAATCCATCATACAAGGCATTATTAATGGTAGAACATAAGCGATATTGAAGAGATTATGAACATATGAGAATGAGCCATTCAATTAATAAACATGTTTTCCAACTTAGGACTACATCCCTAACCAATAAGAAAGATTTAGTTCATCATGGATTTCTCAAAATCCATAGAAAATAATTAAGAAAACAAGTAAATCAAACCCGAGAAGTCGTGACGATCGATCGCCACTCCAAGCCCTAGCTCATTGTGTTCTCCCTTCTCCAAAAGTGTCCGTGTACCGTCCAATCTCCCCTTTCTTTCTATCTGTCCCGGTATGTCTTTGTACGTCTCTGTAGGTGTCTCTGTACAGGTCCTCTCTGTATGTGAAGGTCCTCTATTTATATAGAGAAGTCACCACCTATGCCTTTGTTTTAGAGTTTCACCTTGATTAGAAAGCTTGTCACCCCACCGACCAACTTTCTTTCCGTGTTATACACGGTTTACAGCTGCCTTTCGCATCAAGTCTTTTCTAAAATATCTAATACACGCTCAATTGAATCTCGGTACAAAATCCTGGTAAGTTATTATCCGTGTAAACCCCAATTTTTGTATCCTATTCAAACTCTTCTCATATCCTTCCCTGACTTCTCAACTTCGAGCATTCCCTATTCACTGACTATTCGAAACTCAAACTCGACTCTTGCCAAATTACTTCTCTTCTCTAATTATTCTCTTTTGCTGCAGCAATCAACACGGGACCTACGTCTCTACCACCAAGCCATCGTTCAGCCATTAAACTCGAGTTCCATATTATCCATTAATGGCAGCAAAGAAACAGCTTCTATCATACAAACTCGAGCAACAACACAGCCAAACGAGAACTCCATCAGACCACATCCTCTCCTTTTACTCGAACAGGTTCAACTTCTCTGTTTTCTTATTTGAACTCGATCATTAGACAATGACCCAAACTTTGTTTTCTCTCCATGAACTCACTGACCTATTCAAACTCAAAATCAGGTTCACTTGACAGTCATCTCTGCCATGATCATCAATAACACCATCACAGGGTCAACTCATCTTCTCACTGCCATTTTTGTTATTATCTCAAGCTTCTCTGCCTTATCTCACCGTGATCATCATCAGCTGCCATCACATCCTACCACAGAACCGAGCTTTAACTTTTCTCGTTCACCATCATCACAGTCAGCAGCTAACTCCATCAATAAATTATTCACTGTCAACAGTTCATATCGATCTCTACAATGGCAGAAACTCCTTCTCACCGATTGATTCCATCACAAACTCCACCAGCACATTCGAACCTCATTACTGCCATTAATCCACCCAATTCACAATCATCAGTGTCACAAAGAGCGACCGGAGTTGGCTCTGTTTTTTTCATTCGAAATGGTGAAGAAGACGGGAGGTAGCCCGGAGTATAAGAGCTGATGCTCTTATTAAAATTTGAATCATGGCAACCCTGAGTAGAAGTGCAGGCGCCCATAACAACATTTGAATTTCAGTTTTCCATTAGCGTACAACAGGTTGTCAATAACAGTTTTCATGGAAATGTCCAATGTGCTCTTAATTCTTGTTTCGTTCATAACTTTCTCATACGAAGTCAGAATGACCTCGTTCTTGCGCCATTGGCTTCGTAATGCAATTTTCTACGAGATGGAGAGTAGAAATCCTGTAATAGACTGATATCCACTAGGTCTTTGGCAATTCTTCTCTTGTAAAGCTCTATTTCACTTGTTTCAGAGATGTAACCTAATAAAACACATAAACTACAAAAGTAATACTAACACACGGTAATTCACACAGAATCTAGAAAATAAGTATAAGGAAATGATACTTAAAATGTATAAATTATGCACTTATCAGCTCTCAACAAAGGTCTCCAGTGGAATCACATGTGGAAACCTCGAACCCCAAGGTCTGAAACTAACCTTCTTCTCATTGTCCATTAAACTAATAAGACTAACAAAAGAAGGTTTCTTCTTACTCCAACGGAGTATTCTAGCATACTCTATCTCTGCACTTGGATAATAAGGCTTGGCCTTTGACACATATTCAGGAAAATATTCCCATAAGACTTGCATAAACATAACAAGGATTAAAGACTCTATCTTGGCATGACCATTAGAAATCCTCATGCCACGAATGAAAGTATCTAAATGAGAGTATAAGGAACCCAGAAACAAATTACCAAGAGGAAGGATCTTTCCACCAGCAAGCGCAACAGCAACCGAAACAAGTGGGGGCTTCAATTGACCTTCAGGAGAATCTTCGAATATGTCTCTAGAGAGCCAAAGTACAAGAAATACAGCAATGCATAAAGGATCGTCAATAGCTAACACTTGTGATACCATTACACTAATAGTCTATCCAAGATGAACAATTTTATTTATTGTTGCAACGAACAGACTTCTGCAACTCCTTTATTCTTGAATAAGAATGGTGCCATATTTCTGCTTCTGCTCAGACCACTTGATAGGAATGCTATCGACAACTGGAAGTTGTAGCAAGACCGCCACATCCTCTAAAGTGATTGTTAACTCTTCCCAAGTGTATGTTTTTGAATGGGTTGAACCGCACCAATGGGAAGCAAATGCAAGAAGACCCTTCGTGTCCTTATTAATTCTCAAAGTATCAGATACTCACACAACATGGAGTATCTTAGCATTTTCTAGAACCAGCTTCACTTGAGGATTCTTCAACATAAATTTAGCCCATCCTGTCGATTCAGAAAAATGAGTTTGGAACGTCATAAATCAACAAATGAAGTCATGTATTCTCTTTTCTGCAAATAACACATGACAAGAGCTTGTGGATAAATACTCTAAGGCTAAGGAGCGCTATTGATGTTCGAAACAAAATTACCTACATAACAAGGGTCACCAGATGATAGGTGCTTAATTAACATGTTTTTAGTGTTATTTTCATTCTTGCTTTAGCTATAATTCTTGCATATTACTTGTTATTACTTTTTTTTTCTATCTTATGTCTTAAATTATGTGAATCATCCGAAATCAATGGAAATGGTGTTCAATATATCTAAGAAGAGGAAAGGAGTTCATTCCGGCATGAAAAGAAGAGGCCTAAGGATGGAAGAACAACTTTGAAACAAGAGTTCCAGGAAGATTTACAGTTGGGTCTAGACTCTCGAACCAAACCATAAAATTAGTTGAATATATATATGAAGATTTTATCATTTCCATCTTGTATATAATTGAAATACGGAGCCAACCCAAAAAGAATGAGGTCAATCGGATACCGTATGAGGGAGTTATGATCAAAACGGTGAAATATAAAAAAAATATCCAGGAATATATACGGTTGGGTTTCTTGGACTCGGACCCAACCATAAACATGGGGATTTTGGGTGAGATTTTTGTGTCAGAAAATCGGTTGGGTTTATTATGTCGAACCCAACCGTCACTGGGGTAGTTTGGCACGTGTGTAGGCTTCTAAAACATGGAAAACACTGTCCCGGAAGGATTAAAAACCTAGATTTCGCGGATACTATATAAGAAGACATCCACGACATTAAGAGGGGACCTTTTTACACTTGAAAAACAAGGAGAACAAGAATCTAGAGTTTGGAGTTGCGATTGATCATCACGATTTCTAGGGTTTGTTTTATTTGTTTTCTTCTATATTTTTTATGGATTTTGAGAAATCCATGATGATCTAAACCTTTCATATTGGTTAAGGATGTAGTTGGATATCATAAACATGTTACTTGATTAATACATTAGTTTTGTTATCTTAATCAAATCATTATCGTTCTTATTCTACTAATTATTATCGTCACGTATGATTGTGTGAATGTTTATTTAAGAGCGCTACTAAATAACCATGAATGCATATTTATTGCTAGACTAGGGTTTTGAGATACGGAATCGTTCATGAACCTTATCATAAGTAGCATATTGTGATTACCAATTGTATTCAAAACCTTTGTGTGATTACATGTAGAAGCTTGACCTATGTTAAATAGATTACTCATAGTATATCTATTGCATTGATTAGCCTAATTCATAGAACTTAAAGCTCTTGAGGGATTAAACTTGATAGCATGTTGCATTAGGTTGTTCTTTAAGTAGTATTTACATTTTCATCGTTATGGTATGTGATGACATGAGGAATTTATTGGAGTATGCTCTCAATGGGATGCTCTAGGGCTCTTGATAATGAATGATTAAGTGACAACTCTAGTTATTAGTGAAAGTGCATGTCTTATGATTGAACATGAACCCTTAACCAGTACTCTCAACCTATTGATTTTCTTTATTCATTCTTTTCTAGTATAATTACTTCAGTCTTAAAACACAAAATCCCCCCAGTTTATATAAGTTTTCAAATACGAATAACAACTCATATCTCCCTGTGGATTGAATTTGTTTTTATAACTATATGCATATTTATAATTTTGAAGTGAAAGAACTTGAAATAATTTTGCTTAAATGACAACTGACCAAATTTTGGCGTCGCTGCCGAGGAGGCATAAAGGATTGTTATTTTGTTTTTGATTTCTTATTTTAAGTTTTTAATTTAGTTTTGAGAATTGTTTTTCAGGTACTTATCTTCTGGATCCTAAACCGAAACGAAACTGAAGCTTGTCGGATTTCCACAGATTGGAATCGAGACTCAGAGAGGGACTATACTGATAGATAAACCAGAAGACATACAAGAGGAAGAAATGGGTGACGCAAACCATACACTCAAGGACTTAGCTTCTCACAAGCTATATACACAACAATGGTGTATTCAAACAACATCTACATTTGAGATCAATCCAAGGTTGATCCGTGAGCTACCAAAGTTCCATGGAATGACTATTGAAAATCCAAACAAACATTTGATGGATTTTCACAACATAGCCATGGATATGCTACCAAAGGATACAGATGAAGATTGATTTATGTTACGAGCTTTTCCATTTTCCTTGATGGACACTGCTAATGAATGATTGTATTATTTACCTTCTGGTAGTGTCACAACTTGGAATGGTTTGAAGAAACTCTTTTTGGAGAGATGCTTTCCTGCATCAAAGGCAACTCAGATTCGTAAAAAGATTTGTAGCATTAAGAAGATGGCAGGAGAGACATTGTATGAATGCTGGGAACGTTCCAAGAGATTAGTGGCTACCTATCCGCATCATAAATTCAGTGATTTGTTGATCATCCAGTAATTCTACGAGGGACTTCAAGCAAGTGACAGGAATCTTCTCGACGCTGCAGGTGGTGGTGCATTAGTGAATAAGACAGTAGCTCAGGCTAGGGAGTTAGTTGAGAACATGGCAGCAAATTCTCAATAATTCTCAATTCGTGGGTCAGAATCAATCGCCAGGAGATTCAATGAAATGAGAGAAGTTAATAAGCTTCGTCATAAAATAGGCAACATGGCAGCAATGATGCAACAAATTGCACCCGTAGTGGTTCCATCATCTACCCATGGTTATGAAGAGGGAAATGATCAAGTTAATGTTATTTTCCCAAATCAGCAGAGGCAACGATATGATCCTTATTCTAACACATACAATCCAGGGTGGAGAGATCATCCCAACTTCAGCTATGCAAACAAGCAAGCTGCAGTTCCAGGACAAGTTTTTAATCGTCCTAGTGGTTTTCAACTGCAGGTATAACAGCCACAACCAGTTCAGAATTCAGAATCAACAGAGATGCCTGCCATGAAGAAGAATATGACATCAGTGATGCAGAAAAATCAGCAGACAACTGATAATGCAGTTAAAGAGCCACAAACACAAGTGACTATAGCAACTGAGATTAATCATATGAAGGCACAGAATAGCGGGAAACTCCCTTCTCAACCTCTTAATCCGAGAGATTATGTCAACGTTGTGACATTGAAAAGTGGTACACGAACTGTGTAACCAGGAGATGTTGAGAAGAACAAAGACCCTAAGGGGCCGGTTTTGGAGAAAGAGATTAATGACTCTTCCCAAACCGATGAGGTTCCTAAAGAAAACTCTAAACCTCTTATTTCTACTTATGTTCCTCCTTTACCCTTTCCCTGCATGTTTGCTAAATCTAAAGAATCGAAATAAGATAAGGAGATCTTAGAGATTTTCAAGAAAATTAATATGAATATTCCACTTATAGATGCAATTAAACAAGTTCCCAAATATGCGAGAATTCTGAAGGACTTGTGCACCAAGAAACAACGGTTAACCGGTAACGAGGTAATGAGTGTGGCGGAAAACGTTTCAGCTATCCTCCAAAAGAAACTCCCACCTAAGTGTAAGGATCCCGGTAGTTTTGATATACCTGTTGTGATTGGTAATAAAAGGTTTGGTAAAGCTATGCTTGATTTAGGAGCATCAGTTAATGTTATGCCTGCATCTATTTATAAGTCTTTGAATTTGGGTCCTTTGAAAGAAACTGGAGTTGTTTTACAACTAACTGATCGTACTAATGTATACCCTAGAGGTTTTATTGAGGATGTTCTTATGTAGGTGAATCAACTAGAATTCACAGTCGATTTCTGTATGCTGGAGATAGATAGCGGGTCTGACGCATCTATTTCGTTGTTACTTAGGAGATCATTCATGAAAACGGCTAAAACCGTGATTGATGTTGTTAAAGGAACACTCACAATGGAGTTTGACAATGAAAAGATTTGTTTCAACATTTTTGATGCAATTCGATACCCTAGTGATGTTCATTCAGAAGTTCGTGTTAATGTATTGGACGCTGGCTAATAGGTAGCAAGAAAGTCTACAGTCGGGCTGACGATATTAAACCAAGCGCTGATTGGGAGCCAACTTATTTGTTTTCTATCTCTATCTTTATCTTTTTAGTTTAATTTTTCTTATCTTTTCATATCATGTTATTGGATTTCCCACCTTGAATTTCATATTTGATGAATCAATTTACATTGAGGATAATATAAAGTTTAAGTGTGGGGGAGTGGTTAAGTATATAGATTTTTAGTATTTGCTTTTGTAGGTAGAATTTTTAAACTTTTTGTACATATTTGCATGAAAACCTTCAACTTTTAGAGATTTTAGAGTCACTTTGTACACTTCTAGCTAAGTTTACATACGGGGTTCTCACCGAAATTATTGAACTTAGAAGTAATAAATAACTACATTCGGAGTTCTTAGTTGTTAAGAGGCTAGAGATGACAAAAATGGACTTAAACCGCTGATAGAGAATATAGTATTAGAGAAGTTGATCATTCAATGCCCATGAGTGAGGCACCAAACCTGCAATTCTTTGTACCTGTCTAAATTTTCAGTTTAGAGTGTTACATCTGCGCAAACTCCGGGTAGAATGATGAGCTACCCAACTTCGCACCAATTTGAGCATTACTTTTTGATCTCTTGAGTGTTATTTCTATCAATCGTGAGGGTGTCATCAGAATTGTTAACTCTATCTTGTAGTCTTGTTTGAAGTTGACAACATTCTCTGTCTATAAAAACAGGTCCATAGAAACACCATTATCATAAATAAGCGGAGCATCAAAAATTTGAAGGAAAGTTGAAGACGTTCAAGGTTTACAAGCAACAGTACAAGAAAGAACAAATTTCACATTCAAGTAAAGGAACAATACAATGAGCAGAATTATATTCATGTTGAAGACTTATGTACAAGAATGGCATAAATCAAAAGATGAGAATTAATGAAGTTCATGATATCGAGACAATACAAGTTGTGAAGAATCAAGTGGTAAAGTCCCCATATCACGGCCATAGCAGTTTCTTTTATTTCATAAGTTAGTTTGTATTTTATTTTGAAGTTTTTCATATGTGCAAAACAAAAAAAAAATGTTTAGTGTTTGTTTGTTTGTTTTTGTATTCATTTAATAAGGTCGTGGGGAAGAAGAAATCTATAAAGAAGTTTCAAACAACAAGGAATTGAGAAAAAGAGTTACAATTGTCAAGGTTCTACGAAGTTCTAGAGTTTATCATCAACAGTTCAAGACTGAAGACGCTTCTATTGGATGTTGTGAGATTGGTGCTGATTATGAATCGAGTGAGAAGGTAAGTAAGCGTTCACATCCTTACATAGTGGTTGATTTCCTTTCTTAGAGATCATCAGAAAAAAAAAGGGTTATTTTTCGTCCCACATTTTATGGGATAACATCTTCATATAATTTGGAAGGTAACCTTTCCTTCCCAACATTCAGAGTGTGCAGGATTTCTATCTTCACTCCTGCCTGCACACATAAGAACCATAAAGTGTATCTTTTGACTGTCAATTTCATAAAATCTTATTGGTGAGACAGAATGTTTATTCGGTCACTCTTGAACCTGGATTCTTTCATATGGTGGTTTTCTCCTAACTCAAGGGTTAAGCATGAGAATAATGTTCTTTATACTTCTAACTTATTATTATTAGTGTGAAGAAACTTTATATCTTCGTAGCTCTTTAGATGCATGTGCTCTGGAATTTTTCAAAGTTGGACTTTAGGTTTTGTGGGTATGCCTCTTGTAAGCCCTCACGAGACTATAACTCGTCTACTAAGGACACCTAGGGGTTTAAAGGCTTGTTACACATTCTAAGTGTATCCATATCCTCAACGAAATGGAGTTATTGGATTTCAGTTTAGTTTAATTTAGATAGTAGTTTCCTCGAGGACTAGCAAAAGGCAAGTGTGGAGGAATTTGTTAGGTGCCTAATTTACATGTTTTTAGTGTCATTTTCATTCTTGCATATTACTTGTTATTATTATTTTTTTCTATCTTATATCTTACATTAGGTGAATCATCTGAAATCAATGGAAATGGTTTTAAAGAGAGATAAGATGAGGAAAGGATTTCATTTTGGCATGAAAATAAGAAGCCTAATGATGGAAGCACAACTTTGAAACAAGAGTTCCAGGAAGATTTACGGTTGGGAAATTACCCAAAAACCCAACCGTAAAAGAAGTCGATTTTGACGATAAGTTCTAGGAAGATTTACAGTTGGGTCTAGACTCTCAAACCCAACGGTAAAATTAGTTGAATAGATATTTAAAGTTTTCCAATTATATCTTGTATATAATTGAAAGACGGAGCCAACCCAAAAAGAATGAGGTCAATCGGATATCGTATGAGGGAGTTATGATCAAAACGGTGAAATATAAAAAAAAATATCCAGGATATATACGGTTGGGTTTCTTTGACTCGGACCCAATCATAAACATGGGGATTTTGGGTGAGATTTTTGTGTCAAAAAATCGGTTGGGTTTATTGGGTCGAACCCAACCGTCACTGGGGTAGTTTGGCACGTGTGTAGGCTTCTAAAACATGAAAAACACTGTCCCGGAAGGATTCTAAACCTAGATTTTGTGGATACTATATAAGAATACATCCACGACATTAAGAGGGGACCTTTTTACACTTGAAAAACAAGGAGAATTGCGATTGATCATCACGATTTCTAGGATTTGCTTTATTTGTTTTCTTCTATATTTTGTATGGATTTTGAGAAATCCATGATGAGCTAAACCTTTCATATTGGTTAAGGATGTAGTTGGATATCATAAACATGTTACTTGATTAATACATTAGTTTTTTTTATCTTAATCAAATCATTATCGTTCTTGTTCTACTAATTATTATCGCCACGTATGATTGTGTGAATGTTTGTTTAGGAGCGCTACTAAATAACCATGATATAGTTATTGCTAAACTAGGGTTTTGAGATACGGAATTGTTGATGAACCTTGTCATAATTAGCATATTGTGATTACCAATCGTATTCAAAACCTTTGAGTGATTGCATGTAGAAGCTTGACCTATGTTAAATAGGTTACTCGTATTATATCTATTGCATTTATTAGCCAAATTCATTTAACTTAAAGCTCTCGAGGGATTAAACTTGATAGAACGTTGTATTAGGTTGTTCTTTGAGTAGTATTTACATATTCATTGTTATGGTATGTGATAACATGAGGAATTTATCGGAGTATGCTCTCGACGGGATGCTCTAGGACTCTTGATAATGAATGATTAAGTGAGAACTCTAGTTATTAGTGAAAGTGCATGTTTTATGAATTAAGATGAACCCTTAACCAGCACCCTCAACCTATTTATTCTTTTTATTCATTTTTTGCTTGTATAATTACTTTAGTCTTAAAAAACAAAATCCCCCCAGTTTATAAGTTTTCAAATACGATTAACAACTCATATCTCCATGTGGATCGATTATGTTCTTATAACTATACTCATATTTATAATTGTAAAGTGAAAGAACTTGAAAGAATTTTTCTTGGATGACAACCGACCAGCAGCCTCTTCGACAACTTCATCAAAGAGTTTATCATAGATGATGGGCACATCATCTAGAGAAACAACATTAGAATTTTCACTTATGTCACGACTAAAATCAGTGCTAGCGTTATCTTCATGATCGTTAGACATCTACAATGGGTTCGAATAATGTTTACGTCAGCAAATGGACAATCATGTGCAAAGTTTGGTTGTATTTTATCAATATATAGTATTTATATGCAAATACATGCTTATATATATATAAAATAAAGCCAGCATCAAGGAAAATTGATATAAACCCTAGCGAACCTGGTTAAAGCTTAACAATGCTGCAGTGAAGCCAATGAAGAATTATCACAATCAGAGACAACAATTGTGGAATTGGATTTCACCTGCAAGATGCTATCAAGAGAAGATCATTATCAATTCAATAGCATGTTTATGCAATTGAGCAAGCAATGGTAACTGAACTAGTGAGTTAATACTCACGTTAAAAAGGGGGAGAAATATGTGAGCAAATGCTCACATAAAACAAAACAAAAAAGGGCTTACCTGGTCGGTGCCGAAAACCAACCGGAAATTGGCCGGTGATGATCAGATGGTGGTGTCGCCGGCGGGAGAAGATGCTGATGCTGCTGGCGAGAGGAGAGAGGAGGTGAAAGTCGTCGGTGGTGATGGGAAAAAATAAAAATAAGGTTTTACTCCCTTTTATAGTAATTGGTTTCCAAATCTAGGTCAAACAAGGATTTCCTTTTGAAGCCATAGTCCCGTGCTGCACACAGGTCAATTTTAGTGTCTCCATCATACAAATCAGCCACGCTTCATGAATTTGTGCTCTCCAGACGATGCCCTATCATCCTACAAGTATAATTACATATTGCTTCTTCAGCGATTTATTCGATGTCATCGGAGTATCATCAATTAGAATTCCTGGTAATTTCTGACAACAAAATCTTGTTAATTTATTTTTCTTATATCGGTAAAAATCACCATCCAGTGCTTACCACGAAACATTACTGTTCCGCGCCAAGAAGGGGACTTAATGTACACTACACCATATAGCCTATTTTTAGACACATTGGTTTTTTGGTTTGAGACACATATAAAGGTTACTGACGATTCTACACATATATGAGTCTCAAACTGAAAATATGTGTTGTTTTAATTAAGATTAATCTGAAATAATTAAGAGACACTTGTGCTACTTTTATAAGTGTCTTAGAATATGGCATACTTGTAAATTTTTAACTTTGTTGAACCTTTTATTACTTCGTTTAGAATGTTTTAAGATAATATAATTTTATTTATTTTTATTTATTTTTCTCAATCCGTATAAGAATCCCAAAAAAAATCTCAACCGTCCAAATATTTTTATAATCCGTATGAACATCTTTATCCACCATCCAAAAATTCTTTACAAAACCTTTTTTTTTATCATTTCACTCTCTCTTCTTCTTCCACTCTAGCAAAACCCTCGACTGCATCCACAACCATCATTTGCCCTCAACCGCAGCCACCACCAAACTAAGTTTTTCTCTTCCTGCTCTGAACCCATCACCGCCATCATCACCACCATCCCATCACCATCAGTTTCTCAAGTTTTTCTGAACAAGAAGAAGAACCAATCTTATTTTCCTTCTCTGAACCCATCACCGCCACCACCACCATCACTTTCTCTGTCTCCCTTTATTACTCCTACTGCAACCACCATCACAACCACCTTCTAACTTTCTATATATGAAAACCTTTGAAAAAAAAACTAGAAATTTAATTTCAAACTGATTTTGTAAACCCTAGAAATATAATTTTATCTTGATTTTGAATTTGTATTAGAAGATTCAAGCGCAAAACCTAGAAGATTTTGTTGTGTGAAGATTTTAAGACTCTAATATGGTTGTGTTATGGTATAAACCCTAACTCTAATCTGGTTGTGTGATGGTGAGTTTTTGACAAGAGAGAAAATTATAATATCACTTTTTTCCAGCTGCAGATGCATGAAATAAATACGTATAAATTCCTGACCCGGTATCAAAATTATGCATACATACTACTATCTTACATTCCGCAAGAGGAAGCGTATTCAGCTCAAAGCTACATTAGCCTTGTAGCTCTTTTATATGTGTATGCACCTTCAAAATTTCAGGGCTTTACCCGGTTAAACCCTCGTTATTTCATGTGCGTCCACGCAAAATATTTGTATTAATCAGAACACACTGATTGTGCAAAATTATGACCATTCGGAACGAATGCTATGTCATTTCAGAATAAAAACACGAATTAGATGCATACAGTCTAAATGCAGAGTTGCATCAAACATCATCTCAAGTCGCAAACTTCCACGGCTGAATTCCTTGAATATGTTCAATATGAACTGCATAAAAGATAAGCATAATGCCAACATTAAATCTCATACGAATGATACCCCTAGCTATCACTAGACCATACGCCAACATCAACGGCCAACAACTAGCATTGCGCTCACACCTGAGCTAGCGCTGCAAGCAGCACTAGTGTCCCTTCTCACCTCTTTCTTGTACCCATCGATGCTTGTTGCGTCATCCCCGCTTTCTCGTGCCAGCATTACCCTTTGCTACTAGGGACAATACTAGCCCATTGCCATACTGCCTTGGCACAAACTCATTGATAGCATTATCTTACGACAAATTCACGAATTATTCACGTGCTTTGAGTCCATGACTCCAATAACTCCTACGAGAAATCAAAAAAATTACATGGGAGGATTCTTCATGGGGTTTTGTTCTGGTGGTTACAGCAACATGCGGCGTGGCAACACCCCATGATGAGAAAGTTACAAAGTAGTGGTAACGGTTGAAACGGTTAATGGAGTAATAGATTCATGGTTTCCCGAAAATTCCAAGGCAGTTATACTATGATCCCCACAACTTCTATCTATTCATCTCTTTACTACCTCCACTACTTATAAGGAAATACTTGTGTTCCTAAACTATTATAAATAGGCTACTTAGCCATTCAGAAAAGAGAACAAGCTTATCATTCTCTCATAAGCTCTGTTATTCTCTATAGTTCAACATCTCTATACACAATTCATCACATTTATTTCCTTCAACTTTCTCTGCTTCCCTACCCTAAGATAAACCCATTTTCTATCCTTGTGACTGAAGCAGGGCAGAACGAATACTTTTGTGGTTCAGGCTTTCCTTGTACGATTTTGATTTCCGAATCTAAATAAAGTACTTCGACAGTATATTCTTTTTCCTATGAGTATTTTTTAGGTACTAACATGCGTAAAAGCTAATGTGCTAGCATTTTGAACGAAAGGCTAATGTGCTAGCTTCTAGCAAGGAAGCTATTTTTTTAGCCGCAAAGGCTATAACACTACTAAAGAGGATAGCGTTTTTAGCGCAAAGGTAAGGACACTGCTAAACCTAAGAGATCTAGTGCTTCTAAGCCAAGGAAGCTAGCACCAATATGTAGGTCTAGGAACATACGTGCCAAGGGCGGTGTAGCCAAGGACGCTTGCGCCAAGGGCACTGTGTCTAAGGAATCTTGTGCCAATACGCTTGTGGACGAGTCATTGTTGGCTGAGATGCTTTTGGCCAAGACGTTGTTGACCGAGAAGCTTGTGGCCGAGACTTTGTTGGCCGAGACACTTTTGGCCAAGACGATGTTGGTCGAGATGTTGTTGGCCTAGCGCCAATGACGCTTGTTGCCAAGGGAACTGTGGCCAAGGCGCTTGTAGCTGAGACGCTGCTAGGTCTAGGACGATTGCGCCAATGTGCTTGATATCCAAGAGGCAAGTATCCAATATGCTTAGGATGGGAGGTTCTTTGGCCGAAAAAGCTAGCGCCTATAGCGCTAGGGCTAGGTCACTACCACCCAAAGAAGTTAGCAATTTTAGCGCTAGGAAAAAGAGCCAGCTCCAATGTGGTGCTAAGCCAGGAGACTAGTGCTATCCTGGAACTAATGCAATAAATGGCTAGGGTTAGCCTAGCTCAGAGGCACAATGCGTCTTTGAAGGCATTAATTTCTCCTTGTTTTTGGCGTGTCCAAGAGGAATGGTGTATAATTTGTGGCTTGTCTTTGAGCAAAGTGCTAAAGTGGCATATTTTAAGCTCAAGATGGAAATTTGTGATGTGTTCTTAACGAACAAGGCATTAAGCTAGAGTGTATTTTGGGGATTAAGCATTATTTGTTCCCAAATTTTATTGATATTATTGAAATATCGATGCGCAATCGAGGAAAGTTCAAAGATTCAGCTGTGGAATTTATGCGACTTGAGACTAGTTCGATATGGCATAAATATTATGAATATTCTTAATTCGCTTGCGGAATATATATGTAGAGATACAGTTGTTTTCGTGTTTTGGTACTAAGATAGGAATATATGCATAAGTATGCGCATATATTTATATATTCTTGCTGCTAGGCAAAGGACAATTTTACAATTCAAACCCTTGTCAAAAACTCACCATCTGCATTAAGTCATCTGCTTAGTGAGGAACAATAATGTTTCACAGTAAGCACTAGATGGTGATAATATGCTTATAGCAATTATATATGCAAAGTCAAAATTTTAAAAGTATAAGAAGATCTACTTAGCTTCTGGCTTCCGGGTACTGTGATGAATGCTCTTAGCATTAACCCTTGTTGGAATTAATAGATATCCGCTTTCTTGTTGGGAATGCTAGCCGTGAGCAAAGAAAGAGAATATTGATGGTGTCGAACACCCCTTGGGTCTTAAGCGTGGTTTCCTAATCTAACTAGGAATCTTCATGGCTAGTTATTTATATATATATATGCCAGCGTCTCCTTCTTCTTATTTATTATTTTATCATAGAGACAAACCTACCTTGTTCTCAAGTTTGGTCCAGTAAGAATTACATCTTACTCTCGAATACGCCTTAGCTAAGAGAGACGAGTTGCACCCGATCTCGAGTATAATTCATCAAGAGGAGGCGAACATCTAGGAGGGACAAACTGTACCCAGCTTCTACTTGACTAATGAAATTGAAATCCTATGGATGCCTATAATGATACTCGTGGATTTTTGGAGGAATTGCAAATACTACATGGAAACATGGAAATAGAGATAATAACAGAATATTCAGTCGAAATCCTTGAGCCATTTTCCGTGAATAACTATCGTTCCGGGCTTGCCTTCAACCTATAGTATCCGCTGGTGGTAGTCCACAAAATTTTGTATGGTCCTTCCAGTTGGAGGAGCGGTGACGCTTTGATGCTTTGAGAACCAAATCCTCTACTTGGAAAGCATTCGGCTTGATTGTATTAGCCCTGTAAATTTCCTGTTCATATGGCTGATTCTCTTCTCTAATGTCTCTCGGATCACATATGAGGGAGAATATCTTTGAGAATTCTCGTGATTCATAAAAGGAGGGAGTAGTCTCCACCCATATATTGAAGTATTGAGCTGGAGTAGCCACTCATTCATAACGACAGGATAAAACATGATTGTCATTTCTATCAAGGTCTAGTCCCCAGTCTGTTGGAATGTGAGGATGGTTAAATGATGATGAAGAAAATTGGTCAAAAGCTACATGAGTGTGATATTTGTTGACATAAGATGATACACTCTCACTTGATGCTTGATCCCTTTGACGGCCTTAAGCAATTCGTATTCTTCTAGGTACAGGGGGAGGTTCTTGTCAACACTGGGTTTGACTCTAGGAAGAGGGCGCTTACCTCGAGGTGGAACTTCTGGCCGAACTTTTGTGATGGTTGTTGATTGTTGGAGCCAGGAACGCCACAGAATCATATCATAATTGAGCTTCCCCTTGATGATATAAAATTTA
The DNA here is from genome assembly GCA_023531435.1 of Papaver californicum. Lineage (NCBI taxonomy): Eukaryota > Viridiplantae > Streptophyta > Magnoliopsida > Ranunculales > Papaveraceae > Papaver > Papaver californicum. The sequence continues at coordinate 6,333,814 of JAJJMC010019832.1, forward strand.
GTACTTGTTTGAGTGGTTCCTACCACTACTATGAGTGTGATGTGTCCGTAAACATCTCTGGCTATCCCTTCAGGATCTCTGACTGTTGCTGGCAAACGTGTAGTTTCTTTTCGAGGAACTCCTGCTGCTTTGAGAGTCGTGACACTGATAACATTAACATCCATGCCAGCATCAACTAATGTCTTTCTAAACTTAACATCTTTGATACATGCAGTAATGAAAATTCCTCGGTTGCGCCCTTCATCATTCTGATCTACCACGTCCTCCAAAGGAAGCTTGCCTTGGGCGTTGGGCTGTCAATGGGTACCCATTACCGGAACCGGATGAATTGGGTCTGATTCTTTTTTAGGACCCATCAGCAACTTAATACCCGAGGGTATTGATATGATTTTAATATAGTGGTAAAAGGGTTTGATTCTCGGACTTGTGAAGATTTAATTTCTAGACCTAATTTTTAATTACTAAAAATAAATAAGATTAAACAGATTTGATTTTAGAAATAGATGGAAGAAAACTAGGGTTTAAGATTCCACCATTCACCAATACTTCTGTGATATGCCTAACAATTATATGCTCAATTTAATCTAAATATGCCAAAATAGGTTTTTAAAAGAATAATTGTAAATCCTAAGCATGAGACATCAAAAGCAGTCAACCCAGCATGACTCATCAAAAGAGAACACAACTATTTAAGAAAAACCATTTTTTCAATTTTAATCAAGCAATTAATAATAAAAGAATTATAAAGAAAATATAGATAAAATAGACATACCACTTAATTATTGGAAGAAAGGCTTCCTCCGTCACCCCAGTGATGGTGATTAGCTCATTGTAATGGAAATGCAGTCAAAATATAGTTTCATTGCTCAAAAAGTGCTTACAATGATTAAAAAGAAGTAACACAGACGTTTTGATACGCTTATAAGCGTTACAGTGAAGGGTTCAGAGTGTTACAGCAGAGAGAAAATGGATCAGGAGAAAAGATCGGACGTAAAGTGTAGTAGAAGAGCAATTGTTGAAGCAGCTGAAGCAGCGACTGAACAGGGACAGAATGAACGACAGTTCGCTGGCGCCTTATGTTCTTCAGCTGTTCTTCCTCTTCGGCAGCAGCAGAAAACTAAGTTTTTTTGTCAACTTTTCGGCGATTCTCTGTGTTTTTCTCTTTGGTATATATAAGGTATAAAAACCCTAGAGAGACTCCTAAAGCGATTCAAACTCCTAAAACAACTCCAACTCAATCTCAGATTGTGAATTATCCGAAACAAAATATTTTTTCTTTTTCCGGCTGTGACACGGCTCTGCAGCCATTTTTTCCGACGTTAATCACTTATACTTGACGTGTTTGATCTTCTTTTGGTTTCTTCTTTAATTGGGTAGCTTTAAATCAACCAAAAATCCCTTAAAAATCAGTTCACACAATCAGCAAAACTTTTCTTTCACGCAAGTAGCTTTCCCGCCATTTTCTTGTATTCAAATTTGATTGAAGGGTGCCTTTAACAACTGCCTGGGTGCCTTTATCACTTTTCGAGCCAATTTTTCACAAATTATTTAGTTCTCAAAAATACCTACAAAGACATAAAAAGACATAATAAGTACAAAATCAAACACTACCGAAACAGATATTCGGGCGCAATTTAGACACAAAAATGTGTCTATCAAATACCCCCAAACTTACTATTTGCTAGTCCTCGAGCAAATCTAATAAAAATAAAATCCTAACTCACTTTCGCAGGAATCGCGACTACATTTAGCATATGTAATAAGCCGTTAAACCCCTAGGTGTTCCTAGTGGACGAGTTTTGTCTCGTAAGGGTTTACAAGAGGTATACCCACAAAATCTGTACTCCAAATTTTAGCTACTCGTGAACGATTAAGGATAGACACTAAACAAGCTATTTAGTTGGCTTACTCAATTCTTCGGCTATGGGAATCATTACCCTATATGAGTCCAATTGATGTACACGACTGTTTACTCAAGCATACTAAAATTCATATATAAGACAACAAAGCTCTACTCAGATAATCGTTCAACCACAAGACTCAGAATCTATCAAAGTTCAATCACATGAAAAGATTTAGAAGATGGACATGGAAAATATGAAGGTTGCACGTGTTGACTAAGATGAACGGTATTTCCCATATCTGTCTGAAGTTCAGTGCCAGGATGAATCCTAATGGTTTGAGATACATGGTCTTAATCATAATACTAATATCGATTCAACTGGTATATATACAAGGGTCCCAGCGATCGATTTATTGAAAATAAAACGATAAATATATTGACAACGTGATTGGATCAAATTCTATGCAAGCGCATGGTTCTTATCAGCATCTTACATGATAGTTCCCATGGATCATGCGTTCCACGCTTGCTTAGGCGACGGAGACAGGGAGAACACACACATATTGCTATCAAAGTGTCAATATTGTTTTTTTTTCTTCTTTTTTTTTTTCGAATAAAGCAAGAATGGGCTTGATCTCAAACACTCTATTTCATCCTAACGGCGATTACAATTTGATATTGGGCCCCACCAAATCACTTAGAGAAACAAAAAATTATAAAAGTAAAAACAGAAAGTGATATGGTCGAGATAAACTCCAAGATGTGGTGACGAATATCATGCTTTTTTCTAACACCTGAACCCTGTCCTTTTATGAATAGACCATTTAACTGGGCACACCAATTCCTATAGAAAAAGAGCTAAGTTTCTATCTACCTAGAATGGTTAGTGTCATCCTGAGTGTTCACAAGCTTCTAAATTCTAGAGCTTTATTATTTCACTAAAAAGTTTCTCCCTTACCCCCAAACTTAAATCAAACAGTGTCCTCAATGTTTCGAAATAAAGAGAAGTACCAATAGATAAGTAAAAAGAGGAATAAAGAGGTAAGTCAGAAAGATAGTACCTGAGTGAAGCGTAGCAATCTATCCATGGAGAATAAAATAAAAACCTAAAATCCTACAAAAATCTACTAATATACAAGAACAACCCTGACGGTCAATCAGAGTAAGCAGGGTCCTACAGAGGGACCTCCTCAACATCACCTGTAGGAAAAGGCTCTAAAAATGGTTTCAATCTCTCATAGTTAACCTTGAAAGGATTTCTACCATCTTGAGTCTCAATCTCAATAGCACCATGAGGAAAAATAGTGCGAACAACAAATGCACCGGTCCACCGAGACCGTAACTTCCCGAGGAATAGATGCAACCGAGTATCATACAGAAGAACCTTTTGACCTGGAGAAAATAACTTTCTTAAAATATTTCTATCATGCACAAGTTTCATTTTGTTCTTATACTCCCTAGCACTATCATATGCATCTTTCTGAATCTCTTCCAACTCATTGAGCTGGAGTCCTGTGAGCTCCTGCTTTGTCAAGTGAAAAATTAAACTGCTTTACAACCCAATACGCTCTATGTTCTAACTCGACAGGCAGGTGACATGCCTTACCAAAAACTAGACGATAGGGTGACATTCCAATAACGGTCTTAAACGGGGTACAGTAAGCCCAGGCATCAGTTAGCCTCAACGACCAGTCTTTCCTATTATGATTAACTGTTTTTTCTAGAATACGTTTTATCTCCCTATTGGAAACCTCTACTTGACCACTAGTCTGTGGGTGATATAGGGTAGCTACTTTGTGGGTAATACCATATTTCTTCAATAAAAGCTTAAACGGTCGATTAAAGTGTGACCCTCCATCACTAATTATAGCTCGCGGTGTACCAAAACGTGCAAATATATTATCGTTCAAAAACTGGATCACAACCTTGTGGTCGTTTGTTTTACACGAAACCGCCTCTACCCACTTAGACACATAGTCTACGGCGACAAGGATGTAAAAATAACCAAAATAATTAGTAAAATGACCCATAAAATCAATGCCCCACACATCAAAGACCTCAATAACTAAAATAGGGTTCAAAGGCATCATATTTCTACGAGAAATGGTTTCTAACTTCTGGCATCGCTCACAAGCAACACAGTAACTTTGGGAATCTTTAAACAACGACGACCAGTATAATCCACACTGCAATATCTTAGCAGCAGACTTCTTAGCACTAAAGTGACCCCTACAAGCGTGATCATGACAAAAGGAAATAATACTTGACTGGTCACTCTCAGGTATACATCTCCTAATAATCTGGTCTAGACAATACTTGAACAAGTAAGGATCGTCCCAAAAGAAATGTTCACCTCATCTAAAAACCTAGAACGATCTTGTTTACCCCATTGTTGAGGCATTCGACCAGTAACAAGATAGTTCACTATATTCGCAAACCAAGGTGATGGGGAAACAACAAATAGTTGTTCATCAGGAAAGCTATCCCTCACAGGAGGAGAATCATCTGGGGAATCCAAAACAAGTCTAGACAAGTGGTATGCTACTACATTTTCGGCACCCTTTTTGTCTCTAATTTCTAGTGAGAATTATTGTAACAAAAGTATCCATCTAATAAATCTAGGTTTAGTATCCTTCTTAGACAGAAGGTATTTCAAAGCAGCATGATCGGTAAAGACTATAACCTTAGAACCTAAGAGATAGGATCTAAACTTGTCTAAGGCAAAAACAATGGCTAACAGTTCCTTCTCTGTGGTGGTGTAGTTCATTTGGGCATCATTCAAGGTTTTGCTAGCATAGTAAATCACATGAAGTAATTTGTTCTCTCGCTGACCTAACACAACACCAATAGCATAGTCTGAAGCATCACACATTATCTCAAAGGGTAGGTTCCAGTTAGGTGCCTGGACTATGGGAGCGGTAGTGAGTAAAGTCTTAAGCTTCTCAAAAGCCTCTAAACAAGCATCATCAAATACAAACTTAACATCTTTTGCAAGCAAATTGCAAAGAGGTCTAGAAATCAAGTTAAAATCCTTAATGAATCGAAGATAAATACCTGCATGCCCTAATAATGACCTAACATCTCGTACTGTTCTGGGAACCTGTAAAGTCTTAATAAGGTCAACTTTGGATTTGTCTACCTCTATACCCTTAGAAGATACGATATGCCCTAAAATAATTCCGGATCGAACCATGAAATGGCATTTTTCCCAATTAAGCACTAAATTCTTTTCCTTACACCTAGTCAACACTAATGTCAAGTGATGCAAGCATTCATCAAAAGATGACCCAAATACCGAAAAATCATCCATAAAAACCTCTAAAAACCGTTCTACCATGTCAGAAAATATGTTCATCATACAACGCTGAAAAGTAGCTGGTGCATTACACAACCCGAAAGGCATGCGTCTATATGCAAAGGTACCAAAGGGACAGGTAAAAGTAGTTTCTCTTGGTCTTCTGGGGAAATAACAATCTGATTATAACCAGAAAAACCATCTAGAAAGCAATAGTGGCTATGTCCAGCTAATCTCTCTAGCATTTGGTCGATGAAAGGAAGGGGAAAGTGATCCTTCATTGTGACCTTGTTCAATATAGTCAATACAAACACGCCACCCCGTGGTCACTCGGGTTGGGATTAATTCATTGTTATCATTCTGAACTACAGTGATACCTGATTTCTTGGGGACAACCTGAACGGGGCTGACCCACTTACTGTCTGAAATTGGGTAAATAATACCCGCATCTAACAACTTAAGCACTTCAGTTCGAACTACTTCTTTCATATTGGGTTAAGTCGACGTTGCATCTCCCTACACGGTTTTATATCATCCTCTAAATGAATCTGATGCATACAAACAGTAGGACTTATTCCCTTAATGTCTGATATGGTCCACCCTAAAGCTTTCTTATTATCTTGAAGCACGGTCACTAGCCTACTTTCCTGGTTACTATCCAAGTCGGATGCTACAATCACAGGCAAAGTCTCAGATGGGCCTAAATACACATATTTCAGAGTATCTGGTAGTTGTTTAAGGTCCAACTTATGAGGCTCTTCTAAAGAAGGAATTAGGGTAGATTTAGAAACTGGTAGTTGGTCAAACTCAGGTTTCCATCCATTACTAGCGTCTAACAAAGGGGCTGAATCTAACAAAGCGTTCACCTCATTGATTACACTATCATCATCAAAATCAAACCCAAAGTGGGATAGGCATTTTCTCTAACGGATCTTCTAACAAAGTGTTCGGTAATGACTCCTGAACTAGTGTTCCTATCATGTTCACCTCTTCAAAGCACGGGTCATCTAACTCAGGTGGTTTCTTACTAATATAGAAAATATTTAGCTCAATAGTCATATTACCAAATGATAAGTTCATAACACCATTTCGACAGTGAATGATCGCATTAGAAATTGCTAAAAACGGGCGACCTAATATCACAGGTATCTGATTCTCTGGGTCAGGGACAGGTTGGGTATCAAGGACAACAAAATCTACTGGATAAATAAACTTATCAACCTCAATAAGAACATCCTCTATGACACTACGAGGAATTTTCACAGACCTATCAGCTAACTGCAGTGTCATCTGAGTAGGTTTCAAATCAACAAGTCCTAGCTGGAGGTACACATGGTACGGTAGTAAGTTCACACTGGCTCCTAAGTCAAGTAAGGCTCTCTCAACATGGTAATTACCTATTGTGCAAGAAATGGTTGGGGAACCTGGGTCTTTGTACTTAAGAGTTGTATTGTTCTGGATAATTGAACTCACATGACTAGCTAAAAAGTCTTTATTTTGTACACTAAGCTTTCGCTTTCGCGTGCACATGTCCTTAAGGAACTTGGCATAAGGAGGAAATCTGCCTAATTGCATCTAATAATGGAAGGTTGATCATGACTTGCTTAAAAACCTCCAATATGTCATTAAAGTTGGATTCCTTCTTTGTGGGTGCTAACAGTTGTGGGAATGGGGCTCTGGGCACAAAAACTGGCTTATGAGGAGCTACCTCAGGCTCTTTAGAGACTTTATCAGTCTCTTCAGCTATTGGATCAAAGGGGTGAACTACAGTATGTTCACTATCAGGCACAGTTACCTTGTTATCTACCACTTTACCATTCCTATTGCATTCACATGATTTGATGATTTCTCACCGGAAGATATTTCATGAACTCCTCTAGGATTGAGTTGGGGTTGACTAGGAAACCTACCTTTTTCTCTTTCTCTTAAAGACTCGGCGATCTGACCAACCTGGGTTTCTAAATTAGAAATAGCCTGACTATTAGCCTGAACAATCTTTTGATTATCTCGTAAACTCTGGTTGATAAACTGCTGGAAATCTTTAGTATTCTGAGTCAATGAGGCAACAGACTCAGCTAAACTCATTATCGTCTTATCTAGCGGACTCTGAAATTGTGTTGGTTCAGCATAACCAAAACCTGGGGAAACCTTAGAATTACTAGACTGACCTTGACTCTGGCTCTTGGACCAAGAAAGGTTAGGATGGTTTCTCCAACCAGGGTTATAGGTTTCTGAATAAGGGTCGAACTTCTGTTGATTATCAAACTTAGTGTTATTCAAAGAGCATGGGATTGCTCTTCAACAGTCTGTCCTTTCCAAAATGGTTTGGGCTCAATACTACTAGATTAACTCAGTTCTAAAGCTTCTAACCTTTTAGATATAGCCGCTATTTTGGCATCCGATTCAAAAGATCCTTCTACCCTATTAACATTCCCTCTACTTAGAAGAATTGTTCTCTGGGGCTCCCTACTATTTTCTCACTGTTGGGTTTTTTCGGCGATTTCATTCAAAAATGTCATCGCACCATCGACAGTTTTATTTTCAAACCCACATGTGCATAAAGACTCAACCATGGTTGTTGTCGAATAATTTAAACCCTCGTAGAGGATCTGAACTAGCCTTACTTTTTCTAAACCATGATCAGGACATTGGGATAATAAGTCATTGAACCTTTCTAAATACCTATATAAAGATTCTCCCTCTTGTTGAGCAAATGTGCAAATCTGCTGCCTAATAGATGATATTTTGTGCCTAGGGAAAAACTTCTGGGAAAAGGAAGATGTAAGTTGTTCATAGGTTTCAATTGACTCGGAAGTCAAACTATATAGCCAAGATTTGGCTTTGTCTCTTAGCGAAAGAGGAAAAAGTCTAGGTTTCAATGATTCATCATCTAGGTCCTTGATCCTGATGGTACTACATATTTCCTCAAAATCACTAACATGGAAATAGGGGTTTTCATTTTATTTCTCTAAGAAGATTGGGAGCATCTGTATGATCCCAGGTTTCAACTCATAGTTTTCTTCAGTATCAGCTAACTTGATACATGATGGACGAGAACTCCTAGTCGGGTTCAACAAAGCTTTTAAAGTTTCCATTGCTGGCGATGTCAAAGAACTAGAAGTATCTTCTTCACACAGTGTCAAGTTCTCAAAATCAAAAACAAGGCTCTCAAAAGAAGAGTCTTCGAGGTTCTCGTTTCCAGGGACAGAACTACTAGGCTTGTCAATAATTAAGCGACCTAAAGCGTCTCTTCTCCAAGTCCGCTTGAAGAGCGGTCTTGGCATACACTAAATAAAAACTAAAAATAAATAAATCCTAAACGGAAGGAAATTCTAACAATCACAAGCAAGGATGACTCAACCAAATCAAACCTATTGAATCTAGCAAACAAAAAGCATGATGGCTCCACTTAGATTGTTTCTAGACCAGCTTCTATTCTTTCGAAAGGCAACTAGTTACAATTTTAGCAAACCTCTTAGAACGATCCGAATTAGATTAAGTCGAAGAGAAACAGGATAAGCTCTAAGGAGCTTTGATAACCCTGTCTCTTTGGCACTTTTCCCTGGGTTACAAGGCGGCTCTAATCAACTGAAAATAATCTTCTTGAACTTCGAGTTCGGCTAACAAAGTAACCAATACAGTCCTTTTGAACGAGTTTCCTATAAGCCTGTTACCCTATCGGTCTCTTTCTAGTCAAAATTTTAAGGTTTTAGGTTCGCGTTTGGTAACGTGTTCCTACAGCGGGCAAGAAGGAAACGGTGATTAAATCCGAGTCCTTATCTTGTATGGCCAGTTCTTGCCCTTTACTAGAAAAGTAAGTCCGTTTTCAATTCCTCAACATATATGCATACGAAGGAATACAGTAAACCCACTTGCAAGGGATTCGTGGGTTGATCGAGTCTTACCTCCCGTACCAAACGGGGGATGCTTCGGTTGTAGTCGACTCGGGCCACCGATTCCTGTGTCAGTGTGCGAACCCGAGGGGCCGAGACAATATCGTAATTGTCGTCCTTCCCTGTAGCAGTTTATATTCAAATAATACCCTTCCGTAGGGTTTAAAAATAATAAAATGTCCGAAGTCCCAAAAAAAAATGTCCAAAAAATGTCCAAAAAAAATAAAAGAAAAATTACAAAAATAATAAAAATAATAAAACACTTTTCTAAAAGAAAACAAATAAAATCTAAATAAAATAAAATCTAATTAAGAAAAATCTTCGTCTTCTTTTTCGTTCTTTAAGCTTTAACTTTTAACTCCAAGTCTTTAGCTTTAATTCCAAGTCTTTGGCTCACTTTCTTTTCGATCCAAAATCCAACCTGTAGCAAAAAGAGAAATACCAAAAGAAACGTAAAATAGAACAAAGTAAAATAATAAAAATAAAAATAAAACCTAAAACTAAATCTAAAACTCTAAACCTAAAAACAATTCCGCGTCAGCGGCGCTAAAAATTGATATGATTTTAATATAGTGGTAAAAGGGTTTGATTCTCGGACTTGTGAAGATTTAATTTCTAGACCTAATTTTTAATTACTAAAAATAAATTAGATTAAACAGATTTGATTTTAAAAATAGATGGAAGAAAACTAGGGTTTAAGATTCCATCTTTCACCAATACTTCTGTGATATGCCTAACAATTATATGCTCAATTTAATCTAAATATGCCAAAATAGGTTTTTAAAGAATAATTGTAAATCCTAAGCATGAGACATCAAAAGCAGTCAACCCAGCATGACTCATCAAAAGAGAACACAACTATTTAAGAAAAACCATTTTTTTAATTTTAATCAAGCAATTAATAATAAAAGAATTGTAAAGAAAATATTGATAAAATAGACATACCACTTAATTATTGGAAGAAAGGCTTCCTCCGTCACCCCAGTGATGGTGATTAGCTCATTGATGGAAATGCACTCAAAATATAGTTTTATTGCTCAAAAAGTGCTTACAATGATTAAAAAGAAGTAACACAGACGTTTTGATACGCTTATAAGCGTTACAGTGAAGGGTTCAGAGTGTTACAGCAGAGAGAAAATGGATCAGGAGAAAAGATCGGACGCAAAGTGTAGTAGAAGAGCAACTGTTGAAGCAGCTGAAGCAGCGACTGAACAGGGACAGAATGAACGACAGTTCGCTGGCGCCTTATTTCTTCAGCTGTTCTTCCTCTTCGGCAGCAGCAGAAAACTAAGTTTTTCTGTCAACCTTTCGGCGATTCTCTGTGCTTTCTCCCCCGATTTAAGCCCTTCTCTTTGGTATATATAGGGTATAAAAACCCTAGAGAGACTCGTAAAGCGATTCAAACTCCTAAAACAACTCCAACTCAATCTCAGATTG
>JAJJMC010019832.1:6354281-6394180 GCA_023531435.1 Papaver californicum
CAAGTTCGAGAATCGAATCTTTATTTACCACTTTCTAAACCACATCACTAAGCCTAAGAGAGCTAGTGCTGCTAAGCCAAGGCGGCTAGCACTAATATGCTAAGGCTAGGAACGTCCTCGCCAAGGGAGTTGTAGCCAAGGACGCTTGTGCGAAGACGCTTGTGGCCAAGACGTTGTTGGTCGAGACGCTTATATCCAAGATGTTGTTGGCTGATGATGCTTGCTAGTGCCAAGGAAGCTTTTTGCCAAGGGCGATGTGACTAAGGCATTTATGGTTGGGACGCTGCTAAATCTAGGACACTAGCGTGGATGCGCTTGATAGCCAAGAGGTCAGCGTCCAATATGCTTAGGCTGGGAGGTTCCTTGTCCGAAGAAGCTAGCGCCTTTAGCGCTAGAGTTAGGTCGCTACTAGACAAAGAAGTTAGCACTCTTAGTGTTAGAGTAAGGTGCTAGCGTCAATGTGGTGCTAAGCCAGGAGACAAGTGCTAGCCTCGTGCTGATGCAAGAAATAGCTAGGTTTAGCCTAGCTCATAGGCACAATGCGTCTTTGAAGGCATTGCTCCTTGTTTGTGGCACGTCCAAGGGGGATGTCGTATAATTCGTGACTTGTCTTTGAGGAAAGTGCTAAAGTGACATATTTTAAGATCAAGATAGCAATTTGTGATGTGTTTTTCGGGAACAAGTCGTTAAAATAGAGTATATATTGGGGATTAAGCATTAGTTATTCCCAAATTTGTTGGATGTTATTGGAACATTGATGCACACTCGAGACTAGTTTGGTATGGCATAAATATTGTGAATATTAAGAAGGATGCAAGGCTAGTTTAGAATGTTAGTAGTTATTTGTAAAGAATCAGTATTCTTAATTCGCTTACGGAATATATAAGTAGAGATACAGTTGTTTTCGTGTTTTGGTGCTGAGATAGGAATATGCGCATAAGTACGCGCATATTACTTCTATATTTTTGCTGCTAGGCGCAATTTTACGATTCTAACCCTTGTCAAAAACTCACCATCTATAATATAAAACATCATTTTCTTAATGAGATCAAAATCACTACACGAGAAATTTACAAAAGACCAAAATAGTGATCCAACAAAAATGACAACATAACAAACATTAACCATAAAAAAATTGCATTTATCGTCCCACAACCTGTACCACTCCCAGAACTTGCTATAATAATTAGTAAACCTCTACCACCAAGTTCTATGATGGGAGGAATGCCATCTCTTCCTCCTATATATTCTTCTTAAACCCAGTTGGCAAATGAGATAGTAATCCACACCTAGGATGAGATCAAAATGCAAAAAGACCTTTCCAGCGTGTATAATCCGCTTCACTACCATGCAATTATTCTTATATAGTCCATATTGTCATGAGATCAGTAAAATCGCTACTAAGCAGTTGTTCTCTCCTAAGCAGCTCAAATCGCTTAAGGGTAACTGCAGCGGTTTGACCATACCATCGACTAAAGACCAAATTAGTTTGGTCGGAAAAAAATTTAAACGCAGCAGACAGTCGAGTATATTTGATATTACGCTGCTGCAAAGTAACATTTATTTCCAAACGCCACTCTAGAACAGCATCTGAGCCCACAACCTTCGACTACGCAAACGTAATGTTTTTGACGCTCAGCTACGGCAGCGTTTTGAATCTTAATTTAAAAACGCTTGTTTAATGTGGCGTTTTGTTTTGAAAACGTTACTCTAATAAACCGTTAACCCCCAAGTGCCACGGTCCTCTAAATCAGCGGTTCAATCCTTCACGCTGTCATGGTATAGCGTTGTATTAAGTAATGCTCTTCTAGCAGCGCGTTAAGTACGTGAAGTGCTGTTCTAGGACAACTTTTTCTTTACAAACGTTGGACTACAACACCGTTTATGATCAAAAGACAAAAGACATACCATAAACTAAACGTTGGACTACAACACCGTTTTTGTTTACAAACTAAACGCTTACGTTATTCTACAATAACGTTTGTTAAACGCTAGTGTGGTGAACTGTTTCGCTACACGTTTCTGTACACTAGCGTTTTTGTTTACAAACGTTTTTGTGCACCAACGTTTCAACCAAACGTTGTACTACACCAGCGTCAGACCAAATTTGTTTTGGTCCATTGACATTGACAAGAAGTAGTCTGGAACAGTAACTTTCTCAGACCATATACTAATTAAACTCGCCCACTGCGCTTGTCAATACCAGACCAAAGAGTAATCCTGGTCTTTACTCTTTGGTATGATCGACCGCTGCAGTTGCCCTAAGGATATCTCCTACTCAAATATCATCAGCCTTGGCTCGAAGAAGTTCGAGAGTCACTCGGAGCTTATGTACAATAAACAAAGTCACTCTGTGACGCCATCAATAGCTACCAAGTTAATAATCTACAAAAAAAAAAAAAAAAAAATAATAATAATAATAATAATAAATAAATAAATAAAAGTAAGTTGATAGTTACAAATACAGGCCTACAAACAAATATCGTCTTTGTGAACGAAAAATGGTCCGTTCAGTTCCTTGAAAAAGGTTGTCATGCCGATACATGACGTATGATTAACTATTAGGTATTTTGCTGTAAATCTAGCCTAAATCATTGGTAAAGCTTAGCATAAGTTCAGAAATCATGAATCGAAAGCTATAATTTATAAAGAAAACTCATGTTTAGGATTTATAGGAGTAGCACCGGACAAAGAAGAATAGTTAATTACATTCTCATACAACTGCTTCTTTAAATGTTGTATGAGTATATAAGCTTCTTGATTAATATCATCTTCAACTCTGAACTGTGACTGCAATTACCTTAGCTTAACACTTCTACTGCAGTATATCTTCACTCATTTCACCAATCTTTCTATAATAAATGAAATTTGGAGTATCAGATTTTAGGTCCATTTTATTAATTATACTTTATGAAGCACTTTTAACATTTTTCAACCCGCCGATGTCCTACGATGAAACATTAGGCTCTTCCACAGTCTGAATCGTACAAAAATACATACCGCTCATAATCAGTACTTTCCTATCTCATAAGCAACAAACGATATATATTGCATACCAAGAAGAAAGAGATAAAGAAAGTTTGTAATGAAGAAAATAAAGTTTAAATCAAGCAATCAAAGAAGGAGTTCAAGTATTTATTCTTCTAAAATAATATTTGGATAAAACATTTGAACTTACTTATTATTAGGTTGTTCATTCTTAGGCTTTCCTTTTACACTATCCTGATCCATCTTGTAACTTTTTTCCTCATCTTAAGGTACATCTTATTTGCATTTCTTTTTCCTCTTTTCACATGATCGTCTGTTTCATACCCAATAAAAGGAGATAGCACATATGAACCTTTGGGGTCTTCAAATAACCTGTTTTCACAAATCAAATAAATAAAACGATTTATTTATTTTCAACTACTAATGGTTAAATAGACATTAGTTTCCAGAGTACAAGTACGGTACACATCTTTTTTCTCGACAATAATATCTAATTAAGAAAGGAGGTAATAACAACTCACTTGTTAGCATGTCGATTGATGCTCTCATTTCATGTCGATTGATGCTCTCATTTCATGATGATAGAGAGAAAGAAATCATCCTTGAATTCCTTCTTATTTGTTTTTGCATTATCAAATAGAGACTGGAACTGTAACCCAATTACAGGTCCACTACTGTCACCTTCCACTTAACCACATAGAGTCAATTCGTTAAACAGATATTAACTAAGAAAACTTTACACAATTTTTTTTATGTGTAAGCAACATTTACCTGTGGTTGTTGATTAATGAATTCATCTGTAGCTTGTAATACCGATGAATTGTCAACACCAGCCTTTGTAAATATTCTTCAAGCCAATCCATATTTTTGCTACAGAAGCGCTTTCATCAGATGTTCGAACTTGACTATATGTTGCGTGCTAACCCTTGCTGCTTTTACAGCACAAAAAAATCATTTTCAAGCCCTCTCAGTAAAATCAGATATTCAGATGCAGTTACCCATTAAGAAGCATAAATGCGGCATGACCAAAAAAATATTTGAGACCGAAGTGTATGGTTAATATACTCTTAATTAATTAGTTTGTTAAATATGGTTATATAGTTAGTGTTAGAGAAGAAAAAGAAGAATAATATGAAAAACCATTGAAACAAAACTAGATTTTGGTAATTTCAATAAAGAAAATGAATAATCACATCAAATTGAAAATAATAACACATTAAACAAACATGTATTGCGTTAAAAAACTCAAAAAATCACTTTGTATGAGTTTTTATGTGATCGTTAGCAAAAAAACTCTATTTTTTACATGCATTTAATGTTGTTGACATCCTAGAATCGGTAGATAATGGAGTATATTATCAATCGACTACACACTCTGTCATAAAATTCATCATAATTAGTAGTTTCGATAAGATCAATTACTATCGATTATTCAATAAGCCGCAAATTGATTTTTTTTCCCAATTTTGATTTTTTTTCTTATTTCATAATCGGTAGTTTAGAGAAGTTGAATTTCTACCGGTTTTCATAGTAGCCCCACATATTAAATTTTCCAAAGTATGAAATTTTTTTACTCTCACAATTGGTAGCTTTTGTAGATCTAATATCTACAAATTGTGAAAGTAGCCCCAAATATGAAATTTCCCAGACTTATAATATTTCTAATTTTTCTACATTCCTGAATAGTTTGTGTTTGTGGTTACAATAAGTTGGTTTTAGTTTTCTACCGATTACAGTATAATTGGCAGTTGTGTAAGAACTTAAACCTCCGATTGTTGTGGTTTTTTATCCAGAAAACTTATTTATATATAATTGGTAGTTCATGGTTATCATTATCAATCGTGTGAACAGTCGGTTGATAATTATAGCCACAAACTACCGATAATAATAGGTTATATTATTTTTTTAGGAGATCATTGCTAGGGTTGATCCTCTTATATGAGGGGTATGATACTTTCCTACACTAAGCTAACGATTAAGGTGAACTAAAATGCAAGTTGATAATGAGGTAAACTTAAAAAAGTTAACATAATATTGTCTAAACTGAAAGAAAATGGTTCATCCCTTACTACATAATATTGTTCAAAATATTTTAAAACACCTTGCAACAATGAAATAAAACATATCATAGACATTCAAAAGGATCAATCTCATTGATCTCATCAAATTCTACCACTCCTTGTTACTCTCGTCTTCTTAACACCAACTTTTACTTTTTGCTTCTTCTTCTTAGCCTCATCAACTTCTTCCTTCTTGTTCTCCTCAGCTTTTTCTTCCAATCCTCAGGTGGACCTATGTACAATAGAACTTCGATAAATTAATCCACGATAAATTAATAACTTATATATAATAATAAAATTCTATGATCCCAACCAAGCTTGCATAAGATAAATTTTAACTCGCTAAATTAATAACTTCGCTAAAATAATAATTTTCTTTGGTCCCAAGACTATTAGTTTATCGAAGTTTTATTGTAGTCACCATTTTTATTGTAATATGGGTTTACACCTTCAAAGTCTGATTCCCTAAAAAAAAGTCTTGGATCATGAACTTATTCTTCTTCTTTTTCCTCTGATCCAATGTAGTTGAGGGGATTGTCTGCAATGTTCGAAGGATTCTTAAGATCGTTCGCCCAACTTACAAACTTCGGATCACTAGCCATCATATTTAGAATTTCTTCTGGAATTACTGGTCCAACTAGTTTGGAAAAGGGGTTTGAAGGAGGAATAGCCTTTTCCTTTCCCTTCTTATTCCTAAATAAAAAAATACACAACAAGTTGTAAGAAAATAACTCAATAAAATATGAAAGAGAGTAAGAAAATAACTAACATACTACATTATTGATAAAACTTTGTTAAGTTTATAATCATTTGCCATAATATTTCGACATGGATTTAACAAGTTGTATACACAATCGGTAGTTAGAAATGATAATTTAAGGAGGAACCATAGTGCCAAAGTGTAATATTTCTGATAATAGCCAACAAATGTCCATCTACGGGAATGGGACCTCTTGAATCATTAACTAACTACACAATATCTATTAGAAAATAAAAAGAATCACATCAAACATGCTAAATAATTATTCAAGAATTCAATTGCAAAACTTGGCATGTGAGGAAGTATATAAAGATCTAAACCAATTAATCAAAATTATTCCAATACTGAATGGAACCATAATCGATAGAAAAAATAATAAAACAACTATTGGTTGCTCATAATCGGTAGATCGGTTTGAACACTTACTTAACTAATGATTATATATCAATTTTGACAGTAGATTATAGTTGCATAATCGGTAAAGAAACCACGATTAATAACTACCAATTAGAGTGGATCCGTAAAATTTGTTTATCGGAAACACAATGCATAATCGGTAGATAAACAGATTTTATATCTACCGACTATATCCAATATTTATACAACTCATGATCGATAGATAAGAAAAAAAATCGATCTACCGATTAAAGATGATATTCTTCGGGAATGAAGAACTCAAGGCATAATCAGTAGATAAAAACAACTTGATATCTACCGATTATGCATCGCTAAAGCAAATCCTGGATTTTTTTTAAACTGATTTCTTTAACATAATCAACAAAACCCAAAAAATGAATTGAGCTTACCTTATTTGGGTCTTTTGAAGTTGACGGAGAGTCATATTGTCAAAATCAGTGGACGAATCGATTTCAATAACTTCACGTTTTTCGTGTTCTTCATTCATAAAAATCTCCTTAGATTTCGAGTGAGACCCAATAGCTGATCTCGATTGAGACCCAATAGTTGAATGATTTGATCGTAAAACTCGAATATGTTTAGTCATCGTTATATAGATTGTAATACCTTGTATTTTTAATTGACCATTTCGAGTCGGATTATGCCCGATTTAGCTAACCTTGTTGTTTAGGTTGCTGTTTCATTTGCATTAGCCTAGGTGGGTTGCTTGTTGGAAATATAATCATCAAATTAACTTTAATAAGTAAATAAAAATTATAAGAAAATAAAAAGTTAATTATGATAAATAAAATAAATAATTAATATATGTATTAGTGTTTATCAATAGTACTAGTATTAATATAGGTTTTATAATTAAAATTGGGTGAGAGAATTAGAGGTAAGAAACCAAAAGATGGGGAGAAGAGGAAGGGGAAGGAGATGGGGCTAGGATTCTTTAGGAATATTAATCAAGAAAGTCAGTAGAATTTCAATGTAATCGAGGTAGAATGCGAAACCCTTTCTCTTTTGACGTTTTTTTAGCATTTAATTCGTATGATTTTGTATTGTTAGGTTTCTGGAATTTATTTGTGTAAATATATATCTCTGATCGTTGATCAGATTTTTCCTATTTATAGATAACATGATTAGGTATATATAGTTAAGTTTGTAATATAATTCACCGTAAATTCACCGTTGAATGTCTTTTTTAAGTTGGGTGATGTTTCCGAATTTTCTAGGAAGTTTGGTTTGTTTATATTTTTGACTGTGTTTCAGCAATCTTGATGATATTAAAATGATTTGAGGCCTTGATAAAAGTTTTAGATTTATATCTTATCTTTCATTATGCTTTGGATTTGATCAATTTGAGATTAATATGAATTTACTATGAATATTTTGGTAACATGATATAATCTGCCCAGTTTTTATGTTGATCTTGTAAAATCCATAACTTATGAGTGAGCTGTTTTTATGATGTGAAATTTGGATATGTTATACAATATGGTGTCAGGAATATTCAGTAAAATTTTGAGATAGAACGGACAAAGTTATCATCATGAAATAATTAGTGTAAGGAGTGTGCAGTTTGTAAAACTTATTCTTGTTTGCATATATGCTTGAGTGAAATGAATCATTACTTGTTTGTTATATGATTTGATAATATTTGTTGTAAAAATGATTCACAAAAGAAATTAGTTCATGTCTTTCCGTTAGATGGAACTTGGTTCCATGCTAACGGCGGGTAATGATTCCCGAGAGAGAATGGGTAATGATTCCCAAGAACGTATAGGGTAATGATCCCCTGATCCATCGATGGCGGCTATCCGTGCCGAGATAAACGATAGGTGGTTGTACGAACCAAGGTTTTTCGTACCGTGAACTCATGAGTTGAAATCTAAATTAGATGATTTGTTGGAAACATTATTGGTATTATGAACTGTTGGAGAAATCCCTGTAACAATGAACAAACCAAACAGAAGCTTGAAGATAGTTAAGGATTAGAAGAAACAACAGCAGACTTCAGACAAACACACACACAGGAAGATGGAGTCGCATGTTCAACAGACTGCCCTTAACTCGATATTTGTCGGGTACACCTCTAGAAAGAGTGTTGCTATACCACTAGTGAGGACAAATCGAATCCAGGATAAAACCACCTGATACCAACCCAGCTAGCAAAAACTCGTTGGACCGTTGCGAACTTAACAGCCGAATAAGATTTATAGAAAAATAAAACTACGTGCGCAAACAAAGCGAGAAGAGGGGAAAAGTCGTCAGGATAGTAGCTCCGACTGGGGTAAGTTGAAAATGAAATTTTCTTTTTCTTTTATAGGAAAATTTTTGAGAAGAGAATTAAATTGTATTTATGAAAAATCGTTTTATTTAATTCCTATAAATTCTCATAAATAATAAAACGGTTTTTTTTATTTATTATAGGAATTTAAAATAAAAACCACTAAGTCTTGATAGGCACACGCTGGGCACACGCCGGGCATACGACGGCTCACGCCAGCTCACGCTAAAAACACACGCAAGCACACACAAGCTCCGCAGCCCGCGTGCGTGCTTCAGTGCGAAGCACCGCACATGTGTGAATTTGCCCACTAGCCCATTCCCTTAGTCCATATCCAATCCACAAGTGTTTTCCCTTATAAGCAACTTTAGTGGTAATATAGATATACTTCATCCTTGGTTTATCCCATGTGGGACAAACCAAAGGTTTCTCATTCACATAGAAGTGAACTGTGGATTTGTTATTTCCACCCCAATATAGGCTAGTGACCCTTTGGTCCCATCAAGATAAATTAGGTAACAAAATAATTTTTTGGTAATAAATCACTTTTTAATTCTAACATGAACTCGTGCATTGAAATCTAAATTGTATGATTTTCTGGAAACATTGTTTGCATTGTGATATTATTTATTGAATGCTATTAATTCCTCGAAATTATGTTGTATTCTCTTGTTTTATGTTCTCTTTGATATATTGATTATCTTATCACTTCTTTTGAGGGAATGCATTCTACTGAGTTGTCATCTCACCCCAATTGACATTCTTACAGATCTGATGGAAGTCGGAACTGAAAGCTAAAAATGTGTAGCATAGTGATTGCATTACTTTTATTGTATTGCTTGAAATGTAATTTGAATTAATATGTCTCGTTGAAAATATTGTGAACGATGATTAGTGGATTCATATGCTTAAATTTATGTTATTTAAGAGTTCAATTATACTTATATGAAAAGTAACGACCCGTAACCCTTGAGTTCGGAGGGTTTGACCCTGATCTGAAACTCGGAGTGTTACATAAATTGTTATATAAAATGGTAAAAAACGAATCAACAGATGAAAAAGGAAAAGGAGAAAAAAAAGAGTTTGTGTTATGAAAATAGTGAATTAGATTTAGCTTTTATTAGTGAAAATATATATATAATATTTTACTCACCACTTTAACATCTCATAACCATCTCTATTGGATGAATATAAATAAATAGTCTCAACTTATATTTCTTCACCCTTAAATTTGACGGGTATTTAAGCTACAACATTGTCCATAGATTTTTGGTTCACTCTCCAACATTCGTTCTCCACTTGAAATAAAAAAAGAGCCATTTTACGATTGACGAGTACCATTAACTTGCCTCAAAGATAATATTTTGTTTTATTTTCCGTTGTTTTGTGGTCGATTAATACTAGGAATGTCTGAATGTGAAAGTGAATGTGAAAGTGAAAGTGAAAGTGAAAGTGAAAGTGTTGAAGGAGATAGATCAGGGGTTGTGGGTGAATTGTCAACCTTGGGGTGTGTCACTTTACACTCTACAAAGCCCAACCACGGACAACAACATCACTACTAGACATCAGTAATTTAGTACTATCTATTAGTACTAATGATGTTTATGTTACTACTGGACACTAGTAGTACTAATGATGTTAATGTTGAATACTGAGTTGTCTCCTCTCCTCCACTTGTTACTACAATACAATCGGCTGTAAAACCCATTGAGTTACTGTTAATTTTAGTAATTCATTCTCTTAATAATAAAATTCCTTTCGTAATTAAAAAAAAAATAATAATTTTAGTGAGTTATTATCATCAACCTGATTGGGGCTGGGAGTCTTGGGACATAGTAACGACACTCACACTCTACTTGCACTTTTCCCGCTTTAACACATCACTATTGATAGTCCTCAATTGCTATCACTAACTGATACTATCATCATTAAATTATCATTATGGATGATGCGGAAGCTTACTTGCTGCATTCTTGTTGATCCGGCGGTGCAAAATATTTTCTCCAACCTTAATGCGCATTTGAATTTTTAAAGAATAGATGGTGCCACTTGTAACACCAGTGGAACTGGGGAACCAATCGCACATGTTCTTCTTTTTGTTTTGTGCCTCTCGCTGGTTTTCAGAAGTTGGAGAGAGGAGTATGTAAACTATTTTAAAATCCTTAAATTAGTTGCAGAGAGGAGATTAGTTATAGTATTGATTAAGAGGTTTTTATTTGTTTTTTTTATTTATTTGTTTACTTCCCACAAACCAACCAACCAATTAAGTCTTGGTATCCTATCTCCTTGTGTTGTTGGTGTTTTAGTGTTATTTAATTACAACTTTTGAAGTTCATTAAGTACCCGCACCACCTAAAAACTTCGACTTTCTTTCATAAGTGTATTTATTGATTCCATCACCTGAGAGAAAAAAGATCCACAGATCTAGCTAGGGTCTCTAGACTCTCTCTTTCTTATTAAATCTATGGCTAGAATTTGAATTGTTTTGCAATTACTAGTATTGGTTTTATCATGTCTTTCATTTTCAGTGAATGTGGTTTAAGTATTGATTTTAGATTAGTAGTGGTACTCACGTATACACTACTAGCTTGACAATCAACTAAAGCCAATACAAAACATACATAGACCTGGAACTATCAAACAGGTCGGGCAAGGATTAACTCAGCCCTAGTACTATTTAAAAACAAATCTAAAATCCTAACCCTAGATGGTTGATTCTGGTGGATTGACGGATTGATACTAATTATAAGCGAACCTACCTAAGTGTAATGGACTAAGGTTATAACCGTCCTACCATTTGTAATATTTTGATACTTGATCATATTGCAGCCTAATTATTTAATACTCCGTATAAATTAATGCTCCTTATTCCCATTACACTAACCCTACATTTCTTTTTGTTTTACAACGTCGTCTCCTCTTCTTAGTTCATACAGGTCTATGAATCTATATATATATATATATATATATACATACGGTACCTTACTACTAATTATAAGTGAATAAAATTTTTATCTTATATTTATATTTAAAAAACATAAATAAGTAAAGAGGATCGAACCTTATACCTAAGTGTGATGGACTAAGGGCAATTGTAGCGGTTGGAGTATACCAAAGAGCAAAGAGGAAATTTGTTTGCTCTTAAAAAAAAAAACACTGCGGAAAAGTCGAGTAAATATGATCATACGCTCCTCTACACGAGCGTTTACCGACCAAATGCTCTTCTACACGAGCGTTTCGACCAAATGCTCTTCTACACGAGCGTTTCAAAACCAAAAGCTCTCTTAGAGGAACGTTTCAAAACCAAAAGCTCTCTTAGATGAGCGTTTGGACTAAAAGCTCTCTTAGACGCTCCCCTAGATGAGCGTTACCAAACTTCAGCCGTTACAACGCTGTGACGTCCACACGCTCTTTTAATCCAGCGTTAGAGAAACTCTGTATTGAGAGAACGTTCACAAAACGTTCTCCTACAAAACCGTTTTGTGTTTAGAACGTTCTCCTACAACAGCGTTTTGAGTTAACGTTCTCCTACAAGAGCGTCCGACTATATTTGTGTTTGGTCCAGTTGCTCGATAAAAGTTGGTCGAATACTATTCAAAAACTGGACCAAATTGTATATACCCTCGCCCGTTGCGGCTCACAAAAGTGGACCAAAGAATAAAATTGGTCTTTACTCTTTGGTCTACTCGACCGCTGCAGTTGCCCTAAGTTTATAACCATCCTACCATTTGTAATGTTTTGATACTCGATCATATTGCAGCCGCTTAATTATTTAATATAAATCAATGCTCCTTATTCCCATTACACTAACCCTATATTTCTTTTTATTTTTGATTTACAGCGCCGTCTCCTCTTCTTAGTTGATACAGGTCTATGAATCTATATATATATATATGGTACCTTACTACTAATAATCATGATATGCTTGAAGATTAAAGAATTTTTTTACGTGAAGATTCCTACCTATCAACCACTTTTGTTAAGCTTCTACATTTTGTTATTCTATTAATTTTATACCCAATTCAATCTTAATTTTATGCATTTCTCTTATCTTTTCCATGTTTCTTTTTTGTGCTTTCTTAATTATTACATTTAAATAAAATCTCAACCTCTTTGTTGAGATTTATACAGATTTGATGATTTTGAACGTATTTGATAAAAATTAAAAAACCAATTATGTGTCTCACCGTGATTATTATTGAATCAGTTATATTTTTCACCATGATATCTTAAAACTCACTGATTCATGGGATTTTTGACAGTTTAACGGGTAATACGTGGGGTGATCCTAGCCTGACTTATTTTATGACAGATTCATATATATCAATCCTAACCCGGATCGTTTGATCAACAAGCCAAACCGGACCGGGTTATAAATTGACAGCTCTAGATAGACCAATGCATCACATTAGATTTGTTGGTTGGTTAAGTATTTGGCCCATCATAATTGCTACAACTTGGAAGGTTCTCAGAAATATGCACCTAAAAGTAAACCACAACCTCAACCCAAAAAAAAAAGCATCAACTAGGAGTCATTTTTGGTTTGTAAAGAGGATCAGGGATCCCTCTCCGTTGATTAATTGGTAGCAGTAGTAGTCATAGTCATACTCAAAAGAACGAATAGTATCATCAACTATCAAGTATCCCAACCCAATCCAGAAAAAAGCTATTCTTTCCAGCTAATTTTACATTGTGATCATCAACTCATCATCAATATACATGTACAGCAATCATCAAATTTGATAATCTATGTTAGTAAAACTTTTCATGTCCTTTTTTATACATTTACGAATGATCAAGAAAAGTTGTGTTTGGAAAATTGCATGCCCGAACCCACCGTTGAAATATTGGCTGTTCATATGGCAACCCCACGTAATGAGTGAAAAAACACAAGTAAGGCTGTATTTTCTTGTATAAGTCGCAAGGCATATCTGACTATCTTGTACATATTGATCTCGTCCGAAAATCGTCATGATCAGATTCGAATTTAACAGCAAATAATTGAGCTGCATCATGTTGATTGTCAGAAAGTTAAATAGCGCCGGTGATATTCGGACGGAGTACAGGAACCAATTTGAAAGAAATTGGTGGGACTATCTTAATCATTTTGTACTTAGTGGAGTTTAAGCAATATGAATATGGCCCATCGCCCCATGGTTCACGGTTATTTTCAGAACAAAATAAATAAATCCCATAAAACAATTTGAGATGCAAGCTACAAGTCGCGGTAGTTAAATGCTCAAAATTTGATCGTTTACCAATCCAGTATGCTTCAAAAAATAAAGGATTAACCAATCCAGTTTGTGGCTAATCCCACTGTAGCTCCATACTTGTTGAATTTGTGGTTTTATCCACCGTTCGACTTGTCATAAGAAAACACAACACAATCAAGGTAGTTGATTTTGGATCTCGGTTTTATTTCGATCGGAACCGAGACACTGAGATAATTTTACTTTAAAATAATCTTCGATAAAATCTTAAAATCTTTATTTTTAAATTTTATATCCGTAATATATATACCAAGTATATTATACGCTTTAAATGTGTTAAAGCTTGTTTAGATATAAAGAAACAATACCAAATTTTAGGAATAAATTTTTTTAGGTTGATTTCTTTGATTTCTAGATTAACATACGTGAAGCTTATTTCGGCCGAATTTCACTAAAATCTCAGCCGTCTCGGTTGAATTTCTCGACCAAGGACCGAAACCGAGAATCTCGACCTGATTCAGTCGTCCTTGTCGAGATTGGCTACATTGATGTGGAAAACCGACAATGAACGCCTCTGCTATAAGCACACTGAGAAAGAGAAAATTGCTAAATAAGTGTTGGAGTTAAGTGCACGGTTTGTTGTGTATCTGCCTATACATACCAATATCTATCGTATTGTATCCGTATTTATCGATATTGATTCAAAATTTTCAGTTTATTTGTATTCTTGAATGTCCTATGCTATTTGTGTCATATTGACCCGTATCCATCGGTACCACCCAATACTAATGGACACGAAATATAGCTCAGATTTTTATACTTGAAAAAATATTTAATTTAAACACTTTAACTAGGAGTAGACATACGATTGAAGAAAATGATAGTGATGAAACTAAAAATGAAAGTAGAGTAGGTGGCGAAGTGGTGGAGCACAAAGGTATACTGATAAAGAAGGTTGTTTTAGTGATAATATCTTTTATAATGCTATTGGTATTTGAGATCAAGATCATGGTGCTATACAATAATTTCCATATTTTTTAGAGCATAACAGGTTAGTTTTATTAGCTAACCTTGATAGTCAAGATGACATACAGTCTCAGTATCCACGCAATGAATCAAGATTTGTTAGTTTAAAGCCAGCAAATGCATTCAATTTCATTCGGTGATCAATTCTTTTTTCAGAATAGAGAATCACTGTAATTTCGATCAATAATTTCAATATTAAATGCATGAGTGACGTGATAGATGAAAAAGATCCTTGGAAAATTCATTTAGTATCTATATATATCCTCTACGAATATGATATCAGCTAGAAGAGCAAAGTCAATCATCTACTGGTTATTTAAATTTTAAATAACTTAATTCGAACTTTAATATCTTTTATATTGTTTTTATGATCACAGGAGACAATGAAGTATGCATTATCATATCTAATACAATAAAATATTTGAATTACAATATTTTGTGTGTTCAATGGATCAACTCATTATTATACTTTATATTTGAACATTTAGCATATACAAATCTTTACGATGGAGGACGATAATACCTTAATTAGACAAAAACAATTAGTATTGATCCATTTCGGTCAAAATTATCGATACTTCCACAACGTATATATAGGGACCAATACGATAAAGGTATTCGGTACCATGAGCTATGACTAAGGGTTTGTTTGGCACGCTTAAATCAGAGGTAATTTGAGGGTATTGTGCAGTCAAAGGGAATAGTCAAGGGCAACATTCAAATGTTGGGTGTCACAGACTCAACTACACGACATAGCAATTATATGTAGTTCCTACTACCTCCAAAGGGCTACATTGAATATTCACCTTCTGAGGTGTGCATTGAATACGGTCTTGTATTACACCCTCCAAACACACCGTTGACAAATATTGACCACTTAATTTTATTTACATATTCAGATATATTTCCATTTATTCTCTTTAAACATCATTTATTTTATTATTAAATATTTAATTTTTATTTATTTATTTTATTTTATTAGTTTTTTTATTATAACTCTTTAATTTTAAATTATTATTTTTGAATTATTATTTTTATTACGTAATTTTTGGCCTTTTTAGTTTTTATTATTACATAATCAAATGTAGTTTTATTTATTATTTTTAAACATCATTTTTTTATTAAACATTCAATTTTTTTGTTTCTTTTTTTATTATTATTTTTAACTTATTATTATTATATATTTTTTAGTATTTATAGTTTTTAGTTTTTATTATTAAATAATTAGATATGCTTTCATTTTATTCTATTTAAACATCAATTTTTTATTAGTGAATATTTAATTTTTATTTATTTTTGATTTTTTTATTACCTTCTTAAAAATTATTTTTGTTATTTTAACTTATCATTGTTATTATTATTATTATATAACTTTTGGTCTTTTTAGTTTTTATTATTACATAATTAGATATATTTATATTTTTTTAAATATCATTTTTCTTAAGCATAAATGTTATATTTTATTATTAAATGTTCAATTTTATTTTCTCGATATTGTTTATTTTTTATTTCTTTTATTATATTATTTTTTATTATTTAAATTTTAAATTCTAAACTTTTAATTTATTAATATTATTACTTTAATTTATATTTTTTATATTTTTATCTTTTTAAATTTTGTTATTCTTTTAAAATATATAATTGTTTTTTTTATAGAAAAATATTTTTAATTTTTTCTATTGTTTAAATTTTTTATAATATTTTTATATACATTCTTCTATTTTATTTATTTATAACTCTTATATTTTTTGTAATTAGATTTTAAAGTTAAAATCTCATCCTTGTATTATGCCTATATTATACCAAACACTAAACGTTGAACAACATGTAGTTCTTATGTATGATATTACAACCGTACATATAATATCATGCATTGCTAACACTGACGTACCAAACGGACCTAAGTGTTTCTGTGTACGTGTGTTGTGAGCGTGAGAAACTTTGGAACTTTGAACGAAGGACAGTCATATCATTATTTTTGAAGGTCAAACTTTCAAACATTGAAGAAGTCACAGGAGGTCATCAGTATGAGCCATGAGATGAGATTAACAACCACCACCACGAAAAATCAGTATTCTGATCTCTGAAGTTCGGACCATGTCCCAATGTTATTCAATGAGTTCTATTCTTGAGTCACTCACTCATCAGTGGTAATGGTAAGAACAGCAGAGGGGGTTAATAAAGTCTGTTGGACTCCTGATTTGGACTGACTGGTCTTTGGTCCTACCACTTTTATATGCATGCAGTACACTGTCAGATTTACATT
Source organism: Papaver californicum (assembly GCA_023531435.1). Classification (NCBI taxonomy): domain Eukaryota; kingdom Viridiplantae; phylum Streptophyta; class Magnoliopsida; order Ranunculales; family Papaveraceae; genus Papaver; species Papaver californicum. Next base: position 6,371,281 of record JAJJMC010019832.1, read on the forward strand.
GAGACCTGAGAGAGAGTGACTTAATTAGGAACAACTTGAGCAAATGCGCTTAGCTACTCCTGTTAGTGTTGTTTTTAAAATCATCTAATACACATTTAAAGGGTTCTTGGCCAACAATCTCTGCTCTTTGGTCTCTTTCCCAATAACGCTTTCCCTAAGTTCTCAGTTCTTTCTTCTGACCAATCTTTGGCTCGTGTGATGAGAGATAAAGAACCCCAACCCCTCAAATGTTTAAAAACAGAAATTATATAAAAGAATTTAAAGAAAATGCCAATACCCACGTAAATACAAAAAAATTAAAATCATTAACTATTTGCACCTCTTTCCCTCTCTCTATCTCTCCCTGTTATTTCATTATACTTTATTTTCAAATCCTAACTATGATTAGTGATTCCAGATCAAATACCATGCATTGTATAAGATTCCCTGTTCCCAGAGATTTTTACTGCTTGTTTGGGTGTGGAGAGAGGAAGAGCATGGTTTGGTTCTTCTCTCAATGGTTTTTGAAGTACTCTGCAGGAAAAGGTGTGGGTCTCTCTACTTTTTTGTTCCCTTTTTTATTGCTTAAAATAGAGCAAGACTGTTTAGTGTTTGTTTTCTTGTACAGTTTTTACATTTGGTGTTCTACTGCAACTGATATCTGTTAACTGTTCTTTTGAATTTTTATCTATCTTGTACCCTTCCTTCCTTCTCATACACAGAGATAGCAAAGATTTTTGCATCAAGTTAATGATTGAGAAACAAGTCAGGGTGGAGGAGGAGACCCAGAAGTCATTTTGGGGAAGACTTAGATGTTGGATCAGCAGCTACTTGCAACAAATGCAATGCAGCAGTAAAATTATTCACAAGGAAATATTGGTGAGTCAAATCATATATGGAAGTTCAAAGGACCTATCCTGGGATGAACAACATTACATTGTTGAATGCTTCAGTAGCTAAAATTAAAGCATTTCATCTTTGATCTGGGTTCAATTTTCTTTTTTGTTTTGGTTGAAAAATTGATTCAATCAAATCAAGTAGTGCTTCAATGGATGCAACTGAGAAAGAGGTTCAAACAGTAAGCATTAATCCACCTCTGACCATCAAGACATCAACATCATCATCATCAAGTACTTGTAATGAAACTGCTAAAGATGCTGGTAAGAAATCTACTACGCCTTCAGATTTATTATTTTCTCCAAGCAGATTCAAAACATCTATTGAATCGTCTCCATATAACTCTCCTCTCATATCTCCACCATCGTCTGCATTTGTTTCTGCACTTCAATCCCCATACATTTCTCCAAGGATGGTGGTGGTCCCAGGACCACCGCCACCTCCTCCCACTACTACTACTGCTGCTGCCTCTTCTGAACATCAACAGCATCCATCTCCATCCCCACCAGTTTCCTATTGTGGGTCCCTGTCCGACGACATCCCGAGCACTTCCTATACTCCACCACCAGAAAGGTTTGATTTCCTGGTAGAGTACCCACTAACCACAACTGCTACTGCTAATACAACTGATGATGAGAAGATGAAATTAGTAACTACATGTATTCCTCAGGAGCAATCTCTTCTTCCTCCTAGGATCTCATTCTCATTTCCCATCCCTCGGGTTTCATTTGCAAAAGGGGGTTCTGTTTCACCCTCATCTAACACCAAGCTCAGGAGCTGTGATGTTTACATAGGATACTATGGTCAGAATATGAATCTTATTCGCTTTTGTAAATGGCTTAAATCTGAGCTTGAGCATCAGGGAGTAGCTTGTTTTGTTGCCGACAGAGCTAAGTACTCGGATAATCAGAGTCATGAGATTGCTGATCGAATTATTTGCTCGGCTACATTCGGTGTTGTGGTGGTCACCAGTTCTAGCTTCCTCAACCATTTAAGCATTGAGGAGATCAGGTTCTTTGCTCAGAAGAAGAATTTAATACCTCTGTTGTTTGATACAGACCATGAAGAAATAACAAACTTACTCAGTCGCAGAAATTCGGTTGATGATGAAAAGGATTGGAAAGAAGCAGTTGATGCATTGATAAAGTCTGATGAATTCAAGCTCGAAGCTAATGACACTAATTGGAGGGGTTGTGCCAGTAGAGCTTCTGGGATATTAAGAACTAAGCTTGGAAGGAAGAGCGATGATAATGAGAGGGAGGCAGAAGGTATAATAATGGATGAATTACCATTTAGGAGGAATCGATTATTTGTGGGAAGAGAAAAGGAATTGATGGAAATTGAAAACAGCTTTTTTGGATGCACTGGTGGGGATTTTTTGCAGCAACAACAACATCAGCGACAACAGCAACAACATGATTGTTTGAAGCCCATTGGGGTGATGAGGAGCGGAGGAGGAGAAGGACTAGATGGAATTTCTGAAGGCTTATTGGCAGATGAAGAGGAAAGTGATTATAGTATCATTGGATGCAAAGGAGCAGGAGGGAGATATATCAGTATGGATGTGAGAAATTCCAAGGAGCCTACTTTAGAAGCTTGGGTCGAGCCCCCTTCAGTTATCAGAAGAAGCACATCAAAGAGACCGAAGCACAAGAAGTCGTCTTCAAAGAACGGAAACAACAAGAATTTCAGTAGCGTGGTGGGTGTAACCGGGGTTTCAGGTGTGGGAAAGACGGAGTTGGCGTTGGAATTTGCTTTCAGGTATAGACAAAGATATAAGATGGTTCTGTGGGTGGGTGGAGAAGCTAGGTATTTCAGGCAGAACATTTTAAACATGTCCATCATTCTAGGTTTGGATGTGAGTGCAGAGGCAGAGAAAGAAAGAGGGAGAATTAGAAGCTTTGAAGAGCAAGAATTTGAAGCTTTTCAGAGAGTCAAGAGGGAGATTTTCCGTGACATGCCGTACTTGTTAATCATTGATAATCTTGAGACGGAGAGTGAATGGTGGGAAGGGAAAGATCTGCATGACTTGATTCCTAGAAACACAGGAGCATCTCATGTGATCATTACCACTGGGCTTTCAAACGTCATGAGTTTGGACCTTTTGCAGCTCTCGCCTTTGCCTTCCGCTGATTCATTGGTACTAATCAGAGGGAGGCGTAAAGATTACCCGACTGAGCAGTTGGAAATTCTAAGGACATTTGAAGACAGATTGAGACGTTCGAGCTTTGGTTTATGGGTTATTGGGTCATTGCTCTCTGAACTTGCAATTACCCCGTCTGCACTTTTTGAAGCAGTGAGTCAGGTATCTGCCGACGATCATAATTCTTCTTTTTTGAGTGCTGGGGAAGAACAGTTCTTCAAGAACAATCCTTTCTTGATGAGACTTTTGACGTTTTGCTCTCTCGTCTTGGAGCGAACAAGTGGGAGAAGGAACTTGCTAGCATCGAGGATGCTTCTTGCTGGTGCTTGGTTCGCACCAGCACCTATTCCTGTGAATCTTTTAGCAATTACAGCTAAAAAGATACCTGCAAAAAGAAAACGATTTGGCCTATGGACCAAGTGCCTGAAAATGGCAGCATTCTGTTGTTGTACTACTTGCTGTTCACCCCAAATACGAAAGATCCAGGTCGATTCTGCCCTTCTTCTAGTAAAGCTTGGGCTAGCAAAAAGAACAAACAGAAGGCTTGGTTGTTGGATTCAGTTCCACCCCATTGCACAATCATTTGCGAGACTCAAAGGAGGTTTACAGTCTGCTAAGGCTACAGTAGAGTGCGTGAGACAGATGGGGAATCCAGTTGTGAATTTAGACCACCTGTGGGCTTCAGCATTTCTTGTTTTTGGATTCAAATCTGAGCCTCCACTTGTTCAGCTGAAAGCCGATGACATGGTTATCTTTATCAAGAACACAGCACTTCCTTTAGCATTACAAGCCTTCACAACATTCTCACGGTGCAACTCAGCGTTGGAGCTTCTAAAAGTGTGCACAAACATACTAGAGGAGGTCGAGAAGTCGTTCGCGTCGCAGGTACAGGACTGGTGTCATGGTTCTCTATGCTGGAAAAAGAAGACGAAGAAATTAGAGTGCAGTCAAATACAGGTAGATGAATATGTCTGGCAAGATGTGATGTTATTGAAGGCAGCACTGCTCGAGACCAGAGCTAAGTTGCTATTGAGAGGTGGGCATTTTGACAGTGGTGAAGAGCTGTGTAGGACTTGCATTAGCATCAGAACTGTGATGCTTGGCCATAAGCATCCCCAGACATTAGCGGCTCAAGAAACACTTGCTAGACTCGTAAGGATGAGAAGTAAAATGTGAATTAATGAATAAAGACCCGCCTTTATCATCAATTCCTTTGTATACTTGGGGGGTTTCATTTCCTCCATTGTAAGATCACGTTTTGTTGGATATGAAGCCTCTTCTAATTATTTTCTTCCATGGTATTCTCTGTTTACTTTACAAATGGTGTTTCCATTGTTTGTTTGTTCCTGTTATTGGTAACAAAAATTTAACTAACCTAGTTTGTTTTAGTTGATAAGCTCAAGGAAGTGGTTGCTTAAACGGCTACACCTTGTATTGCAAGCAGTCGAACCTAGCCAGAATCATTGCTGAAACTGTTTAGCATTCCCGTTTTCTTAACATGCATGGCTCCCATAATTCTGAATCACAGCTACGTTGTCGTAGAACTAGAGAATTATCTGTCTTTGCTAAGACATAATAACCATTCAACAAGGTGAAAGCTCATATGCAAAAACCACTAAGTTTTTAGACAATGGATAATGTTGGTGTTAGCAACAGTCACACACAAAATTCTTGTCTATCAAAAAAGAATTGTGTGATATGAATGTGAGAAAATTCTTTAAGCAGACGACAACCTTGCAAACTGGTTGCACAATTTTTTAATTCCTAATGGGTCATAAATGAACTAAATTCTCTAAGCAGGCAACCATAGCAAAGATGTTGTTCTGGCGGAGTACAGAGGTGATCGGAGGACTGTACAGGCAGGCTCCATCCAGTTCGGGTAGAAAGAATCTGCGATTTTATCAGCTTGTTTATAATGCATCCATTTGCTATCTTGCCAAGCATGGAGATGTGCAGAAGGTATCTGTTCTCCACCAACAGATGTTGGATAAGGGAACTCTTTACAGTTTAACAATTAGCTTAACTAATGGGTTAACTTAAAGAAGGTGGGATTCAGGAAGCAAACAATTGTTTACAGACTTGAAAATTAAAGGACTAAACCCCTGCTGTTCACTCTCAAAATAATTGAATTTAGCAACCAGATTTGAATAATAAGATATGAATATGGTAAATGACACATCAATAAGTGCATTGGCAGAGAATTTAGAAGTCCTTAATCTCTTACAGAAGAGAAATTGACGCAAATTGTGCATCTTCGAATAGTCACACAACCTAGAAATGATTCAACTCTATGAATAAAGATTCTACCAATAATATTTTCCATCAAACTTCATTTTCAATAATGCTATACAAACTTTACCTGTCAGTAATGGAATAGAAATTTGAAACCCATAGAAGAATTAGAAACAACTACATTAACAAGAACATAATAAACCCCATTGTTGTGAAATTCAAAACATCACCTCTTCCCTTCACAATTTTAAACCCAAAACCCGGAAAAACAAACAAACAAACAAAATGCACACTTTCCCTGCCGGAACACAAAACCAACTAGGGGACCTCTACAACACCCAAACGAGTCGAGTTTACTGCATACATTACCATCAGTGATATTCTTTCCTGACGCAACTCCATCCACATATTATCATGATGAAGATGGAATTTAGGGCCACCTCTTCCAATAAAACCAGTAGAAGCAGCTTCAGCTTCATTTATGAACAACCCATCTGGGTTCCTAAAAGCACCATGAATGGCTGAAATAATAAAACCTATGCCCAAACCAAACATCAAAGTCTGAAAAAACTCAGTGAAGACAATGGTCAACAAAGAGATCATAACCAGACCCATCAAAACCAGACGATCGTTAATCGGTTGATCCCCAAACATAAAAACTGGATCTTCACGGAACACATAGAGAAGCAACCACAGACCTATTATCCCAGCTACAAGTACCAGAGAAATAGGTGTTGTAATGAGGGATACGAGTGCACAAGCTAATACGAGCAATCCATAGTTTAATCTGAAATATTCTGAATTCTTTTTGATACGGACAAGAGCGGTGTCGAAGGATTCAGGCTTGTCCTATGGGTGGAACAAAAAGTCAAAAGACTACGAAATTTCACCGTACCAAATCGGTTAATCCTGAACGGAATGAAATCTTCTACTCCCTCCATCCGGTTTACTCGATAAAATTGGATTTTTATGTTGTACACTAAGTCGATAAAAATGATAATTTTCCATCAGTTTTTCTTATTCGTCCCTGCTTAAAATCCGTACTTAATTTAGAAATTTATATATAAACTATTGAAATTACATAATTAAGTATAGTTAAAGATATTTATATAAAAAAGATTATTCTCTATCTATTTTTTAATATATATGTAAAATCCAATTTTATCAACCAGATCCGGACGAAGGGAATATATATCCAATGGTTTAAAATAATTCTAGTGATGTGTAAACAGTTTGGTATGACTCATAAAATCCACCTTTATGTTATTTATTTAAAATGATTGATCATAAAAAGGAGTTAAACATCAATGTAACCATTGTTGGTGTACCAAAACCCACTCATAATTATTTGTTATAAAAAAAACTTTTGCGATATAAATACAAAAACCTTATTTTCATTAATAATATGTAAAATTAGTTTTTTTAGTTGTTTTCAAAATGTCTCAGCCAACCTTCCATATATAATATATGTGTTTCAAAAGGAAATTTTGGCGGAAGAGAATATTTAGAGAGAGAATATTAGATCTTCTCCAAACTAAAGACGGACCAGATTTGGAAAAAAATATATTTCGAAAGAGAAATCTTTGTTTCTCCTTATTGTCCAAGGTTTCAATTCAAACAGATCTTCTCCAAATAAATCAAAACACATTGTTTTTGTTTCATTTTAATTGAAGAAGAAAAGACAAGTTACAAATAGTTGAATCATGAACAACTTCAAATTGATTGAATAATATAAAAGAATTTACAGTTTTGCATATCTCGTTTTCGTTTCAGTTTAAATGAAGAAGAGAAGACAAGTTACAAGTTGTCGATCATTCATCTGGTAATTTTAATTTTGATTATATTTGAATTTGATTTTCTTATTATGATTTTGATTGTATTTGAATTTTTCAGTTGATATTGATTACGAAACTTCTCTTGTCTATTTTCAGTTAAATTGAAGAATAATAAGTGAAGCTACAACTGATTGTAGTAGTCGAATCATCCTTCAGTTACTTAACATCGAATTTTCAGGTAATTTTGATATAGTTTGTATTTGAATCTGATTATGTTTTCTTATCTTTGATTTTGATTGTATTTTTGAATTTTCAAGTTAGTTTTGATTGTGAATCGTACATTGAATGTTATGAATTTTCGTTTTTGTTGTTGTTCATATTTAGATCTATATGAATGAAACCTTTTTGTTATGATTTCAAATTGTTTCATATATTTTTGTATTGTTGTTGGTGTTCATATTCATATCTACTGAACCTTTTTTTGTTTCATACTTTTTCCTGTATTATTTCGTATTATTTCATATTTTTATGTTGTTGTTGGTGCTCATATTCAAATTAAGTGAAACCTTTTTTTGTATCATACTTTATATATAGAATATGGAATATGTTCTTGCTGTTATATCTCACAAAGAAGATTTGTTCTCGTTTCGTATTGGTCTACAATCGACTCTAATTGATTTGAAGAGTAGTATATGTTCAAATTGGTTTGAATTCTCTCATCTCTCTATTTAAATTTTTAACAAAGTTGGTGATCGGCAAAAGCTTATTGAGTCTGATTTTTATAATTAATCAGTGGATGTGTTTACTTTGTTTAATAAGCTTCCAACACTTGATTTACATGTATGTTATAGAGCAGAGAATTCCAATAGGCCAAAATTTGTACCTTTTGAGAAACCACTAGTTACTAATGTTGTTGATTAGGATGTCCCTAATAAACCGAAAAAACCTTTAAAGTCTACGCGTTGGTTAAGTATTTTTCAGGGTGTGAATCAGTTGTTTCCCGGATGTGTAGAGCAAGTTCATAGTGATTTGATGAAGTATCATGCTGCATCCAGGTATGCATTTAAGTTTACAAAGAATTAGAAGTTGAGAATTGGTGCATGTTGTGTCTTGAAGAAAAAGGAAAATTGTCAAGGGAATGTATATGATGTTTCTTGTAATGGTGTTGAAGGAAATCCTTTCATTCTCAAGGAGTTAAATAATCACCATAGTTGTGGTGGTGCAGTTTTTGATGCTAACAGACCACATTTGTCGAAGAAGCTAAGAAGTTCTTAGATTATGGATGAGATTAAACAAAATCCAACAAAGAAGACAAAGGAGATTAGGCAACAATTTACAAGAGAGTATGGTTTTGACATAAGTCATTATTATGCATATGCATGGAAAAGGCATGCATTGAATATGACATGGGGATAAAATGAAAAATCCTTAATGTAGGTACGCGAAGAAACTTGTAGAAACCAATATTGGATCTCGTGTTGTTTTGGAGTTTGAAACGGGGACTCAAAAATTTCAGACATTGTTTATCTCTTTTGGAGCATGCATTCATGGATTTAAATATTGTTGGCCTTTATTATTCATGCATGTTGCCTATTTGAAGAGCAAATATCTTGGGCATGTGATGGCATCTACAAGTCTAACTGGGAATAAAGGTAAGGTTTCCAACCTCTTTTATGTTTTTTTTCCTTTTTGATTTCAATATTTTTTTTGCTGAAACCTTTTTTCCTGTGATGTAGAAAGAAAACTTTTTTCTCTGTTTGGTTTCAACATTTTGTTTGGTGAAACCTTTTTTCCTTTAATGTCATAAGAATATTTTTTTCCTTGTTCTGTTGAAGACATGTTTTTATGTTGGTTTCAACAACTTAAAAGAGACATTTTATGTTGCAGAAATGTATCCCTTAACTTATGTTGTACTTTCTTCTGATAATGATGCTAATTGGAAATGGCTTATGGAGAATTTGAAGTGTGTTGTATCTCCTAACCGAAGACTTGTTTTTGTTAGTGATCGAGGTAGTGGTTTGGTGAACCAAATCCCTGTTATTTTTCCTAATGTTTTTCATGGGTGGTGTTACTGACAGATAAAGAATAATATCAATGCATGCTTGCAGAGGCCAACAAGATTTATAACAATTATGTTTTGGGATTGTTTGAAAAATGTGATTATTCTACTTCACATACAAGGTTTTCATAGAACATGGAGAAGTTAATGCAGGTCAAATCAGAAGCTACAAGAATATTGAGTAGAGCTCATATTGATAAATGGAAAGTGTGTGTTTCCCGAGTCATCAGTATGGGGAGTTGTTTTCAAACGTCGATGAAAGTTTCAATGGTTGGATTCATGAAGAGAGAGAGATGCATATAGTCATCATGGTTAATGAGATCCGATTGAAGCTTATAAAATAAATCTGTGATCATCGTGAGGAATGCACAACTTTAATTAAGTGGCACAGAACTATATGTCCATAAATGGAGCAAGACCTGTACAAAAATAAGATGAATGGTCGTGAATATAATGTCACAAAGTCATCTGAATCTGTATTTGAAGTTCATTCTACATTAACCCAAATGGTTGATTTGAAGCAAGGAACATGCTCTTATATCCGTTGGTGTGTCAATGGTTTCCCATGTTCCCATGATGTCCGTTGTATAATGTTGAATGAAGAAGATCCTTATAAGTATGTTGAATATTACTTCACGGTAAAATTTTATCGAGAATCATATGCAAGACCAATTGTTCCTATCCCCACTGTTGAAAGGCCTACGAAAGTGTCACCAAAATCTATTGTTCTTGGTCTTGATGTTCTGCCACAATCAGGTCATCCAAGTAAGAACAAACGAATTCCTAACACTGGTTCAATCCCCAAGAAGAAGATGAGAAGTTGTGGTAAATGTCATGTAATGAATACTCATAACTGAAGGACATGCAATGCGCATCTATGAAGACTACGATCATTTACTTTTAGTCCAAACTTCATTTGTGTTCTCTACTGTCTTCATTTCAATTTAGACTATATTTCCATATAATGTATGTAATAAGATGAAACACTTTTTGGTTCAAATGATTTTCCTTGAAACTAAAAATGGTTCGTACAGTTTTTCATATGTTTTCTGCATTATGTTAAAATTTTATGTTTTTCAGTTTTAATTTAGTTTACAATCATCTACTTTTACTTTTAATCTATAGTAAAATATGTTGAAACACTTTTTAAGGGTTCATGCCTAAGTGTTCAAGGGTTCATGTTCTATGGTTCAGGGATTAAGGTTCAAGAGTTCAAGGTTCCAACGATTTAGGGGTTAAGGGTTCATGGTTTAGGGGTTCAGGGGTTCAGGGGTTAAGGTTCAAGTGTTCATCGTCCATGGTTCAGGGGTTAAGTTTCAAAGGTTTATGGGTTTAGGGGTTAAGGTTTAAGGGTTCAAGGGTTTAGGGGTTCAAGGTCCAGGGTTTTAGGGTTCAGGGTACACACTGAACCCTGAACCATGTTTCCGGGTTCAAAGGTTCATAGGTTAAGGGTTCAGGCCTAAGGTTTTATCTTTTCCACATTATGTGGAAACACTTTTTGGTTTCAACTTTTTTCCTTGAAACCAAAAAAGGGTTCCAACAATTGTTTCCCTGCTGAAACTTAATTTAACTAACTGAGATCTTTATAAACATACAAACTGATGTGTTTTTATAAAAGTTCCAAGTATTTTAAACCAACTGAAACTAAAACTGAAATCATTATACAAGTACTTCAAACTAAAACTAAAACTAAAACTGTAATTTTTTTAAGTTACACAAGTACTTTAAACTTAAATTGGAACATTTACTTTATCAAGGGGGATCTTATAGGACAACTTTAGCCTCATATTTTGCACCTTTATTCATACGGAAATTTTCATTTCAAGAAGCTCTTCATGTAATAGCAAACGTGAAGGCCGCAATCATTCCTGAAATTAATAAACAAGATCTTTAAATTGGAAAAAGGGACTGAAATTAAAAATAAAATCTTTAACAACAAGTTCTTTTAAAGCATTTACACATCTTGATGACAACACGAAGGGGTGTTCATAAACTTATTCTCGTGATTGACTCACCGGCTCTTGTGAGAGCTTTGCAACATGTTGTTTGAATGCTGACACTATTCATTCTTTCATGCTTATAACACTTTTGTTTCATTCTTCTTCAGTTGAATCCATGGAGTTGTAGTGAGAGAATTATCCGGACTCATTATCAAAAGCTAGCAGTGTCCAATGGTACATATTTTCACTAAGTTTCGTCAGCAATGGAACGAATATAAATTTTATATTATAATCCATTTTGTAGATGAAAGCTTCAATTGCAGAGTGACAATTTTTCTCGATTGAGTGTAATGTCTGGAATTGAGTAAAAAATCAAAAATCAAGTTCGGTAACCAAATTTGGTTTCAGAAAAACACTTGCATAAGAGAATTTAGAGGAAACTTACATTTGACATATGGGCTTAGAAATACTGCTCTTTTGTACTTATGAGTACCATCTGGTTTCAACTCTTTCTTTGATATGTTCTTTTTCAATTTCAGCATATAGAATTCAATCATGTCTCCGGCGATGTCACCCTTTCTTATCAAGTTATTCAACTAAATTGAGGCATATCATCTTCTAAATCAACTACATCATTTGTGATGCGTACAACTGAGTAGTAGCACATGCCTTGGGTCTCTGGCTTTGATGTAGAACCTTTCTTTTCATATTCTTCTTCCATTTGCTGAATAACACTTTCACCAATTGAACCCTGAGTTGACACTTCAATTTCGGTCTCTGGCGTTAACGAAGAACATTTCATGGCCTCCAGTTCAACCTTCTCAGTCACCTTGATATCTTCTATTGTGTTTGAAGTTAACTCAAAAACCTCTTATATTACACTCTTCAATTCTGGTTTCGACAAAGAAGATTCAACTTCCTCAGCCACCTTGATTTCTTCATCAGTGTTCAGAGTTATCTCTAAAACTTCTTCTATTATAATCTATGTCGCTGGATTCTCTTGGTTGACTTCAGATTCAACTTGCTCAGCCACCTTGATTTCTTCAGCCGTGTTCGGAGTTAACTCCAAACCTCTTTTTGTAGAATCTTTGATTGCACTTCTTCTTCGGTGCCATCTTTAGTTGCTTGTTTGACGATATTAGTAAGGTATCTAGACTCTCGTGTTTTTCATCTTGAATATTTCTAGATTGTTGTTGTTGAACTTCATCTCTTCGTTGTTGCTGAACTTTCTCTTCAGATGCTGAAATATTTTCTGGTTCCAACACTTGTTGCTGCTGAACTATCTCTTCATGTGCTAAAACCTTTTTTGGTTCCATCACTTGCTGTGTTGAAACTGTCTTTTCAGATGCTGAAACTATTTATGGTTCCAACACTTGTTGTTGCTGAACTTTGTCTCTAGGTGATGAAACCTTTTCTGGTTCCAACAAAATATCTTCAAAAACTTGAATCAAACCTTGAACCTGATCTTCATGTGTTGAAACCATTTCTGGTTCCGTTGCATCATCTTAATGTGTTTCTTCAGGCAGATTCATCACCTGCAATGTTCATTGGATTCAATAAGCTAGATTAGTTGCTAACAAGTCAAATCAAATCAATTTTTCTATCACATAAATTAAATTAAATATTCAAGTTGAATCAAATCAAATTAAATATTTATAACACCTTAATATTATCTTGTGTTTATTCAATATTGTCAGACTTTTGCTTCTTTTCTTTATGAGTTGATACAGTTTCTGGTTCCAACACATCATTGTAAGACCTTTTCTTTTTTGATTTTCTCTTATAAAAATTATTGATTTGTTGCTTTCCTTTTTCAACATTCTTGAACTGTCCCTCTTCTTCTTCTTCATCCGTCTCTTTTCATATTTCCCTTCTTCCTCGATATCAAATTTCTCTAAAAAAATTATCTTCTTCTGAGAGCCTATTGTTTCCTATCATGGTAAGTCTTGAAATCAGTTTCTTTTCCCACTTGTACTTGACCTTGTAAGACCCATCTTCAATATTTTCTTCATTTTCCAACACATGATCATCTTCAAGCATCTACCCTTCTTCCAAATACTCTTCAACAACAAGATCATTTTCTTATAAGTGTTGAACCAAACGGTTTTCTCGGTCATCATATGGATCCATGAACGATCCATCTTGGTAACCCACATTCATCTGCAAATCATAAAAAATAATACATATTGATTTTAGATAGAATTTTTTAACTTTTAACCAATATTTTTTTCAAAAAAAAAAAACTTATAACCAACAAATATTCGACAAAATACATATGGAACCAAATATTGTTTCATCAAAATTTAACCAGATTGTTTCAAACAAAAGAGTAGCAAAGTTTCAACAAAATGTAACTAAATTGTTTCAATGTAAAGAGTAGCAAAAAAATATTAAAAAGTAGCAAACAAACAAGAGGGTTTTTAGTTTTACCTTTGAGTAGATATCATCTGGAAGCTTCTCAAACTTATCAAACATTGCATGGCATAATCCATCTAGTAAACCTTGGGTATTTGTTGCACACATGTTTCTTTTCAATCATGTGTATCATCTCATCAAGCCAATACTGGAAAAAAAAAACAATATCAAATTATGAATCAATCAAACTCACGATATCACATTATGAAGCAAAATAAAGAAAAAAGAACTTACCAATGGGTAAATAACGCAACCCGATACATATTCAACTTGTTCTCCTGCTTTTCTTAACGACTCCATTAGATGCTCGTGAATAAGGTCTGGCCAAGAGACCTTATTCATCTGAAACCCTAGGTATAAGTACTTCGCAGTAAGGGTCTGCCTACCCTTGTGCGGTACGAATATAGAAGTAAGAAGGTACCATACCAATAACTTAACGAAGTCTTCTGATTTAGTTTCATCAACTGCAGTTTGCATCAAAGAACTGATAATAACATATTTCCGCATCTTCTTACTTCCACTAAAGTAGTCATACACGAACACATTTACCATTTTCTTCAAATGAGTATCTTTGACTATTTCTACTTCCTCCATCCTTTGTACTCCAAAAATTATGGAAAATTAATCAGGAGTCGTTTGCAATATCATTTTCTTTGTTCTCATCAGCTTGAAATAATCCGGTTTTGTGGTTCTTTAACTTCATATGTACTTAAAATCATCTTTATGGTTCTTGTCTTCTTCTTTAATTCCTCTTCTTGCAGTACACCTTCATAGAATGGTTTAAAGAAACTCCAAAATGGACATGCTATAAGGGCCTTCATGTGTAGTTTATTGTCTTTGATCAATGCTTTTATTTTAGGTGCTTCCTCACATAATTGTGTCAACGAGCACCTATAGGTTTCTTCACGTACTTTTTTTGAGAAAAAAAACTGATTTTTCAGACAAAATAATATGCAATAAAACAAGACGAAACCTAAAAGAAACATTAAACACATTTGGAACTAAAAAATAATCAAGAAAAAAGGATGAAACCAAATTATTTTTTATTAAAAAAATCACCAACACGGTTTCATATAACACCAACAACAAATAATAGAACCAAAAAACTATGAAACCAAATTAGGTTTCATCATAAAAATCACCGACACAATTTCATATATCACCAACAATAAAAAACCAAACAAAAATGATGAAACCAAATTATGTTTCATCTAAAAAACCACCAACACAATTTCATATATCACCAACAAATAAAGAAACTAAAAAAATAAGAAAAAATAATAAAAACCAATTTAATTTCCAACACAAACTAACACCACCAACAGATTTTTTATGGAATCATCAATAATCTCGGAAATATGATGAAACAAATTATGTTCATCCATAAATATTTATATTCATTATACCAAAATCATTTTTAAACGTTAACTAAATGAGTAGAAACAATTTAATGTACCAAAAATCAGTTTGAAAAATAAAATTTTTGTAACATAAACTAAACAATTTCATCAACACCATGCAACATAATAAACGCAATTTGTGTTTCAGTAGAATTTAAGAGAATGATTTTCGACTTTTAAGAGATTTTTTTGTTGAAACAGAATCAAAAGAGTTACGATTCAATTTTGGTTAAATTGAACTAGAATAATTAGTGTTTTCGAATCGATTTACCTTTTTTATTTTTTGATCTAGTTGTTGCAATCGACTTTTGCTTTTGTTCTTTTTCTTTTTTTCTTCACCATCTTCACAAAAAGTAGTTGAAACCTCACAAATTAGTTTCAAATACTAGGTTTTGATTTTGGATATTTAGGTCAGAGAATTGTTTGAGAAGCAAGAATCGAGAACTAGATTTCATATCAGTGGAAAAGAAGAGAGAATCGAAAATGTGGAAGAGGTTTTGGTTGCAGAGCTTAAATCCTTGGGTTTTTACTAATATGGAGAAGAATTAATGGAAAAAAAAGTCGTTACAGAAGAAGAACGTTATGTAACTCTTTTAATGCAATGGGGTTGGTTTTGTGCAATTATTTTTGGGTTGAATTAGTCTTTGGGTAGTTTGGTCAGATTTGTTTGAATGGGGTTTTCGTTTCATTTTGTTTGGGATGGGGTTTTGGTGGTATGAGGTATCTAGTGAGGTTTTAACCCGCGCGTTAATAATTAATTACATAAATCATCAAGGGCAAACTCTTCTTTTAAATTATATATTCCATATTTTTTATAAAGAGTGAGTCTTTTTTTATCCCACAGAAAATGATACTTTCATTTTCTATAAGATATACTTCCAAAACAATACTTAAAATAATACTACCTCCGTTTCAGCAAAAATGTTACTATCACTTTTTCATTTTGGCCTATTTTTAGACTAAAATGAAAAGGTAATAGTAACACTTTTGCTGAAACGGAGGGAGTAATTTCCTTTTATATAAGACATACTTCCAAAAAATCCTTTATAATGATTTTTGTTGTTAAATTTTATTCTAGTGAATGTGTATAATTTGGTAGTCATGTTTATACTCTACGTGTAGATCTTTTTAAAAAAATCTCTAGTTTGAAAGATACATCAGATTGTTGGACATAAAGGGATAAATAGAAGAAAAAAAATTCAAAAATCACTACTTTTACTTGTTTCCTTAAGAATTATGCAAATAAGTAAAGACTCACTCTTTCTGGGATAGAAGGAGTAGATAAAATTTTCTCCGTTGATACGAATAAAGTGCGTAATAGTTATTACAAATATGTACATATAAAATTTCAGGTTATAACTAATACACAAATAAGTACTGACTCCCTAAAGCTTCCATGATACAAAAACGAATATGGTCATATACACCATTCCATCTGTAATTGAAACTGAAGTAGAAATGGGTGAGCACATCATGCCAAAAAAGTCCTCAGTGGGAATATATAATCACTAACATGCTTCACAGTTCTAAAATAATAATAATAAATTAAAGCACTTAGAGAATCCATAGTGGGGCGAGTAAAACCTGGACCAAACCCAAATATACTCTTTGGTCCACCCAAAACCAATCACAGTTGGGGGACTATATTTGGGTTATGGTCCAGATTTTTACTGTTTGGGATCAAAAGTAGTCCAAGAACTGGACCAAAATCGAATTTGGTGGAACGAAAAGGTAGAAGTGTGTTTCCTGACAGGCGTGATGTTAGTTGTGTGTCTCGTGCCAGACGTTAATCTAGTGGTGCGTCTCATGATCCGGCGTTAACCAAAATGCCGCCTGTATTGGGCGTTCACATAAGAGCACGTCTAGCGGGGCGTTAACCTTGCGTACGCTTGTCAATGAGGCGCTAATCAAACCACCGCCTGTCTTGGGAGTTCACCAAATTGACGCTCGTTTGTGGGCGTTATCCAAACTTGCGCTTGTTTGTAGGCGTTAGCCAAAAATACGCCTGTGTGAGGCAGTGGTGTATATGAGCGCCCAACCAAGATTTCTTACCGTTGTAACGGCTATCTTTTGCTATACCTATATATATGAATTGGTTGAGCATTTCATATACTACTAAACCATTTCATCTGTGTACGAGAAAAATTTCACTAGTTTCATATCTTTCAAATCAGCTAGAATTATGGCACTAAAACCACGAGGTCCAAATTTTTTCTACATTTGAAGATGTAACGATGTGTAAAATTCATTTATCAATATATCAAGATTCTAGTGTTGGTTCCGATCAATCAGAAGAAAAATTATGGTCTCTTATCTTAGTTGGGATGAAAGAATCCATACCTATAATGGCGGAGCGAACTTGGACCTCCATTCAGAAATGATTTCAGGGAATAAGTAAAGATGTGGCGCTTTACTCTGCAAAAGAGGCAGAAGTGGAACGTGAACACCATACTGGATGGGGCCCCAAAATAAACGTAAGTAACCGTTTAATTTTTGTCCCGTATATTATTATTTTGAATTGTATATCGTCCACTAAACTTTTTTTAAAACAATAACATATTGAAGAAGTAAGGAAGCTTTTTAAGGAAGCTAATGGTGGCAAAAAAAAATTTAAGCATGAAGAGTACTACACAATTATGTTAGAAAATATCAAATATTCACGACGATCGACAGTTTTTTTCGATTCATCACAAGCTGAAGAAGATTCTGAGAGTGACGAGGAAGACCGGGAAAGACAGAAAAACAAGTCAAGACTATTCCAGTGGCGATGAACAAATAGGAGATATACCTAACACATATAACCATCATATGGGAAAAAAAGAGGCGAAACGACTGAAGAAAACAAGGAGAGCAAAATCCAGTGGTCAACAAGAAATGATGGAAATAATGTTTAAAGAGCAACAAAACTTCAATACCAATTATAAAGAACAAACAAAAATGAAGACGGCGCAGAGAGAATCCGAGTTTGCAACAAAACTAGCTGAGTCTTCGGCAAAGTTTGCAGCAAAACAAGCTAGGAAAGAAAAACTTGACGTAAAGAAAGAAGCAGACGAAGATTTTCGCATAATGATGGATGTCTCCGGGTTGGATGCCATAACAAAAGAGTACATCGAACTTAGAAAGGCAGATATTTTGCAGAGAAGGAGAAGTCAAGCTTAAAAGCGTTCTCGGATTAGCTGAAACCTTAATTATTATGATTATTAATGGATTGGCAGTTTTAGTTTCTACTTTTAGGATTTATATTTTTATTTATCTGAATTGTATTAAGAGGTTAAAATTTCCATTTTAATATTGAATTAATAGTGTTATTTTAAATATTAATGAGCTTCTAACATATTTGTTGTTTGAATTAATGAAAACTTTAAATTTCGAGTAATTAAGTAAGTCAGATGAAAAAATAAACCAACGACTTTTTTTTCGCATTAACATCAACACGATAAAAGACTTAACACTATAAATATTAGCCTATCTACTCGTCTCCTACATGAGTAGATAAGTGAGATTTTTAAAAAATTTAAGATTGACAAAGTAAATAATTGAAACGTTGGATTCCACTGAATAGACTGTTATTATGGACCCACCAGTCTCGAAAAAAAAAAGACTCGTCACTTCTTTCTATGTCATGCTTTCGTCGTTGCATGCTGACCAAACACCTTTCATAATTAGGCGTCTACAGTCTTTATAGGCATCCATTGAATAGACTGTTATTAACCCACTAGGCTGGAACTGAAAAGAGTCGTTACTTCTTTCAATATCATGCTTTAATCTTTTATTGAAATTTGAAGGATTATTTCCATTCGAAAATGGCCCCATATATACTCATTCGTTCCCATTTGGAAACCACACCTTCCACACTTCAAATAACCTAATTGAAAGATTATTTTTATCTCTCTGTTTTAGAATTATGACTTACCAAAATTTTAGTATCAATGCTGATAATTTTACCTTAGAGGAAGATTTATCTCTTTGTTGAAACTTAGTATTATATTATCCAGCAAGGGGTAATGAACGTCGGATGAATGGTTCAATGAGCATGGAATGGTTAGAACATATCCATGCTAACTTCTGTAATGAAACTGGTAACCCCAATAACCGGAACAGAGCAGACTTTTTTTGTCGATTTTAGGAAATAGGAAGGGCAGTACTATAATTTTCAACTTTAACCGCTAAGGTGAATGAAAGAAGAATTAGGAATGAAACTGATGATGAAGTTGTTGCGAGATATCTAGAGGAATGGAGAAGATGGAAAAGTTCAGATTTCAAGTACCAATCTCATTTCAATATCCTAAAGGTGATGGAAAAATACAACCCTTCTGTGTTGATTCTTTTTCGAAGATGTTTAGATCGTCATCCAGGGCGTCGTACCACTCATTGAAGGTTTGATTATAGGTTTTGTGGGTATATCTCTTTGTAAACCCTCACGAGACATGACTCGTCCGTTGGGGCCACCTAATGGTTTAAAGGCTTGTTGCACGTGCTAAGTGCAACCGCGACTCCTGCGAAAAATGAGGTATCTTAACATCTAGTGATGTATTGTTGTTCTGAATAAGTGATATTGGTTATTTATGATACTTCTATTAATTTATTCATTACAACATAGTAAGCATATTGAAATACAAGAGCTGAAAAGTAACGCTAAACTCATTTTCGCAGGCATCGCGGCTGCACTTAGCATGTGAAACAAGCCTTTAAACCCCTAGGTGCTCCTAGCGTCCAAGTGGTGTCTCGGGAGGGTTTACAAGAGATATGCCCACAAAACCTATCCGCATGGTTTCGAAAAAGTTATTCGACTCCAAAATCTGACCATAAGTGTTCGGTCAATTCATTTCGCAAACGAATATACGTATCTTTCTGGTGTACTGCATGTCGGCGTTGCTCAACTCTCATTCTCGAAAGTTCAGCATTATGTTGTCTCGATATATTTATCAGTGCATGGTTGTGGCGTTATCATATTTTTGTGACCAATCATCGGGTATGCGCTCATCCTCCACTATCATATTATGTAAAATGATAACAGTTTTCATGATATATGCAAGTATGTCTGGATTCCACATTCTTGCAGGTTGCTTGACGATGGAAAATTGATTTTGCAGTATACCAAAGCCTCGCTCTACATCTTTTCGGCAATCCTCTTGCATTGCTGAATATTTTTATTTTTTCTTGGAATCTGGATGTTTAATAGACATCACAATAGTAACAATCTCTGGGTATATGCCATCACCAAGATAATATCCCGTATCATATGGATGTCCGTTTACCACAAAGTACACTGGTGGTGTTTTCCCGTTGATAAGCTTTTTAAAAATGTAAGAATGGTTCATCACATTAATATCATTCTTTGAACCGGGCATACCAAAAATGCATGCCAAAACCAGAGATCATATAACACCACTTCCTCCAACACAATACTTTCACTCCCTTTGTACGCAGTGTAAGCCCCTGATTCCTCCGATGGACATTTATCTCCTTTCCAATGCATGTAATTTACACTACCCAACATCCCTAGAAATCCCCTATCTTTGTTCTCTTTAAGCAACAATTCAACATCACGCTCAGTTGGTGCGCGCAAATATTCTTTCTCATACAAATGAATAATCGTCTTACAAAACCTACGAGTTGTTTCCAAAACAGTGGTTTCTCTAATGCGTAAGTACTCATCTATTGCATTGGGCGTATATCCATATCTAGCATTCGTATTAGTATTGTAACTTTCTGATGAAGAGTTAATCCAGGAACGCCACAAGCATCTTTTTTTTGAATAAAATAATTATTTATTGCTACGACATCTCCCAATATACGGTTAAACAATTCTCGTCGCATTTTAAATCTTCTACGAAATACATTAGGTGGAAACGTAGGGTTTCTACAAAAGTAATCTTTCCAGAGAATTATTGCACCGGCATCACGTTCTCTTGGTATTTGGATACGAGTATGAGGCCAGTTCATACTTGAAACGATCAATCCCAAAGTTACTGCTTGGTTATTTTGGCTCAATGCAACTAAATCTTCGTCTGATGAGTACAAACTATTATTATCATCATCACTAAATGAAGAAGAAGAAGAAGAAGAAGAAGAAGAAGGAGGAGAAGAAGAAGAAGAATGAGGAAGAGAAGAACAAGAATGAGGAAGAGAAGAACAAGAAGCATAATAGTCAGTATTATTCTCATAGTATGCCATTGGTTGTTGATGTTTGCAGTTTTGGTTTGTATAATTGGAGAATCCAATGTTTAATTTATAGGCATATTAAGATAAGTCTTTCAGTGTTGATATGACTACACACTCTTGGTATTTTATAAATTAACTGAGTTGAGGAAAGTAGGGTGAATAGACAGATCAAACATAAGAAGTGTCGGTTGAGATGACAAGACCAAGCAGATAGAAATACAAAGCAAAAATTAAATATCTTTTTTGAAATGACAATACAAAGCAGATATAAAATACAAAACAAATATTAAAAATTTCTTTGGAGATGACAACACAAAGCAGATTAAAGACAAAACTAAGATAAGAAAAGCCTTTTGAAATGACTTCCAATCAGATAAAAGATAAATCAAAGATAATAAATATATGTTCAAATGACAATACAATACAAATAAAATACTGGACATTTGTATATTGATTCCCAGGCGCCGATCGCGGTGGTAGTAAAGGAGACAAAAATGTTCTCGATGTGTAATTAACTGATGGCATTATTGATGATGATCCCTGAGCCATTGCATTCCACATTTGTGGTGGCATAGTTTGAGAAAAAATTACCAAAGCCAAGGGGTGGTTGTTGCGTACGAAAATGGGCCAACTGTAACTCCAAATTGTTGTTGTGATTTTGTAGTCCCCGTATTTCTTCATCTTTTTCCATGATAAACTTCATCCTCTTTTTTGTTTCATTAAATGTAAACTTACGAAACTCTTGCGTAAAATCGGCATATTGTTGAACCAGGCCATAAGCTTCAACCTGTTATGAAAAAAAAATCATATTCTCACTATTTTTATGTACTTAAAAAAATAAGGTTTGTTGTATACTTACGTATGATAACTGTTGTTGAGGCGGAATGGGTACATGTTCATCAGGTTCTTCAATGTTGTGTTTAATACGGTCACCAGCATACCCGTCTGTTTCGACCTCTTAATCAACTTTGGTGACATATTTCTGCAAGTAAGTTACATGTCGTCAATACTCAATATACAAATCATACGTAACAACATGCACTAATTCCGTTGCATCGACCAAATCGCTTTATCTCAACTGATTTGCTTCGTCATTGTTGAGGTTAGCAATACAAGCTAGGAACGCCAAAATTATAATGGTTTTTCCTCCAACACCGTTCTCCGAGGTATACGTTATGTTGTGCAAAGAAAATAACTATCAAAAAATAAAGAAAATAACTATCCAAAAATCCAAGAAAATAAAGAACAATGTTATCAAAATAAATTATCAACTCATATTGCCTAGCCAAGAAATATAACCCTTTTGTCTGAGAGCTCCGATGTTTTCCATCCAACATCAGTGTCAAGGACTAAGATGGTGGAATCCCACGGTCGCCAGGTCACATCGTCTACAGTCAGATTAATAAGACAAGTCCTAGAGAGAACAATATCAATACTCTTCTTTCTTGTACCCTTCCACCGGGAACTTCTAGGCCACACTGCTTCACTATCACTCGTTGGGTTCTTTGGTCGACATATGACCAAATATTTGTACCTTCAAAACTACTCCATCAATACAACTAACCAAATAAATAAATTACCAATAAATATACATTTAAAGGAAGTATAAATAGAGTTAAGAAATTTACCTCCAATATTTGGAAGGGTCTGGCTAGTGACTTATGTCCCCTGCCAGATGCGCGGAGTCCCGAATACAATTTCGTAAAGCATCACCACCCAGTCATAATTGCCAACTGCATTAAGATCCTTAAAAGAAGCTAACTATCCAGCATCAATATAGTTTTTGGCATTCGAAAAGAAAAATTGTCCCAAAACATACATACAAAAGGCTCTGGCCACTCTCTCAGCAAGTATGCTATCATCGTTATCCGCAACCAACGTTCCTGGATCAAAAT
>JAJJMC010019832.1:6401947-6415955 GCA_023531435.1 Papaver californicum
TGTAGTTTTGATTCGAGTTTTAAAGTATTGGAAGTTTTTTTGATTAAATGAGTGTTTAGTGATTGCGCGATGAACAAATTCAGTATAATAATATCTTTTATTTCACAGATTTAACTAATTTCACCTACAAATTTAACCAACTTTACCAATTCTGATTCTGGATAGTCTTTTAATCGATTAGGGACAATCGAAGAAGTCGACTTTTGAATCTTGATAAACAAAATTGGAAGAAATATGTGTATATATATTTTATTGTTATCTATATTTGTATACATATTTTATATTTTAGCATTGTTTTAAAAATAACTGAAATATTTTCGCTTGATTTCTTAAATATATCCACCTAACTTCCTTACAGATTGGAAAGATGATCATTACTTTAATTTTTTCGTCACAGTATATGATTGGGGATTTTGTTAAAGGACCCTCATTTAAAATACCACTAAAGTAGTATTCCCTCAGTTTTTTCAACTCTGTTAAAGTGTCCCCATGTTGACCATTTTCGTCTCGTTATTTAAAAAAGCAACTAACGGCTCGTAAATGCTAGATGTCAGTTATCTTACACGGAAAAGGTCCTTAATAACCCCCCAACAGTTAGAGTTATACTGGGTCGAGTTAGAACGAGAACGAGTTGCACTGAGTTGAGTTAGCAACTAAAAAATATAACAATAAGAAATATCAGTCTCTACTGATATTGCTATTAATTACGTTTCACAACATTAACAGAAAATATTAAGTAAAAAAAAAACTAGAAACGAATAATATTCCTTCTCCAAGATATTTCTATCAGCATCCGTAACACAAAATAATGGTAGAAATGAGACAATAATGGAATAAAAAACCAAGGTGACCATACCTCCCATACAAAAACTCCTCTCATATTATTTTCTTTAAATAAAAACCATTTGAAATATAAATGATACAAAAACCCCATTTCCTCTAATAAGGTGTAATTTTAGTTTTTAGTTAATTTTAAAATACCCAAGCTGCCCTTCCCTATATAATGTATGTGTTTCAAAAGGAAATATCGGCGAAATCAAATTTTGGTGAGAGAAAATCAAATTTTCTCCAAATATAACATAATATGATTCAGGAAGGAAAAAAATTCTCTCTCAAAATCTTCGTTTCTTCTTAGATTCTAGGGTTTCAATTCAAATAGATCTTCTCCAAATAAATAGATTGAATAAGTATCAGCAGAACTCGTTTTCGTGTCAGTTTAATTTAAGAAGGGAAGACAAGTTACAAGTAGTCGAATCATTCATCAAGAAATTTTGATTTTGATTTTACTTGATTTTGGTTTTCTTATTATGATTTTGATTGTATTTTAATTTTCGAGTTGTTATTGATTATGAAACTTTTCAGTTTGTTCTTCGAATCATTCATCAGTGAGATTAGATATTTGTTTGAAGAATGCAACTGAAGTTACAGTTTATTCTTTCAATCTGATCATATTCTCACTCGGCTCAAGCTATCGTTTTAGTTCAATAATTCATCGGAGACTGAAATTCAACTTTTTCAGGTAATTGATTTTGTTTTTATTTTGTTTGAATTTTTGAGTTTATGTTGATTATGAAACTCAGATCCATTTTTTTTTTTACGATTTCTTTGGTTATGTTGTTGATGTTCTTATTCAAATCTATTGGAATGAAAATTGTTATGTTGTTGATGTTCTTATTCAAATTTTCTTTTTGTTGTTGTTGTTGTTGTTGTTTATATTCACATCTGGTGAAACTTTTTTTGGTTTCATACTTGTCATGTAGTTTATGGAATCTGTTCTCGCGGTTATATCTCACAAGGAGGATACATTATCGTTTCGTATTGGTCTACAAGTTTTCATGTCTTATTTGATCTCAATTTGTATATTGTTAGAACTCATTTGTGTACTTATATTGTGATTTTATATGTTTGTAGATATTTTTGGAGAATAAATAATTATGGAAAATTGAGCTTAAGAAGTTATAAAGGCACCCAAGAAATTGATAAAGGCACCCCACTCAGTGTTAAATGCACCCATACATTGGATAAGGGCACCTCTTCTTCTCAAAATTCAAACAAATAACTTGGCGGGAAACTCATTTGTGAATCTGTGTAATCTATTTTGGGTTAAATTTATGTTTAAACCAAGAATATCTTGCACACGATTTAAACACGTGAGTAGTTGTTTTGTTTCCTAAAACAAAATGGAAAACCATATCTTGGGTTTGATTCGGCAACATCACCGGTGATATTCTTCTCGAGAAGGATAAAATATGAAGATTTGATTCTTGAAAAGAAAACAGGGAAGTAATGATGTTGCTTTTATTCTCACGATTCCATCAAAGGCCATTTTGGTTAACCAAAGCTATATGAAAAGAAACAGAATGATTGAGTTGGTTCGTGGAGTGGAGGAAAATTATTCCGAGAAGATATCTCATCAAAACAAAGATCTGTGGGAGTTATAGTGAATATTTTTTGAGAAGATTCGATTGATAGGTGTTGTAGTATAAATAATAGAGTCTAGGGAAGCATTACAGGGGGGGGTCTGGAGAGTCCAGAATCATAAATCAAGAAATCCAGAAAATTCTGCTCGTGATCATGATGAAGAAGATGAAGATTCCGTTGCGAAAAGGTTGAAGATCCCATGGCGAAAAGTTTGAAGATTCCGTTGCTAAAGCTTTTAACTTTGCAACGGATATCTTCATTTGCAACGTATATCTTCAAGAAACAGTTATCCCTCTGTAACAGTGAGTCTGTAACGTTTATAAACATTGCAAACTCATTGTTTTCGTTATTTTCACTCTTTTTCATTATTTTCAAACACTTTGAGCTATGTACCAAAATTTTGAGGGTGTTTTGAGCAAGATGAGCCAAACCCCATTTGCTGAGGTGACAGAGGAAGCCATTGTTTCAATAAAAGTGGTATATTTCTATTTTAATTAATTTTTGCAATTTCTTTTATGATTATTTGCGTTGGTTGAAATTTGATTTAATGATTTTTGTTAAGCAGTTGTGATTTCGTTAGATGGTACATGCTTTGGCCTAGGTTTTAGATGTTCCATGCTTTTGTTATACAATTGTTATTTTGAATATCTACTTATTGCAATATTTAAGAATCAAATTAAATGTAAGAATTGCATGAATATTAATTAGTTTGAATCACTTTAATTGGTTAATGGTGAAATCCATAACCTCAGTATTTGTTAATATTATTTTCATATTTTGTGTATTTTTTTAGTTTAAATTAATTTATTAAATCTAAATTCAATCTTCACAAGTTCGAGCGAACGATACTTTTCTTACCACAACTACAAACATATCAACAAGCATTTGTTTTTGATTTGAAGGGTAGTATATGTTCAAGTTGGTGTCAATTCTCTGTTCTTTCTATAGAAATTTTCCACATAGTTGGTGATCAGCAAAAGGATATCAATTGTGATTTTGATCTCCAATCGGTTGCTCTATTTTTTTTTTTAATAAGCTTCCATCTCTTGAGTTACATGTAAGGCATATAGATGATTCTTCTAGTTCTAGTTCAGGAAGTTCAATAATCATACCTTTTGAGCAGCCACGAAGTTTAGGAATTATACCTTTCGAGCATGCAGGACTTCCAAATTTAGTTGGTTATGATGTCTGTAATAAAGTTAAAGAACCGTTGAAGTCTGCGCTTTGGTTAAGCATTTTTCAAGGTTTCAATTAGTTGTTTACGGGAGGTGTTTAACAAGTTCGTTCTGATTTGTTGAAATATCATGCAACATCTGGGTATTCATTTAAGACGACAAGGAATGAGAAGTTAAGGATTGGTGCATGTTGTGCTAAGAAGGAAGAAGAGAAATGTGAATCGCATATATATGCTGTTTCTATTGATGGTGTTGAAGGTAGTCCTTTTATTATCAAGGAGTTAAATAAGAAGCATACTTGTTGTGGTGGAGTTGTAAACAGACCACATGTGTTGAAGAAACTAATTAGTAGCTTGATTCTCGAAGAGATTAAACAGAATCCAAAGAAGAAGACAAAGGATATTATGAATCAGTTTACAAGAGAGTATGGCTTTGACATTAGTCGTTATTATGCATATGCAGGGAAGAGGCATGCATTGAATATTACATGAGGATAGAATGAGAAATCATTTATCTACTTGAAATGGTATACCAACAAATTGACTGAAACCAATCCCGGATCTCGTGTTGTTTTGGAAGTTGAAAATGGGACTCAAAAATTTCAGAGATTGTTTATCTCTTTCGGAGCATGCATTCGTGGATTCAATTAATGTTGTCCTTTATTATTCCTTGATGTAACCCATTTGAAGAGAAAATACCTTGGTCATATCGTGGCAGCAACAGGACATGCCCCGCGCATCAGATTTGAAGTCATTTCGACTACAATTCATCGACTTACATTTTCAGTTTTCGTTTAGAGTCTTTAGACTACTATATGTTTTAATCTACATTTTCTTATTTATTATTTTTCTATATTTTTTATAGTTAAACATGTTAATTTTTTATAAGTATTTCATGTTTTTTTTTTTTAGATTAAGTTTGTCAGAGTTGCAGGCTTTTATAATTTGTTGGAACCAAAATAGTTTTTATAGTTTGTCACATGCTTCAGGGTTTTTTTCATCTATAATATGATGGAACTTTTTTTGGTTCCATCATTGTTTTTCATCTGGAATAAGATGAAACCAAAAAAATAATGGAACTTTTTCTGGTTCCATCAGTTATGTTTACGTCTGTGATATGTTTGTTCAATGCCTAAGGTTTTAGCTTTTCTGCATTATATTGAAAACTTTTTGTTTTATCAACTGAGATCTTTATAAAAAATTCAAGCCTAATTTTAGGGCATTCCAGGTAAAAATTTAGTTAAGCCCATCCTGGATCCGTCACTTCCGATATAAAAAAAACCAAAAAAAAAGAAGAGAAAAATATCACAACATCTTGACTAAGAGTCGATATTTTATAAGACTGCTACCAGTAAAACCAAACATTCAACTTAATAACTTAAGACTAGTGATCGATGAAGATTCAACTTGTTCAACCACCTTGATATCTTCAGTTGTGCTTGGAGTTATCTCCAAAACTTCTTCTATTAAATTATATGTTGCTTGCTTCGCTTTGTTGATTGCAGATTCAACTTGCTCAGCCACCTTCAATTCTTCAATTGTGTTCGGAGTTAACTCCGAAACCTCTTCAAATCAGATGCTGAACTTTGCCTTCAGATGATGAAACCTTTTCTGGTTCCAACAAACAACCTTCAAAATCTTTGATCAAACCTTGAATCTGAACTTCATGTGCTGAAACCTTTTCTGGTTCCATTGCATCATCTTGTTGTGTTTCTTCAGGCAGATTCATTACCTGTAAGATTTATTGATTTTAAAAAAATCATATTCATTGACAACAAACAAATCAAATCAAATCAAATTAAATTAAATTATCACCTCAATATTATCTTCGAAAACAACATTGTCAGACTTTTTCTTTCGTTCACCATCTTCAACCAATAAATCTTTTTCTTGTTTAATCACAACATTGCCAGCATCTTGTTCTGTTTCTTCTTGCCGCAAAACCCTTTCTGTTTCTATCATATCATCCACAATATTTATAGCTTTTCTTATTATATCCTGCAATATTAACATATCTAACTTAATATAATTCTCAAATGAAACTTTTCTGGTTTCATAAAAAAAGAAATTCATACCAATTTATTCAAATGGAACTATCATTAACCCAACACACACAAATAAACAAGATCATATTTAACACATCTAAGATTTAACATATCACCTCCACATGTTCTTCACTGTTCAAAACCGTTTCAGGTACCGTTTCTTCAAGGTTCGAATTTTTTTTTGTTTCTACTCTTTTATGTTTTTGTCTCACGTAAGTCTTCATCACTAGTTGTAACCTCTCCTCAGCATCATATTTGTCCAGTATTGATTGATCTTCTTCAGAAAGCCTATTGTTACCAACGGTTTTAAGTTTTTCAATCAATATTCTCGCCCACTTATGTTTAGCCTTATAAGGGTTATCTTCATTTCCAGTTCCAACATTCTCTTCATTTCTAGCACCAACATTCTCTTCACTTGCACTACCCTCGCCATTGCCATCACCAACCTACAATTCACGATCAATGTACTCTTCAACAAAATATCTACTTCCTCTATACGCTCGACCAAGCGTATTTCTTGTTCATTATATGGAAGCAAGAATGATCCCTGACGGTGACCCATATTCATCTGCAGAACATAAGAAAAGTTATGGAACTTTTTTTGATTTCATCATTTTTTTTCATCTGGAATAAGGTGGAATTAAATAAACGATGGAACCTTTTTTGGTTCCATCATTAAAAAGTATAAACAAACAAGAATTATTGTTGCTTTTACCTTTGAGAAAACTTCTGATTTATTGCTAAGATCATCAAAATTATTCACTACTGCCTTGCTTATTTCATCTAGGTTCCATCTAGCAAACCTTGCGTACATGTCGTGCCCATCCTGTCTTAAGGTGATATTTGACATCTCGGCAAACCAATAATGAAAAAAAAATAATACACAACATTTAAATTAGTAATCAAACTCGGGAAAAAGAAAAAACAAACAACTTATGAATCAAAAGAAACAAAAATTAACTTACCAATGGGTAAATGACGTAACCCGATACATCATCAACTTCTTCATCTTTTATTATCGACACATGAAAAACATCTGGCCAACACACCTTATTCATCTCAAATACTTGGTACAAGTATTTTGAAATCGGATTCTTCCCACCTTTGTTTGGGACAAATATCGAAACCAAGAGATAGATAACGAATAGCTTGACGAAGTCTTCAGCTTTGGTTCATCTGCTGCAGTTTCCATCATAGCTCTCAGAATATCAGTTTTCCTCATCTTCTTATCTCCCTTAAAATACCCAACCGCAAACATGTTTACCTTTTTCTTCAGCTCATCATCTTTGGCTATATCTACATCCTCCATCATTTGTAGACCAAATATCACAGCGAATTGTTCAGGTGTGGTCTGCAATGTCATATTCCTTGCTCTTTGATAGACACATTTATGTGTCTAATTTGTTCCCAATTTGTATATTGTTAAAGCTCGATTGTGTACTAATTGTGTCATTTTATGTAATTGTATGTATTTTTGGAGAATCATAGGTGTGAAAAAAGTTGGCTAAAAAGTTATAAAGGCACCCACTAAATTGATAAAGGCACCCACAAGAAGTTATAAAGGCAACCAAGCTTTTTATAAAGACAACCAATCTTTTGAATTCAAATGAAATTCTTGGCGGGAAAACTCATTTTAATACAGCGATATTCTGTATTGATCTCGGAAGGGATTCTCACGTGATTTCTGGGATTAAAATCAGAGATTATTATGGACATATCAAGATTGATTGCACATAATCAAAAGATACGCAAAAAATCAAGAGAAAATATCAAATCATATCACGATGTTTATGAGAAAATATTCCCGAGTATCGTTTGCTGTAAATGATGATTTTTGGAGATTTGATGGCATGTGGTGTACAAATAGGATATGTTTGAGTCATATGAGGAGCAGAGAGTATTGGGGAGAGCTCAGAGTATCCAGAGATCGAAAAAAAAAATCAGGGAAAATATTTCTATTTCTGCTGGTGGGAAGAACAGGAAGAACATAAGGCGTCAGAAAACTGTTGCTGATAGTGTTGCTGAAGCAGTCTTATTTCAAACAGCAACAGAAGTCCGTCCTTTATTTCTGTTTTCTTTTCTTTCTTCTGTAACGCAAAGAACAAGTCTCTGTAAACTGATAAGCGTTTCTGTTCTCATGTGTTACTATTAATTCATCTTTCTAAACACTTTTTGAGCTATGAAAATATATTTTGAGAGTGTTTCTAATACAATGAGGAGTTAAACCCCATCTCTGAGGCGACGGAGGAAGCTAATTTTCCAAAGATTTTGTGGTAATGTTTATTTAATTAATTTATGCAACTTATTTATGATTAATAGCCTTGGTTAAAAATTGAGTTAATGATTTTTGCTAAGCAATTGTGATTTCGTTAGATGGTATATGCTTTGGCCTAGGTTTTAGATGTTCCATGCTTTTGTTATACAATTGTTCTTTCGAAAATCTACTTGTTGCTATATTTTAGAATCCAATTAAACGTAGAATTGCATAATTATAATTATTGAATTGAATCATTTTAAAAATTGGAAATTAGTGGAATCCTAGCCTCAGTTCTCTCTCAACTTTGTTAAAACTTGGAGACAAAGACAAAGCGAAAAGAACGGAAATTCAAGACAAGATTTTTTTTATTGAATTTTTTTTTTAATTTTTTTTTAGGGTTTTTATTTTCTTTTTAGAAAACTGTATTAGGAAATTCTTATTATTTTTGCAATTATTTAGGTATTATTTTTATTATTTTTGACTTTGGACTTTGAACTTTTGAACTTTATTATTAATTTTTAAACCCTACAGAAGGGTATTAAATATAAACTGCACAGGGAAGGACGACAATTACGATATTGTCTCGGCCCCTCGGGTTCGTACACTGACATAGGAGTCGGTGGCCTGAGTCGACTTCAAAGGTTCATCGCCCTTCTGGTACGGGAGGTAAGACTCGGTCAACCCACGGATCCTCTGTCAGTGGGTTTTCTGTATTCCTTCGTAATGCATTATGTTGAGGACTTGAATACGAATTTATTTTCTAGTAAAAGGAAAGGACTGGCCATATAAGATAAGGACTCGGATTTCATCACTGTTTCCTTCTTTCCCGCTTTAGGAACACGTTACCTAACGCGAACTTAAGCCTAAAATTTGACTAGATAGAGACCTATAGGGTAACGAGCTTATTGGAAAATCATTCAAAAGGACTGTATTTGTTACTTTATTAGTCAAACTCAAGGTTCAAGAAGATTATTTTAAGTTGATTAGAGTCGTCTTGTAACCCAGTGAAAAGTGCCAAAGAGACAGGGTTATCAAAGCTCCTTAGAGTTTATCCTGTTTCTCTTCGACTTAATCTAATTCGGATCGTTCTAAGAGGTTTGCTAAAACTGTAACTAGTTTCCTTTTGGAAGAATAGAAGTTGTTCTAGAAACAATCTAAGTGAAGCCATCATGCTTTTTTTTGCTAGATTCAATAGGTTTGATTTGGTTGAGTCGGGCTTGTTTGTGTATGTTTAGAACCCCTTCATGTTAGGATTTATTTTCTTAGATTTTTTGTAAATTTATTAGGAAATTTTTCTTAGAAAATGTCAAGCTGGTATTACATTAAATATTCTACTGAGTTTCAAAATGGGCATTACCCTTACTATGATCATAGTGTGGATAGTACTTGGGACCACTACTAACCTTCTGAAAGTTATGGTTCATACCATGGAGGCCCCAATTACTATTCGTACGCACACCAGTCATATGAACGGCGAAATGAGCAGAATTCGAGTTCTTTGTCTTGGAGGGATGCCCTAGAGCAGTTGCAACCTAGTACTCATCATGAACCTATTACACCTCTAGAAGAATCACTCAAGAAGTTATCTGAGATGACACATAGGTTTGGATTAAGTGTGAGGGGAACAATTAGTAGTCCAACTCTTTCACTAGAAGAATCCCTTAAGCAGTTGACTGAGAATTCAAAGCAGATGACTGAGAATACAAAGCAGATGATTGAGGATAGTAATAGGTTCATGTTAAATATGAATGAAATTTCTGCAAAGAATAATATTGCTCAAAATGATCTTAATTTCCAATATAGTGATACCCTAGATGATTCACATATTCAAAAGGAAGAGGATTTGACTAGAGATACTACTATTTTAGAAGATGATAGACTTTTAGAGAATTTTAATACGATAGAGGAAGTTGAGTGTAGTTCTGACCTTAAGGACCCTAGAATCCAACAAACATTTTTTAGTCCATCTTAGAGTAATGTCCACTCTAAGTTTGGGGGTACCGATGATTCTTTGTCTTGGAGGAATTCCCTCAAGAAATTAAAAGCTAGTGATCCAAATACCTTTATAGAAAAATCACCTCTAATGATATATGAGAAGTATTATAAACACATACCGCTTAGTTTGGAACAAAGATTGAGAGTTCTGACAATGCAGAGATTATATGCGGATGATGATCTTGTAGTGACTCTCAGTTCCATACAGAATATATTGATAAGCATGTGGATGATTGTGTAGATGATTTGCCTAATTCCATAGATGAATCCATCTCACAAGATCATTCACCCGACTTAGAGGTTGTTTCTAGACCCTTAGACTTCCAAAAATTACCTAATTTAGGGTTAGAATTGTGTGCTTCTCAAGTTTTGTTGGATCACTTTGCATCTAAATACCCAGAGGACTTGCATGTTCCTGATATTGTAATTGATACCTCTACCAGTTTTCAAGATCATCTTCAAACTAGATTCTCTGAGCCTATTGATGTCCAAAAAGAAGTTGAGTATTTAGAAACCCACCCTCTGGTCGATGTGGTTTACCTAGGAAATAATACAAAGATTGACTTTGTTTTCCCACCAAAATATTTTCTTCCATATGTGGGAACTTTTAAATTTCAAATGGGTCAAGTATCAACTTTAGAGACTAAGCCTAATTACTTTAGGAGATTAGAATCAACACATTTGCTTAAGAATGACCACCTTCATTGTTGCAAACTGTGTGGGTAAAATATGATTGACTTTGAGGATCCACAATTATTCAGGTTATTACTATGTGCCTTAAATTTATTATTTGAGTTTTCTAAGACTCTAGAACCTGATCCTCCGGATCCTACCTATGAGGAAATTCATTACAAAGAGATTTATCTAGACCCTTTCATAGAGCCCGAACCTGAACCTCAACTAGATGTAGTTGTCATAAACAAAACAGTAGATAGGGATAAGGTTGTACTCGGCTTGTTCACTTTATGGGTCTGCTGCAGTTTCCTTCTATTTTGGATAACATTGTTTTATTCAGATGACCCACAGGTTTTCCGAATATTGCTATATTATTTAATGAGGTGACTAATTCTTTCTTAGTCTGGCTGAAGACTTTAAACTTAGCACTTCTTGGGAGGTAACCCATGCTCATGCGACACGGTAATATCTTTCCTTACCTTCGATTGGTAACAGTTTCTCCTTGTTCATTCTTTTAATAATTCATCTTTATAACATTGAGGACAATGTTAGATTTAAGTTTGGGGGTAAGGGAGAAACTTTTAGTGAAGTATGAAACTCTAAAGTCTAAAAACTTGTGAACAATTCAGGATGACACTAACCATTCTAGGTAGATGGAAACTTAGCTCTTTTTCTATAGGAATATGTCTGCCTAGTTAAACGGTCTATTCGTAAAAGGATTCCTAGCTCAGGTATTAAAAATAACATGATAGTTGTCACCATATCTCGGAGTCTATCTCGACCATATCACCTTCTGTTTTTATTTTTACAATTTTTGTGTTTCTCTAAGTGATTTGGTGGGGCACCAGTATCAAATTGTTATCACCGCCAGGATGAAGTGTTTGAGATCAAGCTCCATTATTGTATTAGTTAGACCATTATCCAAAAAAAAAAATTGATTGACACTTTGATAGCAATATATGTGTGTTCTCCCTGTCTTCGTCGCCTAAGCAAGCGTGGAATGCAGGATCCATGAGAACTATCATATACGATGCTGATAAGGAGCATGCGCTTGGGTTCATTTGATCCAATCATGTTGTCAATACATATAAAATATTTTCAATAAATCGATCGCTGGGACCCTTGTATATACTAGTTGAGTCGATATTAGTTTAATGAATAAGACTAGTGGGAGCGTATCTCAAGCAATTCATCCTGGCACTGACCTTTAGACAGATATGGGAAACACCGTTCACCTTAGTCAACACGTGCAAACTTCATTTTGTCTATATCCATCTCTTGTAAAAGTTATGTGTCTATCCTCAATCTTTCACAGGTAGCTAGAATTTGGAGTAAAGGTTTTGTGGGTACACCTCTTGTAAACCCTCGCGAGACAAAACTCGTCCACTAGGGACATCTAGGGGTTTAAAGGCTTATTACATATGCTAAATGTAGTCGAGATTCCTGCGAAAGTGAGTTAGGATTTTATTAGTTTTGCTCGAGGACTAGCAAAATATAAGTTTGGGGGTATTTGATAGACACATTTATGTGTCTAATTTGTTCCCAATTTATATATTGTTAAAGCTCGATTGTGTACTAATTGTGTCATTTTATGTAATTGTATGTATTTCTGGAGAACTAATAAGTGTGGAAAAAGTTGGCTAAAAAGTTATAAAGGCACCCACTAAATTGATAAAGGCACCCACAAGAAGTTATAAAGGCACCCAGGCTTTTTATAAAGACACCCAATCTTTTGAATTCAAATGAAATTCTTGGCGGGGAAACTTATTTTAGTACAGTGATATTCTGTATTGATCTCGGAAGGGATTCTCACGTGATTTCTGGGATTAAAATCAGAGATTATTATGGCCATATCAAGATTGATTGCACATAATCAAAAGATACGCAAAAATCAAAAGAAAATATCAAATCAGATCACGATGTTTATGAGAAAATATTCCCGAGTATCGTTTGTTGTTAATGATGATTTTTACAGATCTGATGGCATCTGGTGTATAAATAGGATATGTTTGAGTCATATGAGGAGCAGAGAGTATTGGGGAGAGCTCAGAGTATCCAGAGATCGAAAGAAAAAAAATCAGGAAAAATATTTCTTTTTCTGCTGGTGGGAAGAACAGGAAGAATATAAGGCGTCAGAAACTGTCGCTTATAGTGTTGCTGAAGCAGTCTTATTTCAAACAGCACCAGAAGTCCGTCCTTTATTTCTGTTTTCTTTTCTTTCTTCTGTAACGCAAAGAACAAGTCTCTGTAACGCTGATAAGCATTTCTGTTCTCCTGTGTTACTATTAATTCATCTTTGTAAACACTTTTGAGCTATGAAAATCTATTTTGAGCGTGTTTCCAATACAATGAGGAGTTAAACCCCATCTCTGAGGCGACGGAGGAAGCTAATTTTCCAAAGATTATGTGGTAATGTTTATTTAATTAATTTATGCAATTTATGTATGATTAATAGCCTTGGCTAAAAATTAAATTAATGGTTTTCGCTAAGCAATTGTGATTTCGTTAGATGGTACATGCTTTGGCCTAGGTTTTAGATGTTCCATGCTTTTGTTATACAATTGTTCTTTCGAAAATCTACTTGTTGCTATATTTTAGAATCCAATTAAACGTAAAATTGTATAATTATAATTATTGAATTGAATTATTTTAAAAATTGGAAATTAGTGGAATCCTAGCCTCAGATCTCAATATTTTATGTCTTAAGTCTAACCGAACAAAGTTGACTTTAGTAAGCAATTCAAGCGACCGAGTTTTAAAACTGAATTTAGCATAACAATTATTTGGTGGATTCATCCAAGAAGTGCTTGAACAGTTTAACTGCAATAATAATGTCCAAAATAGGGTCATCTTGATAATTCTTGAATGTATCCCTTATAACATATGTATATATAGTTTTCTCCCTTCTACCTTTTAGAGGTTGATCGAACGAGACTATAAGTTACAGTGTTTGGGGCTAGAAATTCATAATTGGGGAATACTAGTCAGCATCATTATTGTAGTCTTTAGTTTTACTCTTTACTTCCCTCATGATTGTGGAAGCTCTTAGGCACCTAACATTCAACGAACCATCCTTAGCTAACAACATAGAATTAAGATGTAAAATGGTACCCTAACCTCGCACTACGCACTAAAGAAGGAAAAAAATAAAATAACTCCACTCTCACTTGTAATGGTCCAACCACCATCGATATTATCCCTACATAGCTATTGCTGTTATCTAGCTATGTAGGGTTTTCTATGGCCAGTGATGCGTACATCCATGAACAACTTCCCAGAAGATCACCAATCTTTAGATTGTTCCCGGTCCAACATACTAATTTACTGACTCTAGCATTATACGTATGTTTAATTTTCTATTTACGGATTTTAACACTATGTGTTTGTTGATTTGAGGCTAATTATTTTGGTACCTTATATGCCATGATTTTTTATTTTTTT